>JAINUT010000298.1:0-84043 GCA_020205555.1 Panax stipuleanatus | reverse complement strand
GTCTCTGGTGTTTGAGCAGTTTAGGCAAAAGGGAATCACTAGATCTAAGGGTATGCGTCTGCTTAAGGAAAGAAGGGTATGTATGGAAGAACCTAGAGTTATTAAAAATTTTAATTTTTAAAAATGAGTATTTTATCCAGGTCCAGTTCTTCAGTTAGTAATGATCAGCCCTACCTCCAGTACCAGACATAGTCAACCAGGAAGAACATAGTTATGAAAACATTAATCAAACCCTTAGTAATTGGAACATACCTAATGTGTCCCCTAAGAAAATTTATCAGTCAACCTTTATTGATAACTTTAAAACTGATTATAATGTTAAAACGGTTGAACGTGTCTATGCGATCAACAAAGAATATGAAAATTATAGTCTTCTTTCTTCTGATGTTATAAACAAACATACAAAGAAAGGCTATAATTTTATTCATATTGATTTAGTTCAAGTCGCAGTTAAGCCTTTAACAATTAAAGGTATAAACTCAAGCATCTTCTTATGTCTTAGAGATGCGCGATATCTTAATTATGCCCCAAGCATAATTGGTATCATGGAGTCAAGTCTGCATGATGGACCTATCCATTTCAATTGCTTTGCTTATCTCCCGTTGAGTTTAAGTGATGTTAATCTATTAAAAGCATTAACTCTGAATATTAAGACTGCAGGTGAGATAACTCAAATGATTGAGGGTTCTCAACCTATAGCCTTAATTTACAGAATTTATTATAAAGTCCTGAAAACCAATTTAAATATTCATGCTCTTAATAATAGTCCGAAAGATCATAGTGTTTTAATTCAAAGCAGTACTTGTAACGCTAATATCCAAACTCCAAGGACTATTCTTTGGAAAGATATTACGCTTCCTAGTCAGTGGATCCTCCCTCAAGAGATTCCACAAAAACCAGTAATAAATAATTTGTTGAATTTAGATAATATTAAATAATTTTTTGATGGTACTGTGCGAGTCAGTTTTGAACGTACCAGACGACCTTTAATTATAGAAGAATTTACTAATTCTTCAGTTCCTTCGGTTTCAAGAAGAGATACTGAAGTATTAAGTGATTTTTCTATTCCTGATATTAAAATGAAAGGTATTCCTGATCAAGGTCAGACTAGTCATCCTTGTTACACTCCTCCTACTCAGGTTGAAGATGAACAAGATGATGTGTCTCCTACAGTTTCTATAGGACCAACCCCTTCTGATTTCGAAGCACCTATTAATCATCAGTTAAGAGTAACCACTAAAGCATTTAAATTAGATTGGGATAGTCTAGTTGCAGATTTTAATTCCATGTCTAATAAAGAAAAATGCCATGCTTTTCGTAATAAATATAATAAGCATGACAGAGATAAAATTGTTAATAAATGGAAAAAATATTTAAAAAATAATCAAGAGAACCTTACATTTTATGATTGGTATGATAAATATCATTCACAATGTAAAGTCCTTACAAAAAGTCAGTGGACAAAAGAGTATAAGTCAAAAAATTTAGCATCTCATCCTCCTTTAGAAACTGTTCTTTTACATGTTAAAAACACCCCAGTTGTTGCTAGCCCATTTAAAGTTGCTGATAGGAAAACTGATGAAAAGAAAATTATTGAACAAAATAATTTTACTAATCAGTATTTAGCCACAATTGGAAAACAGTTAGATAAAATTGAAGAAAAGTTTGATCATTCTTTAGTTAAAAATCCTGAAAAGAAACTAGGTCAACCTTTATTAACTCTCCCATAAAAAAGAGTAGGAATGGGATTGCCTAAGAAAGACTCTGATTTAGTTAAAAGTATTGATAAGTTAATTAAAAAGATTGGTTCAAGTTCTGGTGAAGCTAGTGGTACTGTTGCTATCATCGATCAAGTAGATGATTCCGATGATGAAAGTAATAGTCAGTCAGAAGTTAGTTCTCAAGTTGATTCAATCCCAGATCTTGCTGAACAATTAAACAAGTTAACTTTTAATAACACTAGTATTAAAAAAAATTGGTATTCTAGACCCACTCCCCTGATCTTCAGTATGAGGAGAAAAACCTAGATAATCAATTTTCTGTATCGTCTAATAAAATTTATGAATGGAATATTGATGGGTTTAGTGAGCATCAGATTTAAAATGAATCATTTGTCAATGGTAGCCAATTGTTATATTACAGCGTTCAGCAGCTTAACTCAGCCTGATATTGTTGAAATATTAACTAATGGTTTCACTGGTGTACTTCGCTCTTGGTGGGAAAAAAACCTTGACGAATATGCAAGGATTTCTATGATCCATGCTCGCCAGTTAGATGACAATGGTCAACCTATCTTCAGAGAAGATATAGGTTTCGGTATTCCTGATGGCATTAACACATTATTTTTCACAATAATAAAATATTTTATTGGAACTCCCAGTAATATCACTGAGAGAATTCATAACCAGTTAAGTAATCTCACTTGTCCCACTTTAAGTGATTTTAGGTGGTACAAAAATATTTTTATTTCTCTTGTTATGATGCGCAGTGATAGTAATAAACCATTTTGGAAAGAAAAATTTGTTAATGGTCTTCTTAACTTATTTGCTCATAAGGTTAGGGAAGAACTTAGTAAAACTCTTAGATATATCGATTATGATAACCTGACTTATGGTGACATAATCAGTTATATTCAAAAGCCCGGATGAAAAATGTGTATTGATTTTATGATTGCTAAACAGGCTGCTAAAGATAAGAAAAAAGCTAAGTATGAGTTGGGCATGGTTTACCTCCTATTGCTCCCTCTAGAAGAAAGCACAGGAAAAAACAAATTGAAAAGCGCAAAACGAGAAAGCATCATAAGAAACGGTCTAGTAGTCAATCTAAAAATCAAGAGAATTACTATGAAAAACCTAAGTCAAGAAATAAAACTCATAGTAAAAAATCTACTTCTAAGTCATAGGATAAGAGTAAAATTACCTGTTATAATTGTGGTAAAAAGGGTCATTAAAAAAGTGAATGTAAGTTAAAACAAAAGTTGAGTCAGTTAAATATCTCTGTTGAAGACACTGATAAGATTATAGAGTTAATAAGAATTGAGAATGATGTTGACAACAATCATTCTGATATTCCTTATTCCTCTGGTAATGACGAATATAGTCAAACCCCTAGTGACGATAATGAAGTTACCCTTTGTACTGACAATTGTAGATCTGATTGTTGTAAGACTATTAACGTACTTAGCAAAGAAGATCAAGAGAGCTCTTTGTTAATCGAGTTAATTAGTAAACTTACAGATGAATATTTAAAATTACAGTACATGAAACAATTAAAAGATTTGTTTTCTAAAAATAATTCAGGTAAGGGTAAGGTTATAAGGGGTAAAGATAAGCCTGTAATTAGCCTTAATAAAACCCTTGAAAGATTTAAAGCAGCGGATAGGGAAATTACCCTCCCTGACGTAAATCAAGAAGTTAATAAAGTTAAGAAAGAGATTTCTGGTCTTAAGACTGAAATTTCTGATTTACGTAAAGAAATGACTACTCTGGCTACTAAAAGTTCAGAACTTCACATTACTGATTCATCAGATAATGAAGAAGAAGAAGCTGAATCTTCTAATGCCAAAGAAGATGAGACACTTCTTATGGTTCAGGGTAATTCTCTGAAAAGGTTAAAAGACATTACCATTCAAAAATGGTATATACAAATCCCTCCCTGAGTTATCAGTGGATCCTCCCTCAAGAGATTCCACAAAAATCAGTAATAAATAATTTGTTGAATTTAGATAATATTATATATAGCTCATTTTACATCTCATGTAAACAAGGCTGCTTGGCACACTTACTTATAATACTGATTGTATTAGTGTAAGTATGTACCACGTCGTGATACCAAGGAAGCTTTTGTTCATGGCCGTGGTGATTCAGGTAAGTAACAGAGCTAATCCACATTACAAAAACCTGTAGGTTGAGAACAAGATTATTTTGGGATATATATACTATTGCAACCTGCACCACTTTCGCCACAAAAATAAAACTCCAAAGTGACATAATTCATTACGGCACAAACTAGTACTATAAATATTTGTCTGCTCACCAGGTATGGAAATCTATATAGCTTCAGCATTTAGACTAGGGTAGCTAAGCCAGTGCAAGAAATACTCAACAATGTGGTACGATTTTTTCCATTTATAAAAAAATTGATTTTTGACTTGGTATTTATGAATAGGCACAGCCCTACAAGATATACTTCCTATGCTGTATGGAAGATTTAGGTATCAATTACAATAGGACATTAAAGTTTTAAGTTCAATTTCTTGCGCTTTTGCTTAGTTGGTTGTTAATAGAACTGTGTTCACAAAGCTGTAGATATTCAAAATTTTCATGTAGAGATTGACTTTTGTGCAGGGTAACAGTGTTGAAGAAGACAAATAAGTAGAATGAAATGCTGAGAAAGAAGCTGACTACAGTGGAGCTATCACAAAAAGAGCCAACATCTTAATTTTATGGATAGTTTGGTATATTTTGTGGATGTAGTTAAATTCGCAATTCAATGTACGTAATAGTAATTATATTAACAAGTGAATTTGAAACTATAAACGTATGGTATTATTGGGATGTATGGTATTTTGAAATATAAAATGCTTATATTTTGGCTTTAAATATTGTGGATTGTGTTTTTTAAATAGACAACGCTTTTTAGAATAAAATGTTGTCTATTTGTCAAATAGACAACGTTTTTAGAAAAAATGTAGTATAATGTGTCAAATAGACAACGTTTTTTAGAATGAAAAATGATGATAAACGTTGTTTAATGTGTCTAAAAACGTTGTCTATTTGTCAAATAGACAACGTTTTTTAACCGTTGTCTATTTGTGTCTAAAACCGTTGTCTATTTGACAAATAGTCAACGTTTATTAACCGTTGTCTATTTGTGCCTAAAAACGTTGTCTACTTGACAAATAGACAACGATTTTTTGAAAAACGTTGTCTACTTGACAAATAGACAACGCTTTTTTGAAAAAACGTTGTCTATTTGTGTCTAATAGATGACACTGCTAACCACGACGTTTTTTGGGGATCTATTATAATATTTTTTAAACGTTGTCTATTTACTTTTTTCTACTACTGCCATCTTTCAATTGTAGCAGATCTGAGTGGTGCCTTTCCTGAGCCTCACAAGAGAACACTCTATAGAGTCCATTTATAAACAACCGACAAGATTGCCTCCTAACTGAGGGACTACACAACATACATTCACAAACATTCACGTTTTTATCGGATGCAATATGATAACATTGTGCGAGGCACTAATATAAAGCACTTAAAGATTTGAGACATTGATCACACACATAAATCATTCATACAATATGCACATGCAGAATGAAAATCAAAAAGATTGAACATGGCGTAACCCCTCTATTTTCCCTAGTGGAGTCGCCACCTGTCGACGCCTGGAAAAAACTTAAAGTTCTTTATTTCGTGTTTGTTTGAAGATTAATTGTCTTCTTTTTTCCGCTTTTTCTATTGTTTCTTGCCCTTTTTATTTTGCTAGGTTAATTAATTCATCTGAAGGGTGAGATTTAGAAAAAGACTGACATTAGTCGACTTATTATATAAAGTTTAATTTTATTGATTAATTTTGATGATTGGACAGAATGAGACAGATTCGCCAGTTGGCATGGTTTAAATGGATGTACCAACTAATCCGAATTTTGAAGGTTTTTGCAATATGGTCCAATATGTGACTCCGTAGTATTGGTCTGAAATCGAGATTCATAGAATTCGGGGGCTAGCTTAAGCGAGGGGAAGGTGTTAGGCACCCCCCGACTTTCGTGAAAAAACGGTTACCGCATCTTATTGATTTTCTATGCATAAAATGTGTGAGTGTGTGTGAAAGAGAGAGTGTGTGTGTGTGTGTGTATGTGTGCATTTTATTGGTTGGTTTATTCTAAACCTTATTTTTAGTTATTTGAAAGTATTGTTGTTCCTCTTTTGCACCTATGTACGAAGGATTTGATTTAGCGAAAAAGTTCATTCTTTAGACAAATTATATATTGCAATGATATTTTGGGAAAATAAGGTTTTCAAATCCTTCGCTCAAATAGGAATCAAAGGCCTTTGATACTTCTTTTTATCTTTATGTTTATTAGGTGGTTTACCTCGAAACGCTTCATTTTTTATGAAAGCTCTTTGCGGTTTTGATTTGAAAATCGCTTTGTGTGACAATGCATGCAAAGAAAGAGCCAAAGAGGGTCGGATCATCATCGGGTATGAAAGCCATCTCGATGAATCCGAACACCCACAATCATAATTTTCACTATCACGGGATCTTGAATACGAACTCTCGGGACTAACCCCTTGAATTCTTTTTCAAGATCCAAATATTACATATACAATGATTTCACATTATTTAAGCATTACATCGCCAAAACAAGTCCATCGTGGGAATCAAGTCAAGATCCAATCATTCGATCTCGACACCCGGATTCCTAGACTCACATTATTATACTTAAGTATGTATGTAAAACAAATCCTAAACTCGATAATAGGTGATTTCATCTATTGAAATCCCCATTACGAGCCATTAGGACCCCCTCACCTATAGATATAGATCTAGGGCTCTACAGAGTAACCGAGACTGACCATAAATAGTAAAACATGTATATCTACCATGTATCTAAATCAATCTAGCATACGGGTTAAAGTTTAATGCTTAATAACCACTCAAAAGGCGAGATCCGGCTTAGATCTAGGTAGATCTAGCCTACGAACTGGATCTACAAGTGTAAAAACACAAAATAACTGGTGGGATCTCTAGATCAACCACCCACTACACAATATATATGTAAAATAACAAGTTATATTATGTCTAAACAATATATAACATGGATTTAATGTATTAAACAAAGTTTACAAAGGAAAAGGCTCAAAATGAGGGTTTTTCACCTTGGGGGATGCATAAACAAGCCTCTCGGAGCACAAATATAAGCCCTACAACTCAAGGTGTATGAGATCTATAATATATGTGCAAGATTTGAGCTAAATCTAGTGTTAGAATGCTAAATTTGAGCCTTTCTCTCTCTAGATCCGAGCTTCTCTTTCTAACTTCTTCTTCTCTTTTTTTTTGCAAATGAGCTGCTGGTTGCTGTTTAAGGAGCTGGGAGACAAGCCATAGGAATACCTGCGGATGGAGCATGTATGTCTGAGGCTGGGTCCCATAGGTCCCATTGTCTCGATGTTTGTTCCTTAGGTCTCGGTCTGGTGAAAGTTGAACTCCATACCCAAAAATCCCAGAAAATTATTCCGGAAGGCTGTGAAACAAGCTCGAGTGTGATTGAATCAGAGTCCGGGAAGATGATGCAATAAGCTAAGAGGTATCTTTTGGTATTTAAGGGTCCTCAATCGGCTCGTCTTAAATAGCATGCAGTTCAATGGTTGCTGCAGTGACTTCTTGTGGTCACATCCTTGGCTTTTTGATACTCACTCAGTTCTTGTCGTGTCTAGGCGTCCTTGCACTCTGATTTCTTCCCGGGGTTGTCTCTAGGATGAAATGATGCTTTTGCCCTCCCTCGGGGTTAGCTCTAAAGTGAAATTACGCTTTTACCCTCCTGCAAGGTTAGACCAAGGAAAGCAAAATTTTGAGTGTCTACATATAGTAGTTGAATAAACAACAAAATAAAGAATCACATATTCTTTTAAAAACTTCAAGAACCGAACAAAGGTTATGAAGCAACACGAATACCAGGAATAAATTTTGATCCCTATCATTTTAAAACATTAATAACATATACTTTCACATATCTTTACATTCAGTCTAGCTAAAATCGTTAGCACATACTTAATCATAACAGTACACAAATGGAACCACTTCACATTAAACCGTTCAATCACAGAACAGTTATTTTCACAGAAACACATAAGTGTTGAAAGTTTGGCACATGACCTCATGCATACTAACAAATATCACATATTTTCACATAGATAAAACTCGCTCATTTACAACATCTAAGCAAGCTTAAAGAAACTAACATTCATTTAAAATATGAATGAAGTTAGGAAACTTGCCTTAAGTACAACTACAGCTTATACTTTACGCTGAACTGTTCATCGCAATCCCTATATATCACATAAGGAATGGCACATACTAATTAGTCATATACTTGACTTACACATTGGTTTAACTTAACTTTACTTCTTATGGTTCGTGTTTTATAACTTAAAATCATGCAACCAACTTTCTTTACCGACTCTCGACGTTACAACATTCGGAGATGCCCTATTTCTTACAGTCATCATCTTTGATGGTTTTACATCATCATCTTCTTCTTCTTTTCATAACTTATCCGAACCATTATAACTATAATGTTCGTTAAGGTACTTATCGTTCCTTATGGCTTTTTGACAACTAAATGCCATACCTCAGGATTATTCTTTAACGTCTAGGTCATACAGTCATTTGTATGCCGAGAACGAACATTTAATGTGAAGACTATGCGTTCATAGCTTCTAGACATTTCTAAACATTTATAAACATGTGATTGGTTAAGACTATGCGTCCCATTGTCTCGATGTTTGTTCCTTCTCCTTCTATGGAGAAAATTTTCTCCTCCTTCCTCCCTAACATGGCTTCCGCCCTTCTTCCCTTTCTCCATCTCACGATTTTTTCTTTAGTTAGCAAAGAGAAAGAATAAGAAATAATAGACGAGAGAGAAAGAAAAAAATTAGATATATGGATATATCCTAAATATCTACATTCATCCCCTTTTTTTTCCTATACATATCCCGCCACTTGGCCTTATCTTTCTAATATATCTTATTCTTCTCTCTCTTATGATTATAGGAGTTAGCTTGCAAGCATTATCAAGTGTAGTGGTCCACTCAATTAATGACACATTTAAAGCAATTTACCTACTAAAGTTAATGCCATAATTACATACATTTCCCTTATCCTTCTTCCCCAAAAATCGGCCACTTGGCCATTTTTCTACTTTTATATTTGTTTTATATTAACTACTTATCCAATTACTATCATGCCCGTTCTTTTTAAAATGGGCTTTAGCTTGGGCTTTTAATTAAATTCCTTTAAGCTTGAAATCTTTTCCAATTTACTTAGTAACAAAAAGGCACTTGGGCTTCCACTATAAATAAATTGGGCCATTACTATACTTGCACTATCCATGCTATATTGGGCTTAGCTTAATAATTTAATTACTATTAAATCAATTAGCTACAAGTCGCATGCTTAAATAAATGATTAGGCTACTTATTTAATTCCTTGGGCCATAAATTCATCTTAGTCCATACTCTTAATTTTATATTATCCTAATTATTTAGTTAGGTTTTCACTACACACCTTTGTAAATAAATTCCTTACTCATATATTTTTAATTTCATAACCCAATAAGACTTGGTTATAAAATTAATTATTCGAGATATATAAACTAAATATCTTAAGGTTAGTATATATTTTTATAAACTAACACTCTCCCATATTATAACCCCTTAGGTTATTTAATTAACATACCTAATACATATATTAGGTTACATATCTTTATTCTTAATTCTCGTTTTTATACATAATAAATGTTTACACAATATATAATGTATATTTATTTAATCACATACATAGCTCACATAAATCATCACATAATTCACAGCTAACTCTAATTTTGACTTTTCTCCATAAAAGTCAACTGTTGACTTTGATTAAAAAGTCAACTGTTGACTTTGACTAAAAAGTCAACCCTTACACATTTTGTGTTTATTGTCCTTTCTGACTAAATTTGACATTCCGGACGCAACCGAGCAGTCCGTGCTTTAAAATTCTATCTTTAACTAAAATTTTGAGTTTTAACTTACTCCATTTTAATTCACATCAATTTATAGGTATCGTAGTACCTTATCCTTAATATTCCTTTCTAGTACAAATAATTTCATTCCTAGGGTTTAGAAATTTTGTAACCCATATTTTCTTATATTCCCATTCAAATAGTAAACCATATAGGTTCTTCTTTAAAATTTTAAATTATTCCTCAAATTCTCATCTAAGTTTTATTCTTTAACCTTTATTTTAAATCAATTAAGATTTTATAAATCTTATAAATTCTCAGGTTGTTACATTCACCCTTTTTTCTAAGAATTTCATCCTCGAAATTACAGCCTACTAATCCCTACTCTTTAATTCACCAAAATTAGGTTTTCAACTTAACCTTTATCTGATTTCATTCTCATTTAATGAGTACATATTGCTTCCTTCTATGAGGAATTATTCCATCATCACATTCTACCCAGACTTCTCTCCAAGGAGTTTAAAACTTTTTAAATTATACTGAGGGGTCATATAGACCATGAACACATAGTTTTAACGATATTAATATCGCAAAACAGTAATTACTAAGTATGTTTACAATCACGAAGAAGGTAAACTACTTCTGCAAGTACGTTAGGTGAGCAGCCTATCGTACCCTACGTCATGCATAACGTATCAATCATGTCTAGCGAATATTTACGCTACTAGATTGGATTATTTTATCTAATCAACATAGTTCACCTCAGTCTTATCATAGGATTCCGCACCAAAATAATTTGATTCGGGATAAATTCTCAAAAATACTTTGAATTTTCATAAACATTTGTCTAGCTGAATCAAATATCTTAGACGTATACCAATAATTCGAATTTCAATCGAAACATGTGTCTGTCCAAATTCAGTTGGCAATAATTTACCTTTAAAATTCTGAAAATCATTTTATGACGTCATGATACCGCACTGTATGTATAGTCCGTTTGAGGATTCCGTCATTGTGTGACTTTGTCATACTACATCATTCCATAGTGGGCTAACGATCTTTAGATCGCATCTAACTAAGTAATTTTGCATTGATAACTTCATCATTTTATCATCTCTGCACCAGGTTTAATGATGCATTAATGGTATATAAAATACATTTTGATATTTCAAATAATAGTTGTCTAGCCGGAACAATTAGCGTAGACTCTTATTTAAACCGTTCAAAACTATTGAAAATCATTTCTGGAATTATCATGTCGCAACTGGTAACGATGTGATAATGGCTCGAAGTCCATCTCCACACCCTTGTCACCATGTTTTGAAGATAACCAAAAATTCGTTTCATTTCGAAACAGGCACATCAATGCGAATTTAGCTTGATATCAAAAATTTCGAAGTCTAGCACAGTTAGAAGATTTTGAATACCTATGCTTCCACCATCAACTTCAATTCTTCTAATGATCGATTGCTTAATAATTATATCTATTTCTATTATGCTCAATCCTTTATTCACAATTTTCTTATACCCCGTATAGTTCATTAAACATACCACACGTTATGAGTTCAGGAACTTTCCACAATCATACGGGTTTTGAAACTTATCCTAGTCAAACCAAAGTCGTTCATTCGCTGAGGGGTTCTACCATACGATTATGAGTCACGAACTTACAATAAGTGTGAGTTTAAAGAACACGCACCTAATCTTATATTCTCTACCTATCCGTTATACACATGAGAAAAAAATCACCTACTCATCATACATATAGCGAATAGCTTGACACCGATATTTCAATGATTATCAATGTGATAAACTAAGTAGTCGTTAAACCAAGCACAAAACCCCCGCCCATACAAAGGTTTGTACAACTCAGCTATCACATGAATTCTCACTTGAAATCCTCAAATGATTGGGCTACTTATTTAATTCTTTGGGCCATAAAATCATCTTAGTCCATACTCTTAATTTTATATTATCCTAATCATTTAGTTAGGTTTCCACTACACACCTTTGTAAATAAATTCCTTACTCATATATCTTTAATTTCATAACCCAATTAGACTTGGATATAAAATTAATTATTCGAGATATATAAACTAAATATCTTAAGGTTAGTATATATTTTTATATACTAACACTCTCCCATATTATAACCCCTTAGGTTATTTAATTAACATACCTAATACATATATTAGGTTACATATCTTTATTCTTAATTCTCGTTTTTATACATAATAAATGTTTACACAATATATAATGTATATTTATTTAATCACATACATAGCTCACATAAATCATCAAATATTTCACATCTAACTCTAATTTTGACTTTTCTCCATAAAAGTCAACTGTTGACTTTAACCAAAAAGTTAACCCTTACACATTGTGTTTATTATCCTTTCTAACTAAACTTGACGTTTTGGACGCAACCGAGCAGTCCGTGTTTCAAAATTGTATATCTAACTAAAATTTTGAGTTTTAACTTACTCCATTTTAATTCACATCGATTTATAGGTATCGTAGTACCTTATCCTTAATATTCCTTCCAGTACATATAATTTCATTTCTAGGGTTTAGAAATTTTGTAACCTATATTTTCTATATTCCCATTCAAATAGTAAACCATATAGGTTCTTCTTTAAAATTTTAAATTATTCCTCAAATTCTCATCTAGGTTTTATTCTTTAACCTTTATTTTAAATCAATTAAGATTTTATAAATCTTATAAATTCCCGGGTTGTCACATGACCCTAGATCTTTATCTAGAGGAAACGGGAAGCTTGACTACTCACATACAAGGATTTACTGTTTAGAAGTAGATATGTATTTTATTTCAATATATTCATTGTGCAAGCTGTGAAATTGATAGTAGTGTGCATACAAGCCAATCATGTATGATGATAACGCACATACTTTATAAATAATCTTATTTATTTATTAATAAAAGTAATCATTAAAGGCATTTAATTATCTACATGATGCTGTTCTTATAATATGTAAATAACTCATAGTTTTAAGCAATGCTTTTAGAATCATGATGTTGATCATGCTAATTAGAATTAAATTCTTAGAAAGCTTAAAACTAAAATAGTTCCCAATCGTGGAATTACTAAAAAAGGGATTACTAAATCCGAATAGATTGGTACATATATTGTTTGCTCATTGGATGAGAATAATTGATCTCATGATCATTTGTGTGGAGACACTAAAGCAATTATGTAGGTGCTTATTGGAGAATAAGTTCACTGAAAGTGACTAGATATGGAATACCTAATGGAGTTTTACTCGCCTGCCAATAGGTATTCCTAATGTGATAGTAGTATAAGTGATCCTTGGACTTGAGATCATCATATTATCTTATATGTAATGAATTATACTTTGACTTATTCCTTAAGGCCCTTTAGGGTATATAAAAGGGTATGCTTGGGTATAATGAGTTACACATAGAGATAATGAATGATCAATAAAGAATCTACCACCTCTAGTAAAAGAGGATATATGTCCTATGTGATTCGTTAAATGACAACCTAGGAATCCTTGGCCAAGGTGGAATGAAATTAGAAAGGAGTTTCTAATTTGCATTATTTGGAGTTATGCTTTTTCTAATTGAAATACATATAATAAAATAAAATAAGACTTGACAGTAAATCCATGTCTTATATTTTAATTGGGACATTGTATGGTGGAAGGATTGAATTGTACGGTAACTATTAACTCACAAGTTCGTTTATGATTAATGTTGAAATCTATATTATCTGGAAAGTCGTTGATCGCTAGGGAGGCTTATCCTTATTGTAGAATAAATGTTATTTATTTAAATAGATTATTAGTTTTATTTATTTATTTAAATAAGATTAAAATTGTTCTAATTGATTTATTCATAACCGGTTTAATATGGAGAACCTAAAGGGTCACGCCATAAAAGAAAGAAGAATTGTTTAAGAAGATAATGGTATAATCGTAATAATGCATTAAGTATAATTAATTTAATCTATGGTGATAGAATAAATTAAATAGCTTAATATTTATTATTTAATATTTTAGAAATATTAAATATAAATTAATAAGAGGAGTCTTATTAATATTATTATTATTTTAATTCTAAAGGAGTTTAGGAATTAATTTAATATAAGTGCTCTTACTCATTCCTAATGAGATTAGGAGGCAAATTAATTAAAGAGTTTAATTAATTAATCCCAATGTGTTGGGAAGCCCAATTAATTAAAAGAGTTTAATTAATTAATAAAAGAAACCCAATTCTATTTAGATTAGTAGGGTTAACCTAGTATCTATATAAGAGAGTCTTATATTAGATATGATATACGTGAATTCCAAGAGTTGGAGAGTACACCACATATTTTCTATATAGAATAGAAAAAGGGTTTAGCCAACCACCCATCTTCCCGAGTTATTCCTCTTCCTTGGTGGATCACCTCTAGAGGCCAAACACTTGGATGGCTAACTTTGATCAAAGGAAGGAGCCACTACAGGAAATTCAAAGAGATCAAAGGAGAGCAAGGAGTAGAACTCGTACATGTGGAAGCTAGATTCTACAAGGGTATGATTCTGATCTTCCTACTTTTCTGTTATTGATAATTGAGCACAAAGCATGATCATAGTATGGGTTTGTATAAAATTTTAAAAACCTATGTTTCGCGCTTCCGCCCTTTAATTGTGTAATTTGATTGCATGTATGCGTTACATACAAACCCAACAGTGGTATCAGAGCCTAGCTTTGTGCTAATTATCAATTTTATGATTCCATGTATGAATTGATGTAAGATTGGATAGAATTTTCTAGACAAAAATCGAATTCTGCAGAGTCTGCAATGAACAGCGCAGCTGCGCCGCTTCCCAGTTCATTCTGGGCGCAGATGCGCCATTCAGCAAGGCAGCGCAAGTGCGCCGCGTCCCAGTTCATTCTGGATGCAGCTGTGCCAGCCCCTGGACAGAAACTGAAATTTTGATTTTTATTAATTAAGTAAATGGTTTATCTAATTTATAAAAGTTTAAAGTAAAGGAGTTTATTTTATTTGAAATACGATTTTAGATTGCTAAAATTAAAGGAGTTTAATTTGGATTTGTTTTTGATTAAAATAAAAAAGTTTATTTTGTTTCAAAAATAAAATTTAGCAAAACTTTTGTCCATTAAATGCCATCGATCTATATATGGAATGACTTTATTATTCATGAGATGAATGATTATTTATTGATGCATATATTGATGTGTATGATAATAAATAAGGTTGATTATGGACTATTGATCAATGTGATTGGATTTTATTTTAGTTGAATGCTTGAATAATTGTGTTTTATTAAATGGGATTTGTGTACCACGTCTTCTCTGGTTTTTTCTTGATGTAAATTCTATCTCCCTCCTATGTACTTCCTCTTGACTGCTGATCAAGGTTTCTATTAAATTTAAATAGTTTATGTAATAGAGATAGTTAGAATTATCTTGAAGAAATTGGAGACTAAGGAGCGCGTGAAGACCCGTTTGTATGGAGCCCGGGTTTAAATGTAATAGTTATGTTTAAATTAAAATTCTTGCACTCCTAGGTTTGACCTTTTGGTTCACTTGGTGGCTCTTATGAACCACACTAGAATAAAAGTCCATAATCAATCTAGGTAGAATATAGTATTCTATATGTGCATGCTAAGTATTATATATATTATATTTTATACAAACATGCTTCGCATGTTTAATAAAATGACGCGTATTTTATTTATATATATATATGTGTGTGTGTGTGTGTGTGTGTGTGTGTGTGTGTGCATAAGCGCTAAACAAGATGAGACAATAATAACAAACCCCTCAAAGAAATTATATTAAGTCTGAAGCGTTCAATGATATTTAGAATATCGAACATCGCCTTCTAGCATGATAAATTAATAGAGTATTAAATATTTAATATGAGCTTGTTGTGCTATCCACAAGGCGAGTATTGCGTATTTAAGATATTAATTTAATCACATATGATGCTTATCAATAAAATTGAACAATATAGTCTTGTTGTACTATCCACAAGGATGAATATTTTTTTTTTGAATTTATAGAAGTGTTAGGCTGGACTTAACTTAAATCATTTTAGTTCGGATGTGCACACACTTGACCATTATGATTTAAGAGGCAAAATAAAAGGAGTTATATGTTGATGTAATTGACAAGATTTGCCTACCTATTTATTTATATATTGTTTGTTATGCTATCCACAAGGCTATATATATTTGAAATGGGATCCTTATTCTCACTAGCAAATCTTTAATTAGATGTTGCCGAACTATATAAGTGAGGGTAATATAGATTGATGAAAATAGTGGGTGATACCAATTTAAAATAATGTCCTAAATTTATTTTGGTATGTAAAATTAATTAAATGAATGTTTGCTAAAATGTTTTCTTTTCACATGCAGAATTTAAAAATGTCAAAATCACTTATTTCACTGCGTAGCATACTTGATGCTAATAAACTTACCGGGCCGAATTACACGGACTGGTTAAAAATCTGAGAATAATTCTCACTGCTGAAACGATTTCTTATATCCTAAATTCATATGTCCCTGAAACTGTTTCGGAAACAGCCTCTGAGGAAGAGATTGCCACATTTACAAAGTGGCCAGATGATGCATCTGTGGCTCAATGTATCATGCTCGCATCCATGAATAACGAGCTTCAGCTTCAGCACGAAAACATGGATGCTCCTATTATGTTGCTTCACCTCAAGGAGTTATATGGTGAACAAAGTAGGACTGCTAGATATGAGATATCTAAGGAGCTCTTCCGATTTCGGATGACCGAGGGCACAGCCGTCGAGACTCATGTCCTTATGGTGATCAATCTAATTGAACGCCTTGGACAGCTTGGGTTCGTCACGGATGGGGAGTTGAGTCAAGACTTGGCCTTCCAGTCACTCCCTGAGACCTTCTCGTAATTCGTTGTTAATTTCCATATGAATAAGTTGGATGTCAGCTTGCCTGAATTACTTAACATGTTGAAAACTGCAGAAGGTCACTTCCCATCCAAGAAGAACCATGTCTTGATGGTGGATTCTTCCAATAAAAGGAAGAGGCCCAAGGTGTATTCTGAAAAGTAGAAATCTAATAAGGCTAAGGGAAATGAGAAAGAAAATGAACAAAAGAAACCTGATCCAGCTGGCAAAGGAATGTGCTTCCATTGCAACGAGCCAGGACATTGGAAAAGGAACTACAAGAAGTTTCTAGCAGAGAAGAAGCTTGGAGAAGCTTCGACTTCCAATCAAGGTTTGTTCATGATTGAAATTAATTTTTTTGAAAGTCATAATTCTACTTGGGTATTGGATACCGGCTGTGTAAAAACCGTGAATTTTATGAATAAATATTAATAAGAATGTAAATATTTATTTTATATAAATGTTTATGTGGCATGAACTGAGTAACTCAATTAATTTAAATTGAATTAATGATAATTGAGAAAAATGTGGAGTTTATAACAAGCTCGTAGAATGCCTTGTGTGGCACGGTGATGGAAATTATGATGGATTAATTAATTAAAGACGGAATTAACAAGTGGATGATTAATTAATATAATGATGTTAATTAATTATTATTATGAGTAATAGCATATTAATGAATAAATAAATAATTAATATTATAAGGTTAGTATTTGTTCAATTAATTGCTATGTGCGACGATATGTAATTACATGCTACATCTATATAATATAAAGTGTAGTGTGACACTATAAGAGACTATATAATATAGAAACTATATAGTAAGATTAATGAATTGTATAAGCTACACAAATGATGTTTATGTGACCATGTGTTATGTGTAATGCAATAGTGTGTACTTTATGGGACATTAAATTAGACTATATAAATAATTGTTATTAATGATTAATTGAAATAATAATGTTTATGATAATGTGGTGTGTCACTACTCAATTCAATCATAATTGGGCATTATCGAATGTAAATGGATTATATATTGATGTGTATACATGTACCCCAATTTGCTACCATGTAATATTGTTATAACATTAAAGTCCATGGGTACACCCAAAGGAATTAAACCTAGGCATGCATGTATGTACATTTGTATAAGTATAATATATGTATGTGTAATGAAACCTTATGTTTGTAACATTATTCCAAATGCCATATGTTGAGAATAGAATTGTCCCAATATGAGTGTCATTCTCTTCTTCTACACGTGAAAGCCAATGGTCTATACTACGTCTACACACCAACTCCAATTAGCTTCAATGATGGTGATGACGGTGAGGGGTGTGGTCTCAATAGTGATCCACCAACTTCTTAATTGCCCAACATGTTCTCTTATCTTCCAGTGGTTTTAATTCTTGGACAATGGCTTGACATGGTTAACAATTTCTCTATAAATAGAGACCTCCTCTTCATTTCTATGTTGCTGAAAATTATTACTAAGTGTTATAGAGAGAAGGAGGTGATTGCATTGAGAGGAATTCTATCCAAATCAAGCTCAAGAGTTATAAACCTTACCTTGTGTTCTTAGTTTATAGTTCAATGATTCATAGATATTAGCATGGAATAGTTGAAATTGATATATGGTGAGGTGCTAGCATGATTAGTAAAGTATATAGGTATGTTACATATGCAATGTGATAGTTTGTAAACATGTTTCATGAAGAGATTGAATGTTGGCTTAAAGCTCTGCAATAGCAGAAAAGCAGGCTGGCTGGAATCAGAGTGGCGCGGTCGTGCCACTCCCTAGTACAAACAGGGCGCGGCCGCGCCCTTCTGCAGAGGAAAAATTCCAATTTTGTGGTTTCTAACTTATAGAGCATGTTATTATAATGTCATTAAGCATAAATAAGTCCCTGACATGCTAGTTTAGGTGGGCTTTCATGTAGTCACTTACCAAAGCTTGGTTTCCAAAGTGCAAACTCAATAAGCTATGTACACTTTAAAGTATGAACTTGTGAGCATGCTTATGTGGTCTAGTTATGTGTTTATAAAAGTATAATATATAGTACGAGAAGTAGCTTTGCATGCTTAGTTGGTTAACATAAGATTTTCAAAAGAAACCTTAAGAGTTTGAAAACTAGTTTTACCAATAACTACGTTACAAGTATTCTAAAATTTGACTATCATGTTAGGGTATGTTATGCCTATAGACATGATTGACATGTATGCCTAGCTAGTCATATGCATTGTAAACTAGTTGAGCATTGTTTAGAACAAGTCTAAATGAAGTAGAACTATATAACTTGAAATGCATGACTAAGATAACGTGAACATTTATACTTGAGACTTATTGACCTCGTTACATGTGCTTAATGACTAAATGTGAGAAACATTGTAATCGAACACGTTAAGCCTCGTTAGTTGGAAATTGATAGGACTATATTGAAAGCAAGATATAAGAATCAAACTTATTATAACATGTATATTTCTGCATGTGTTATCATCTGAGTGTGTGGGAGAGCAAGTTAGGCCAAGCAATCTGATGCTCAGCTCCGATTTGAACTGGGAGCAACGCGGCCGTGCCACTCCCTAGTTCAAATCAAGCGCGGCCGTGCCACCCTACAGTGAAGTCTGCCTATTGTGTTTTTGTTATGAGGTTTGATACATGTATGTATTGTTATCCTAAATCTGTAATACATGTCCAGTACAGTATTCAAGTATCAATGAACATGTTATGATGAAACCTTATAGAATTGATAAGTATTTATAAACATTTAATTATTAAGTCAAGTAATGATTATGAACTATGTTATTGATTTTATAGTATCTTATAAACGGATTTCTGTGATTATGTGTATGTAAAGTACGTAATGACGTACGTATAGGATCATACGACTAAGTTAGAATCGTATGTGCGTGTTTAGCTTATATATTAAGTATATGTATTCAACGTACGTAACAAATGAATATCCTATATGCATAACTATGTTATAATAGGATTCAAAAAGTATCGATAAGCTAAAGGTTGATAAACTACACGTAAGGCAAGTATCTAAACCTTATCTCTTTGATGTAAGTTCCTAACCCTACTCTTTATTGAGCATTACTTAAGCTTGTGCTATTATTAGTCGTACGAGTAAACCATTGTAAGTATGATTCATGTCTTATGACCTCATGCTTCATAGCTAAGATAGAGTTGTTTACATTTTTTGAACTTTAATCTCGAGTATTGAACTTATAATTGTTGTTATATACATCGAAAGAGCGGTCTATGCCACTTGATTTGGCTAGACCTATATCATGAATTTGAAAGCTATCCAAACCAATTGATTAGTGCGAAATCTTATAATTAACAGAGATGAACAACCCTCTTGAAGGGGAAACTATATATTATCGAAAAACCGACGTGCGCACTTGAGTACGATTAAATGTTATGCATAATGTAGGGTACTTTAGGCTGATTGTGACACCCCCAAATCCGGGTACTTCGTTTCCACATGATTTGGTGTTCACTTTCTAATATAACATACATCTACCCAATGAATAATGTAAAATAAACTACAACTTAAATTAGAATAGATAAATCTCCCTTAAAACAAGGGTTACAACCTTTTCAAGATAATCCCGGGTTACTCTAACCCTGACATGAATATAATAAAGTGCGGAAACAAAAACATAACATTCAAATCTTATTACAATCATTCTCAATATAATAAAAACAAGTCTTCACTTGCTTTGCTTTCCCTTGCCCTTACTTGTAGACGGAGCATCAGCGTTATCAACCTTAACTGAAATTGTTATTTAATGCAAGAATTAGCAAACCACAGCTCACTGGAGTTTAACAATAATATATACATGAAAGGATATCTTTAAAAGAATCTGAACAACTTAGCTTGCTTCAATAATAAAGAATTGAATAATAATTCTCTATCAACATTAAAATTCGAATATAGAATTTATCTGAGGGTCATAAGACCTTTGAACTCTTGTCCTAGGTTATAAATATTTCTATTTAAACCTTTAACAGTCAATAAGACTATGGACCTTAACTCGTACTTAGGGGGATCAGCCCTTTGTACCATGTATTGTGCACAAACATCTTAACGCTATGCGTAGTAACCTCCCCTAGTAAATAGGGTTGTTCAACTCAGTAATTTGAATTCAAGTCCGCACCAAAGAAAGTTTGGTTTGGATAAGCTTACAAGGGTAATTTAGAATTCACGTTCATCAACTAAGGATTAGTTGAATCGACTTTCAATAATTCATAAATAAAAGAATTATGAATTAACATATGTTTTAGAAGTAAATTTAAAGTATTTAACATAATAACTAGATCTTACTTGAACGATAAGTTAATATCATTTCAATTAAATAAACAATTGTCCAATACAGAAATGGAAAGGAAATTCTCAATAATGAATATATGAATACCAGAAATTATACAAGATTAGGGTTTAGAAAACTTGCATAAAATTAACGAGTTTAGGGTTTAGAAGACTTGCCTCAAGCGCAAGCTACTTAACACAATTCACGTACTTTAATACTTCCTACACATATATATTCAATCACAATAACCTAAATTAGTTAAAACGTAACTAATTCACATAAGTGGTTAACCCTCATGGTTAACTCACTCTAATAATAATAATCAACTATCACATAGTTAATTAAATCAATTATGTATTTAACTAAATTATAATTAAACAATTATAATTCAAACACTTAATCAAATTATAATTACTTAAATTATAATTACCATTTAAATTATAAATAATTATAATCAATTAAACCACATCATGCATTTAATTACACAAATTATAATTAATCATGCAATTATCAATTTATAATCCATAATTAAACATGTATTTATTAAATTATAATTACATAAATTATAATTTAAATTAACATCTAATTGATTAAAATAAATCAACTTCTATACATTATAATTTCACAAAAATTATAATTTAAATTAAACATTTACTCTTAATTATAATTAATAAAATTATAATTAAGTAACTTATTGTACAATTAAACAATTATAGTTTATAATTTAAATACCATATTAGTTTTTCAAAACTTCCTTTTTCTCAAATTATAACACATGTTATAGCAACTAGATACATGCTCATTGTCATAGAATAATTAAACTAAGCTTAGAATTAACACTACACAAAAACTAAAGTCACTGCCACTGCCCGGGACACGGCGCAGCTGCGCCACCTTTAGCCTTGACACCGGCGCAGCTGCGCAGGGGCCAAACCTGCGAAAACCCAGCGGCGCAGCTGCGCCGCTTCTACCCTTACTGCCTGCGCAGCTGCGCCGGCAGCAGACAGAAATAGAGCAGCTTCGCGAACAGTGCAGAGAAAAGCCAAATTGGCTTAATTCTCTACAATGAGTTCTCAATTCAACCAATAATTTTCATATAAAACTTTACAAAAACAAAGTGCAAAGCTTCTAACATGTTTTGAACACACTAATAAATCAATTAGCAAGATTACAACGCTTAATTTTTATAAAAATTTAAAGAAAATACCAATTTCACTGTTCTAGATGAAATTGAACACTGCGAATTTGTTTTAAAACCAATTCTCACAATTCCAATCCCAATCAACTAATTTCTAAACATAATAACATATTCCACAATTAATTTATACAAAAATCAACAATCAACATATATTTTGATTTCTATGAGAAACTTTATTTTTCCCAGACACTTCACTGTGACTTTTGAAAAACATAAATTCTCCATTATATCATATATATATTTATGAATTAAACAACTAATTAAGCATACCATCACATATAGACATGATATGAACACAATTATATATATATATATCCATCATGCTATACAACTTTCAAAACATGTTTTATAGAGAATGAAAATATAAGGATCATAACTTTAAAACTGGTTTTTACAACAATTATATTTTGAAAATCGTTTGGCACACAATTACATATGAACATCATATATACATAGTCATAATTATACAACTTCATGAAAACTCAACTTTTGACAGAGAATAAAATACATGAAACATATGAATTGAGTTCTATAATAATTAGAGATTATAGATAATACCTTTTGTTAATAGATTGAAAGAGAAAGCGATGTGAGTTTAATTCAAGCAATTTTTCTTCCTCTTTTCTCTTCTCTGCTCTTCCTTTTCTCTGCTCTCTTTTCTTCTTAGTTCTTAGTTTAGACTTAGGAAAAACTAACGTAGTTTAGATATATTATAACTGATATAATATACGTATACTAATGATATATATGTAACTGCTAATTACTTAATATATATAATAAATACATTTATTATGTAAGTTACAAAAATTCAAAAATCACAATGCCTTGTTTGGCAAAACAAGGTTATTTTCAAAAATAGATTATTAATGCTAAGGTATTGTTTGGTAACAGTTTATTTAAAAACAGCTTTTTGATAGTTAGGGCCCTGTTTGGTAGAAATAGGTTTAAAACAAATACAATGACCTTGTTTGGCAAAATAATTTAAAACCTTTTCTTTATTTTAACAAATCATTTAACACATACTTTAAATGTCACATTTTAATTAGTTAAATATTAATCAACTAATTTAATTAATTAAAATCTAACATCAATTAATCACATAAAATTGCCACATAATTATAATTACTCGGTAATTATAATTTATGTAATACTTCATCACATAATTCATCTAATTTAATTCTCTCAATTAAATTAGAACTATAATATAAAATTAATATATACACATCAATTAAATAACATTCATTAAATTAATATGTAACACCTAATTAAATCATTTTCATAAATCACATAATTATTTATTTCACTCAATAAATAATTCACATAAAATATTTATTTAACTCAATAAATAAATCACATAAAATATTTATTTAATTCAATAAATATTTAAAATTAAATATAAAATCTCAATCGTTACACTAATCACATGTTGTACTTGTTTTGATTGGATTATCAGCATATTACTGTTAATTCTAGTAGAAGTTCATAGTCCTTACTGACTGCTCAGTATTCTTTATTTTGAAATCTCGAAATGATTAAGCGTTGAATCTTATTGATATCTTTCTGTCCTTAGCGACTATTGTTGAGAACTATCGATAATTCTTGCTATTCCTGAACTATCATTTATTATTATACCTTTGGAAAACTGAAGACTATATTGATTCCATTATTGCTATATTACTTGCTAAGTAAACTTGTTGCTCATTCTTGCTTTCCCTAAATATATTTCAGTTAAGGCAGAGCAGGGCGGACCCTCGGGCACTGATAAGGGCAAGGGCAAGGATGGAGTAGCTTTGTAGTTATTTAGAACTATTATGATGATTGTAATAAAATTATATCATATTATATATTAGTTAAGTTTAAGTTATGTTTAAACTATGTAAGTGATGTTTAAGTTACGAAACCTTGGGACATAAATGATTAAATTAAATAAATGTAATTTATTCTGTGATTTTCGTTGTGCGAGATGTTAATATGTCATTAGAAATTTAGAACATGGCGAACCGAATTTGAGACGCGAGTGGTCCGAATTTGGGGGCGTCACAGGTTGGTATCAGATCTGTAGTTATAAACCTTAGGAGCGAGAGTCCTTAGATTATAACTTAGGAGAACTTAGAAGATAAAAAGGAGATAGAACTCATGTAGAGTTTTTCCTAGATAGACTTAGTGTGTTATGAAATATAATTTCATTCTATACAATGAACTTATGTTTTATTTAACATTTTAATGGAGCTTGCTATTTGTTATCTTGTGTTTATGGTTGTAGGATGACAGACATAGGAGGACCTAGTAGAGTGGTAGAGGAGGAGACTCGAGATATACATGTCGTATATGAGGCACCTTTAGAGGCTTAGCCTGTGCAGGCAGTTTCACCGTCCGAGTTTGACGATGAGGACGATATTGAGGTAGAGTCTGATCCGAAGGAAGAGCCAATGGAGGATGAGCCCATGGAGGACTCTGATGAGGCTACTATAGAGGAGCAGATGCTAGGGGAATACGAGGAGCGGATCCTAGAGTTGGACTGTAGAGTCCAGGAGCTAGAGGCTGAGGCTCAGGAGAGGGAGTCCGAGTTTTAGAAGCTGAGGGACGAGGACCACCAGAGGAAGTTAGCGATGCAGGAGTTAGAGGTGGAGATTGCTTACCGCATGGAGGCAGGAATCTAGATGGGGACTCTGTTTCACAGGTCGGTGTCTCGGAATGTCGACTTGGCAGGAAAGCTGGAAGAGGTGGAGCAAAAAAAGTTGAGCGAGAAGACGAAAAAGGAGGCTCTCCATACTCAGCTAGAGTTGGAGGTGATGGATAGGATCCACTTCGAGGAGAAGTGAGAAGCATCTAATGAGAGGGCAAACGACTTAGAGGATGAAGTAAGGTATATGAAGAGGAAGGTGAACAAGATGGGTTACGTTTTTTGCTCGGCTATAGAGAGAGTGATTGATGGTGTATATCACTATCCAACGGAGTAGGGACAGACCCGACATACCATGAGCAGGGAGTTGATGGCGTACACAGCGCATATAGAGTACAAGAGCGCTGTGGAGAGCGAAATATTGGGATGAGACCCTGTAGTCTAGTAGTAGTTGTAGTAGTTCTTTATGTGATGTATATATTCATGTAATCCCAATATTTTGTGTAAGATATGGGATAGTTATGTAAACCCGAGTAGGCTTTTGTTAGAGGGGTATTATGTTAGTGTTTTCTCCGTCTTTTGTGATATTAGGGGACATGTGTTGACATTTATAGAAGTATGCTAGGGATGATCATTTTGATGTAATGATTTGGCATATGAATATAAATGAACCTTATTTCAAAAATGTGTTATAAAATTTTATTCCTTTTTCATTTAAGAAATACTTGTAATATAATTGAATAATAAAAATGAAAATTTTATGATGAAGAAAATGCCGCCCAAACGTAGATTAACTGCACCTGAGGAATCAGTGAACAACGAGAGAAAGCAAGTAGATCCCATCCAGAAATTAGTTGATTTGTTAGAGGAGGCTCTTAGGGGAAGAAACAATGAACCCGTTCGCCCCAATCCCCAAGCAGTTCCAGTGATAAATTTTAAGGACTTTAGGAGCGTAGGACCTCCAGAGTTTGAAGGTACTACTGATCCGATCATGGCGCAAACGTGGATTAAAGAAATCAAGAAGGCCTTCACCATCGCTCGTTTGGGTGAAGACTAGAAGACGGTGTTTGCTACCTACATAATGAGAGGCGAAGCGAACTACTGGTGGGAGGCAAATCAGCAAAGAGCGGGAGAAGGGATAATCGCATGGGAGAAAGGTTCAAGACTCTGTTCTTCGAGAACTATTTCCCGAAGAGCATGAAAAATAGAATGGAGGTAAAGTTCTTAGAACTTAAGCAAAGAGATATGATGGTGGCGCAATACGCGGCTAAGTTCAACAAATTAGCGCGGTTTGTAGAACACCAGGTAGGGGATGAAGAGAGGAAAGCTAAATGTTTTGAGCAAAGACTGAAGCCTTGGTTGTTTAACAAGGTGTCAATTCTTCAGATCGATTCATTTGCGACATTGCTGGAGAATGCTATTATTGCAGAGGGCGGAAGTGAAGCTTTGAATTTATATAAGAAGAAGAAGAAGGGTAATAACACGGGAGGAGAAAGTTGTGGAGGAAGCAGTAGCGGAGGAAGTAATTCGGGAAAGAGAAAATGGGAGAATAACAACAACAACAATAACAATAATTAGTCAGGAAATTTTCGTGGAGGTTTTAAGAAGAGGGCAGAGGGATGCCTGAAGTGTGGGAAGAATCACCAGGGCGAGTGCTGGAAGGGGTCGAAGCCAAAGAAGATCAAGGGGTGTTTCGCTTGTGGCTCAGCGGACCACTTGATTAAGTACTGTCCAAAGAAAGGGAGCGGTGGAGGAAGTGGCCAACAAAGGGGAGGCAGTAAACTGATAATTGGCGGACCGACACAAACCAACTGCCCAACCGCCAGAACCTTTAACATGATCGTCTAGGACGCAGTAGCTGCGAAGGACGTGGTGTCAGGTATTATCCCAATCAATGATATAAATGCATATATATTATTTGATTCGGATGCCACCTGTTCTTTTCTATCTGAAGAATTTGCTAGTCGACTTAATTCACCTCGAGAACGCTTAGGAAATTCTTTGAACATAGAAGTTGCGAGTAAGGAAGTGATCCATGTAGAATACGTTTACCGAAATTGTTATGCAAACATTAGAGATCAGGAACTGAGCGTAGACTTGATTACAATTAGATTGGGAGAATTTGATGTAATATTGGGAATGGATTCGTTGTATAACCATGCTGCGATTATTGATTGTCAGAATAAAAGTGTGAACCTTCAGACTCAAGATAAGTCTAAGGTAGTGTTTTATGGTAGCTCATCTCTTAAGAAATCGTGTTGTCTTACGATGATGCAGGCCAAGAAATTATTAAAGAAAGGACGCGTAGGTTACTTAGCTTACATTGTCGATACTCGAAAGAATGGAGTAGAAATTAAGGATATATCTGTAGTGAAAGAATTCCAAGATGTATTTCCGAACGATCTGTCTAATCCTCCGCCAGACACAGAAAATGAATTCGTAATAGACTTAGCACCAGGAACGGCACCGATTTTGAAAGCTCTATATCATATGGCACCAGTATAAATAAAGGAATTGATGATACAATTGCAAGAGTTATTAGATAAAGGTTACATACGATCGAGTGTGTCCCTTTGGGGAGCACCAGTATTATTTATTAAGAAAAACGACGGATCGATGAGGCTCTGTATCGATTATCGAGAATTAAACAGAGTAACGATCAAGAATAGATATCCATTACCGAGGATATACGACCTTTTCGATCAATTGAAGGGAGCGAAGGGTTTCTCAAAGATTAATTTGCGAACATGATATCACTAGTTGAAGGTACGGGAGGAAGACATACCAAAGACGGCGTTTCGAACCCATTATGGACACTATGAGTTTTTGGTAATGTCATTCGGATCGACTAATGCTCCGACAACATTTATGGACTTGATGAACCAAGTCTTCAAGCCATACTTGGATAAGTTTGTGGTAGTTTTCATCGACAACATCTTGATCTACTCAAAGATGAAAGAAGAGCACGCCGAACATCTGAGGATTGTTTTGGAAGCATTAAGGAAAGAGAAAATGTATGCGAAGTTTTCTAATTGTGAATTTTGGATGGAGAAGATTCAATTATTAGGACACGTGGTGGATAAGAATGGAATCTTAGTAGACCCTGCGAAGGTAGAAGCAGTGAGTAATTGGGAGCAGCCAAAAACACCAACGGAGGTGAGAAGTTTCTTAGGGTTAGCCGGGTACTATCAAAGATTTATTCAAGATTTTTCTAAGATTGCAACCCCGTTGACCAATCTAACGAGGAAGACGGTGAAATTCATATGGACGGACAAATACGATGAAAGTTTTCAAGGGTTGAAGAAGAGATTAAGCGAAGCGCCTGTATTATCACTACCAGACGATGCGGGAGGTTTCGTGGTGTATAGTGATGCATCGCACAAGGGACTTGGTTGTGTGCTTATGCAACATGGCAAGGTCATTGGGTATGCTTCACGATAGTTGAAGGATTATGAAAAACGATACCCTACGCACGACTTAGAGTTAGCGGTAGTAGTTTTTGCATTAAAGATTTGGAGACATTATTTGTACAGATAGAAATGTGAGATATACACGGACCACAAGAGTCTAAAATATATCTTCACACAGAAGGAGTTGAACATGCGTCAAAGGAGGTGGTTAGAATTGATCAAGGATTATGACTGTGATATTCTTTATCACCCGAGAAAGGCAAACATAGTTGTCGAGGCTCTGAGCAGAAAAGGAAGGGATAAAATGTTTCAGTTAACGACTCAGAAGGAGTTAATAATAGAGATGGAGAAATTAGAAATAGAGGTAAATGGACTGGGAAGGTCTGAAAAAAAGTTATTTGCAACGGAAGCTTGTCCAACCTTGTTGGACAGAATAAAGGAGTCACAAGAGAATGATGAAGAAGGCGAGAAAATCAGGAGAAGGATCACAGAAAATGAAGAAGAAAGATTCAAAATGGATAAAGACGGTATTTTAAGATTTGAAGGGAGAGTGTGGGTGCCAGCGGTAACTGAGTTGAGAGAAGAAATTTTGCACGAGGCACACAATACAACGCATTCCGTTCTTCCAAGAGGCACAAAGATGTACCGAGATTTGAGGTAACATTTTTGGTGGCCCAATCTGAAACGGGAGATTGCAAAGTGAGTCAGTAGATGTCTAACTTGCCAATGGGTCAAAGCAGAGCACTAGAGGCCGAGTGGTCTACTTCAACCGTTGGAAATACTAGAGTGGAAATGGGAGCACATTATGATGGACTTCGTAGTGGGGCGTCCAGTCACGCATAAAGGATATGATGCCATTTGGGTTATCATGGATTGACTAACAAAGACCGCACACTTTCTACCGATCAAGATCCAATATAGTTTGAATCTGTTAGTGAGTCTGTACGTAAAGAAAATTATTTCACGACATGGAGTGCCATTGTCAATTGTCTCTAATCGAGATCCGCGCTTCACGTCAAACTTCGGGAAAAGCTTACAAGAGAGGATGGGAACACAACTGAGGTTGAGTACTACTTATCATCCTCAGACAGACGGACAAAGTGTGCGAACGATACAAACGCTGGAGGACATGCTTAGAATTTGTGTGATTGACTTCAAGGGAAATTGGGACAATCACCTACCCTTAGTACAATTCGCTTACAACAATAGTTATCATGCAAGTATTGGCATGCCACCGTACAAAGCTCTTTACGGAAGAAAGTGCAGAACACCATTATATTGGGACAAAGTCAGAGAACGAGGAATTCTAGGACTAGAGTTAGTACAACAAACCACAGACGTGGTGATAGTGATAAGAGCCAGACTGGTAGCAGCTCAAGATCGCCAGAAAAAGTATGCAGATCTACATCGATAGGACCAAGACTTTAAAGGCGACAACTTCATATTTTTAAAAGTATCTACCTGGAAACGAAAGATGAGATTCGACAAGAAGGAAAAATTAAGTCCAAGATTCATAGGACCATTCGAGATATTGAAGCGAGTGGGTGATGTGGCATACAAAGTTGCATTACCACCCGAGTTGGAGCATATCTACAAAGTGTTTCACATCTCCGTGTTGCGTCCATACAAGCTTGACTACAAACACGTGATTTCCTTTGAGCCCATTCAAGTGGAGAAGAACCTGGCGTATGAAGAAATTTCTGTCCAGATATTAGATAGGAAAGAGCAGATAATAAGAAATAAAGTTATATCTTCTGTAAAAGTACTTTGGCGTAACCACGATGCCGTGGAGGCCACGTGCGAATTAGAAGATAGGATGAGGAGGGACTACCCCTATCTATTTGTGTAGCCTTGTACACATTCCGAGGACGAAATTTTTATAAGGGGGGGGGGAGGATGTAAGAACCGTGAATTTTATGAATAAATATTAATATTTATATTAATAAGAATGTAAATATTTATTTTATATAAATGTTTATGTGGCATGAACTGAGTAACTCAATTAATTTAAATTGAATTAATGATAATTGAGAAAAATGTGGAGTTTATGATAAGCTCGTAGAATGCCTTGTGTGGCACGGTGATGAAAATTACGATGGATTAATTAATTAAAGAGGAAATTAATAAGTGGATGATTAATTAATATAATGATGTTAATTAATTATTATTATGAGTAATAGAATATTAATGAATAAATAAATAATTAATATTATAAGGTTAGTATTTGTTCAATTAATTACTATGTGCAACGATATGTAATTATAAGCTACATCTATATAATATAAAGCGTAGTGTGACACTACAAGAGCCAATATAATATAAAAATTATATAGTAAGATTAATTAATTGTATAAGCTACACAAATGATGTTTATGTGACCATGTGTTATGTGTAATGTATTAGTGTGTAATTTATGGGATATTAAATTAGACTATATAAATAATTGAAATTAATGATTAATTGAAATAATAAGGTTTATGATAATGTGGTGTGTCACTAAATTCAATCATAATTGGGCATTATCGAATGTAAATGAATTATATATTGATGTGTATACATGTACCCAAATTTACTACCGTGTAATATTGTTATAACATTAAAGTCCATGGGTACACCCAAAGGAATTAAACCTAGGTATGCATGTATGTATATTTGTATAAGTATAATATATGTATGTGTAATGAAACAATAAGTTTGTAACATTATTCCAAATGTCATATGCTGAGAATAGAATTGTCCCAATATGAGTGTCATTCTCTTCTTCTACATGTTAAAGCCAATGGCTTATACTACTTCTACACACCAACTCCAATTAGCTTCAATGATGGTGATGATGGTGAGGGGTGTGGTCTCAATAGTGATCCACCAACTTCTTAATTGCCCAACATGTTCTCTCATCTTCCAATGGTTTCAATTCTTGGACAATGGCTTGACATGGTTAACAATTCCTTTATAAATAGAGACCTCCTCTTCATTTCTATGTTGCTGAAAATTATTGCTAAGTGTTATAGATAGAGGGAGGTGATTGCATTGAGAGGAATTCTGTCCAAATCAAGCTCAAGAGGTATAAACCTTACCTTGTGTTCTTAGTTTCTAGTTCAATGATTCATAGAAATTAGCATAGAATAGTCGAAATTGATATATGATGAGTTGCTAGCATGATTAGTAAAGTATATAGGTATGTTACATATGCAATGTGATAGTTTGTAAGCATGTTTCATGAAGAGATTGAATGTTGGCTTGAAGCTCTGCAATAGCAGGAAAACAGGCAGGCTTGAACCGAAGTGGCGCGGCCGCGCCACTCCCTAGTACAAACAGGGCGGGGTCGTGCCCTTCTGCAGAGGAAAAATTCCACTTTTGTGGTTTTTGACTTATGGAGCATGCTTTTATAATGTCATTAAGCATAAATAAGTCCCTGACATGCTAGTTTAGGTGGCTTTTCATGTAGTCACTTACCAAAGCTTGGTTTCCAAAGGAAACTTGAGTTTTCAAAGTGCACACTCAATGAGCTATGTACACTTTAAAGTATGAACTTGTGAGCATGCTTATGTGGTCTAGTTATGTGTGTATGAAAGTATAATATATAGTAAGAGAAGTAGCTTTGCATGCTCGGTTGGTTAACATGAGATTTTCAAAAGAAACCTTAAGAGTTTGAAAACTAGTTTTACCAATAACTACGTTACAAGTATTCTGAAATTTAACTATCCTGTTACGGTATGTTATGCCTATAAACAAGATTGACATGTATGCCTAGCTAGTCATATGCATTGTAAACTAGTTGAGCATGGTTTAAAACAAGTCTAAATGAAATAGAACTATATAACTTGAAATGCATGACTAAAATAACGTGAGCATTTATACTTGAGACTTATTGACCTCGTTGCATGTGTATAATGACTAAACATGAGAAACATTGTAATCGAACACGTTAAGCCTCGTTAGTTGGAAATTGATAAGACTATGTTGAAAGCAAGATATAATAATCAAACTTATCATAACATATATGTTTCTGCATGTGTCATCATCTGAGTGCGTGGGTTAGCAAGCTAGGCCAAGCAATCTGATGCTCAGCTCCGATTTGAACTGGGAGCAACGCGGCCGCGCCACTCCCTAGTTTAAATCAAGCGTGGCCGCGCCACCCTGCAGTGAAGTCTGCCTATTGTGTTTGTGATCTGAGGTTTGATACAAGCATTTATTGTTATCCTAAATCTGAAGGACATGTCCAGTATAGTATTCAAGTATCAATGAGCATGTTATGATGAAACCATATAGAATTGATAAGTATTTGTAAACTTTCAATTATTAGGTCAAGTAATGATTATGAACTATGTTATTGATTTTATAGTATCTTATAAACGGATTTCTGTGATTATGTGTATGTAAAGTACGTAATGACGTACGTATAGGATCATACGACTAAGTTAGAATCGTATGTGCGTGTTTAGCTTACATATTAAGTATATATATTCAACGTACGTAACTAATGAATATCTTATATGTGTAACTATGTTATAATAGGATTCAAAAGGTATCGATAAGCTAAAGGTTGATAAACTACACATAAGGCAAGTATCTAAACTTTATCTCTTTGATGCAAGTTCCTAACCCTACTCTTTATTGAGCATTACTTAAGCTTATGCTATTATTGGTCGAACGAGTAAACCATTGAAAGTATGATTCATGTCGTATGACCTCATGCTTCGTTGCTAAGATAGAGTTGTTTACATTCTTTGAACTTTAATCTCGAGTATTGAACTTATAATTGTTGTTATATACATCGAAAGAGCGGTCTAAGTCACTTGATTCGACTAGACCTATATCATGCATTTGAAAGCTATCCAAACCAATTGATTGGTGCGGAATCTTATAATTGACTAAGATGACCAACCCTCTTGAAGGGGAAACTATATATTGTCATGAAACCGACGTGCGCACTTGAGTACGATTAAATGTTATGCATAATATAGGGTACTTTAGGCTGGTTACTTGTTGTACTTTTTTTGATTAGATTATCAACATATTACTGTTAATTCTAGTTGAAGTTCATAGTCCTTACTGACTGCTCAGTATTCATTATTTTGAAATCTCAAAATGATTAATCGTTGAATCTTATTGATATCTTTTTGTCCTTAGCGACTATTATTTAGAACTATCGATACTTCTTGTTATTCCTAAACTATCATTTATTATTATACCCTTGGAAAATTGAAGACTATATTGATCCCCTTATTGCTATATTACTTGCTGAGCAAACTTGTTGCTCATTCTTGCTTTTCCTAAAAATATTTCAGTTAAGGCAGAGTAATGCGGACCCTCGGGCACTGGTACGGGCAAGGGCAAGGCTATGGAGTAGCTTTGTACTTATTTAGAACTATTATGATGATTGTAATAAGATTATATCATATTATGTGTGACGCCCCCAGAATAGGTCCAATCAACCCAACCCATTATGGGTTGCCATGAAATACACTCAACAAAAATTCCAAATACAAATCTTTAAATTCTAACTTTTAAACTGTTGTACAAAATACGACCACAGTTAAACTGTGAGTTTAAATACAAATACATGTAACTCTCATGGTGCTTCAACCTTGGACAACACCTCACCCTATTTGGGTCACCAAAATCAATGGTTAAATGGCGTATACAATACGACGCACGCATTTAAAGTTCTCAATACAATTATATATTGTCATGCTATTTTATAATGTATTGAGAAACCCAACCGTCACCGACCATTACTCTATTCCCTTGTTATCCCCGCTCGACCCAGCTACACTCTTGTTACCTGAAAGGAATTGTAAAGCAAAAGGCTGAGCACAAATAGCCCAATAAAGAACATCATGACTAAAGATAATTAAATTATCAATAGCATTCGTCAGTAATAAATCAGAGATTTAAACATATGGTAGATGATAAAACTTTTCAATCATAGTTGCAGCGGAACGAGCAATCCATTAGAAGAGTCAAATAGACCATACCGTCTATTATTTCCTCCATGTTAAAAGTCCACCAACAATATTGTATCCCTTTAACATCAATCAACAATTCCTGTCCACAATCATGTAAATAGTTCATGATCATAGTTATATCAATAAATTCCTCTTCGCACTCAGGACGAAGATAATTTTCGTCACCTATCTTTTCCTGAAACATCAAAGATCATGGTTATACCAAATCAAAGTTCCTTTTTATAATCATTTTAATAAATTTATCTTTACACTACGGGCCAAAGATATTCATCAACAGTTCATCTTTGCACTACAGGCCAAAGATATTCAACAATAGGTCTTCTTTGCACTACAGGCCAAAGATATTCAACATCAGGTCATCTTTGCACTACAGGCCAAAGATATTCAACATCAGGTCAACTTTGCACTACGGGCCAAATATATTCATATCTCAAAGAAATATCTAATTATTTTAAAATTTATATAAACAATAATTATAACCATGCTGATCAATTCACATTTGCCCTTAAGTTAAAGATATTCAATTGTAAATTCAATGGTCATGAACATACCAGTCAATAATTTATTTTTGCACTACTGCCCAAAGAGAACCCACAGTCATGATCATACCAATAATCTACCCATCTTTACACTTAAGTCACAGAGAAATTTCATCACCAGGGTTATAAAAATGTTATCTATGATAATAAAAACAATATGATCAAAACATGGATCTAATTTCAAAAGTAAGATTCATAAATCAATGATAATTTGGTTAGAAAAAAAAACCAATTTTGTCGTAAATAGTACCCCGTGAATAGTAATCCATGCATAGTACTTTGTGAATAGTGCTCCATGAATAGTAACCCCAGCATGAAAAGGTTAAAATTTCATAAGAAAAATTATACCAATATTCCGGTGAAATGATATTCAACCGTAACATGTATCGTATTCGTGAATAGCGTCATATACGTGAATAGTATCGTATACGTGAATAGTAACCTCGACATAAAAAGTTAAAAATTTCATAATAAAATTCATACCAACATTTCTGTAAAATGATATTGAAAGAAATAACATCATTTACGAAGAAAGTAACATCCCTTACCATCCCTTACCTCAAAAGAAAAGTACTTCTGACTGGAATATCGGATATTATGCTGACGAAAACTTGGACTGTTATCAACACTCAAAATATCTAAACACTCACAAGAAATACGGTTAATACTATAGAGATAGAATTTTCTGATTCTGGTGTGATTTTTATTTCTAACTAAACACCCTATTTATAGGAAAATACTTAGCACACCAAAGCTGAATAAATTAAATTTACGGATGAAAACGTAGAAAATCTTCAAAATTTTCAGCATTATACAAGTGGGGCCCACTCTTGTTGGAAAAATCCTCCACCAACATGTTTTTCACCCCAAATATATTTATTGCAACAAAATCAATTCAGACCCAATATTCAGGAACTTCAATAATTCATAATAAATAGCCCTTTATCAGAAAAATACGAACCTTATGCCCATTCCATATGAAATTTAATTCTCTACAACTTTGTAGAAGAAATATTTTCCAAATTCTGAATGAAAAATGACCCAAATTTACATACGGACGAACTAGTAGGCTATAATCAAATTTCAGTCAAAAACGTGGCCCACCAACATATTTAACATTCTTTCCCTTTTTTCTTTTTTCCTTTCTTTTTTTTTTCTCTCTTTTTCTTTCCTCTTTTGTTCCTCTTTTTCCTTTTCTTTCTTCCTTTTCCATATTCTTCCACTAACTTCTAATCACCCCTCTACCAAACACACACACCCACACCCACACATACACACACAACACGTATATATATATATATATATATATATATATATATATAAATATATTTATAATTATTAAAAATTTAAATTCCATTTTCTCTCTTCCACCTTATTTATTCATATACCATAAATTTATTGTAAAAATATCACCATTATTATATTATTATATTATCACATTATACACTTATAATGTAATATTATAATAATATATTTAAATGAATTATTTTATCAAAAAAGATAAAATATCATCTCTCAATAATTGTCTCTTTAAAAATTCCTCAATTTAATAAATATTTCCTTATCATTTTTATCAATAATTAATTATTCATAAATAATATTACAAAATTACAATAATGACAACCAGGTCGTTCCCAGGAAAGAGGGGGCTTTTCGATAAGGATTTTTTCTTACTGACGCGCAATTAGGTGACCAAACTCCTTTCCTAGACAGAACTTCCTTGGACATTGCTAATAATGCTATCTAATAATATTATTCAAATAATATGAATTATTGATCTGATAATGTAAAATATTGTGCAATGACAATTATTGAATCAACAATAATATAAAATACTGTGCAATACCGTATGCTACTATGCAACAACGCGTATTACTTTACTTTAACAACCGATTATTTCAACAGTTTTAACGATAACAACTACGCCGTTATTTTTAGAAAACTTATTCGTTTCGTTTTCTTCATTTGATAATTTTTCGTTATGGGGCCCACAAATGGCTGCGCCGTCATACGAATATTCCCTGACAACAAGAATATTCCTCGACCAAACGAATATTCCCTAACAACAATGAATATTTTACAACCACTTGCTTATTTTTAAAATTTTGCATATATCACCCTCAACTTTAACCTTTTATAATTTTAACCATTTACTGAATAATAATAATTATAATAAAAATTGAATACTTCTATTTCATAAAATCCGGGGACTTACAATCTCCCCTCCTTATGAAATTTTGTCCCCAAAATTTACGTACCTGGTAATTCGCAGTGTTGAGAATACCTTGCTTTTATTTCAGATTCTATCTTTCCGGTCATTTCTTCTGTATCATGATTTCTCCATTGCTCATTCTAGAATACAGCTTCAAAATAAAAGTTAATTGACATATCACAACTTGTCAATTTAAGTAAGAAAATTTAGCTTATGTAAGTTACACACTAGCGAAGTATATTACTCGTCTCTCCCCTCCTAGTTCTAGGCTCAGATCTCCGCCAGCGACCATATCCCTAAGCTCTGATACCAACTGTGATGCCCCCAGAATAGGTCCAATCAACCCAACCCATTCTGGGTCGCCATGAAATACACTCAACAAAAATTCCAAATATAAATCTTTAAATTCTAACTTTTAAACTGTCGTACAAAATATGACCACAGTTAAACTGTGAGTTTTAATACAAATATATGTAACTCTAATGGTGCTTCAACCTTAGACAACACCTCACCCTATTTGGGTCACCAAAATCAACGGTTAAATGGCGTATACATTACGACGCACACATTTAAAGTTCTCAATATAATTATATATTGTCATACTATTTTATAAGGTATTGCGAAACCCAACAGTCACCGACCATTACTCTATTCCCTTGTTATCCCCACTCGACTCAGCTACACTCTTATTACCTGAAAGGAATTGTGAAGCAAAAGGGTGAGCACAAATAGCCCAGTAAAGAATATCATGACTAAATATAATTAAATTATCAATAGCATTCGTCAGTAATAAATCAGATATTTAAACATATAGTAAATGATAAAAATTTTCAACTATAGTTGCAGCGGAATAAGCAATCCATTAGAAGAGTCAAATAGACCATAACATCTATTATTTCCTCCATGTTAAAAGTCCATTAACAATATTATATCCCTGTAACATTAATCAACAATTCTTGTTCACAATCATGTAAATAGTTCATGATCATAGTTATATTAATAAATTCCTCTTCGCACTCAGGACGAAGATAATTTTCATCACCTATCCTTACCTGAAACATCAAAGATCATGGTTATACCAAATCACAGTTCCTATTCATAATTATTTTAATAAATTTATCTTTGCACTACGAGCCAAAGATATTCATCAACAGTTCATGTGATAACCCGAAAATCTATAAGATTTTAAATGATTAAAATAAAGTTTAAAGAATAAAACCTAGATGAGAATTTGAGAATTTATTTAAAATTTGTAAGCAAAACCTATATGGTTTACTATTTGAATGAGAATAAAGAAAATATGGGTTACAAAATTACAAACCCTAGAAATGAGTTATATATATTTGATGGAATGTTAAGGATAAGGTATTACGATACCTATAAAATTGATGTGAACTGAAAAGTGTAAGAAATGTTATATGGATACATGTGGGAATTATTTTAAGGAAATAAAATTCACATGAAGAGATGCTATAAGGTTAAACGAAGATGAGTATATGTATATATATATATATATATATATATATACTTAGCAAGTTGCTATATATTTTAGCAAGAGAAATGATGAATTAATTTAAGGATATGAAAAATCAAGATAAAACTATGTTAGTAATTAACATAGTTTGAATGTTGGCCTTGATTGGCAAATAAGAAGATGACTAAGTATAGAGCTATTAGCTAATATGATTAGCAATAAAAATGGAGTAAGTTAAAACTCAAAATTTGAGTTAGAGATAGAATTTTGAAGCACGGACTGTAACGACCCCAAAATTCACACAATACAACTCTCAACATCGGTCGTTAATAATACATCCTTATTCAGACTTTACATCATTAATCAATGATACAATCACTAAAAATACGAAATATTTAAAACTTTTATATTATTCCTTCTTTATTATCCCTGAATCTCAACCTTTATCATAACATAACTTTGATTCAACTTTATTTTATGAATCGCTTCGTCAGAGTTATTATAAACTAAAACTTACAACCACGTTCAATAACCCTTATACATAGGGTAAAATTTAAACTTTACAACTCAATATCTGTTAACCATTATACATTATCAAATACATTACCTGAAACCTTAAACAAGGTCTAAAATAACAACAATTCAGCCAAAGTATATAAATCTTTATGCATTACATCTGATTCATTTCTTTCATGTATCACATAGCATTACCTTGAATCCTTAACCTGCAAAAATGATTATTTGCAAGAATGAGCTCGACAGCTCAGCAAGATCTCACAACTTTCATACATCACATAGCACATAAATACATGCTCGACATACATCTCATAATAATTAAAGTAACATGACATACATGCTCTACTTCACATAACAAATATAAAGATTGAGTTCCTTACTCAATCAACATTCTTTAATCAATCAATGTAGTCATAAATTGACTTTAACATTTCATGCTTACGACACATATACAACATATCATGCTATTTGCAAAACAATTTAAAATAGTTCATCATCAAGTTCACGTAGAAAATAGGAACTGAAAGACTTGCCTTGATCGTTGTTTACCAATAACAGTTTAATAGCTTACAGATATCTGCACTTCACGTGCCCTACACAATTATATAATCATGCACATCAACTATTAGTCACATAGCAAAGCATATTAGTCATAATATAAACTTATCTCTACATCTCATAACCCTTCCTATTATCAATACACAACATTCAATTGGATTGTGTTAACTATCGACTTATATTTCACTATATTTCTTTTTCGTAATATTCGAAATTCATTCAAGTGTTTAAGTCTTGCTAGGACTACTTATTGGTTTTATACTAACCCCATTTCATATCTTATAACGTTCATTTAATTTGACTTGAAACACTTTTTACATTCATTAACACTTGTCACGGCGTTTCGACGTTCATTCGTCACCCGCCCGAATTGTCTCTCTTGTGCATGCTTAGTGTGCTTATACAACTAATCTAATACATCATTTATTAATTTCAAGCATCATTATTTTTACTAACATTCATGTTTTATAATATAGGACAACATCTTTTAGCGTCCGAAGCACCACACTTGCATACGTGCATGCTCGACGCCATCCGATTGCCTCCGAATACACATCAGTCCCAAAAATGTCCATTTTAACCCTTGCTACTGACCTCAAATTGAAAAACTTAAAGAACAAAAGTTGTAGGTCTACTCGTGCTCGTTCTGAATCATCTTGAATCTTCTCAATCGGAGTTCGTATAAAAAGGTTATGGCTATTCTACCACAGCAGGTCAAAATAGTATTTGTTTGTTTGTTTTTTTCTGACCATGATCGGCTCAGCTGCACTCCTAATGGCCTTGGGGGCTGCGCAGCTGCTCCACAAGGGGCAGAGGAAGGTTCCAGGCTTGGTTCTTCGCGAATTTCTGACCCTTTTCTCCTTCTAATCTTTATAAATCAAGCTACACACATCCGATTGAGTCCGTTTTCGACTCTATGGATTCGTAATTGATAGAACTACACATCTACATGTTAATTATAACATTTAAAAATTATTAATAATTCATTATAACGGTTCTAATTTAGTGTTCATGCTACTTTTTTATGTTTTACACATATTTAGCGAATTCATTCACTACGAATTTGTTTTACATCCGTTTTGACTCGTTCAACTTGGGTTGTTTTCGTTTTTTCGAGTACTATCATAATACATCATCAATTTACAGTTTAGAGTATGAATTCAAAACTAATTTTGAATCCAAAACAGACCATGTAATATAAATAAAAACCACAACTCAAAATCTTCACTTTCAAACATGCTTTCATGAATTCGATACTTCAAAAATCATCTATAGACAACATATAACAGATTATGTAATCCCAATATACATAAAACTAATTTCTCAACAAATTAACCATAGAATTTCAATTACAGAGAACTTAGAAAACAAAACTAAGAACTCGAAACTTAAACTAGATTGTTTACCTTTAATTAGCTAGATGATTAGAGAAGCTTGATTAATCTTCTTCCTCTTCTTTGATTCTAAGAATTTTCTTCTCAATTTACAGATAATTCTCTCAATTACTCTATTCATCTCTTCTGTGTTCTTAACCTTAGAAAAATAAGTTACGTATATTTACTTAGCCCTCAGTTACACAAACTAAGACTCTCAGCAGTTAGAAGATACAAAGGGTCTCTAGGCCATGTTTGGCTAGAACCCAAAATCTCTTTTTAATTTATTTTAATATTCCTCTATTATATGGTACATTTGTCACACATAACCAAACCAATCTTATTATTTCATATTAAATTACATTGGGTTTATTAATAACTTAATTTCTCAAATCACTCCTTATCAACATAATAAATTTATCTAATAAATCATTCATCCTCTAATTTAATTATTGAATTAAATTAGAGCAATGTCATTCTATTAGCGTAATAAAATACGCACCGATTATAAAATTATTTATCATCAACTTACTTAATATCATCATACATGAATAAATTATTCCATAATAATTTTCATCAAATATTTATCTTATTCCATAAGTATTCCAACTAAAATATTTATTTAATTCATCTAACACCAATATTTATTTATAATTATATTGGTTCTTCTCATTCTCATACTCATTTACATACACTTGGCTAAATATAATATATTAAGCCATTATATAAACGTATTACTCTTACATGTAACATATTAACTTCATATTTTATTAAAACCATTACATTTATATTAATTCACTATTTTAATTAAGTGAATACTCACCTTATTTATGAGATTTAATTCATAATAATTATAGTGCCAACAAGGCATAACAATCAAATTATATTATTTCATAATATAATATTTAACTTAATTAAATTAACCAATAATATTCAGTTAATTTCCTTTTCGAAATAACTTCATTTAATTTCTTCAATAGTTAAATTAACTATTAAACCTCATCATACTAATATATGAATATATATATTTACTTACACGCAAAACACGTCATAATAAGAATTTTATTCATTAAATTCTTATTTTAACAATTTGTGAACATCCAGGTTGTCACACGGACTGCTCGGTTGCGTCCGGAAAGTCAAGTTCAATCAGAAAGGACAATAAACACAAAATGTGTAAGGGTTGACTTTTTGGTCAAACTCAACAGTTGACTTGTATTAAGAAAAGTCAAAATTAGAGTTGGAAGTGAAATATGTGATGATTTATTTGAACTATGTATGTGCTCTAAATATGATTAAATAAATATACATTATATAATAAGTATACATTTATTTTGTATAGAAACAAGAATTAAGTTATGTAACCTAATATATATATTAGGTATGATAATTAACTAACCTAATGGGTTATAATATGGGAGAATGTTAGTATATAAAAATATGTACTAACCCTAAGAGATTTATTTTATACATCTTAAATTAATTAATTTTATAACCTAATCAAAACAAGTCTAATTAGGTTAAGTAATTAAACGTACATGAGTAAGGATTTGAATTACAAATTTAGTGAATGAAAACCTAATTAAATAATTAGGGTAGGACAGAATTAAAATTAGTGGACTATGGTAATTTATATAGCCCAACTATTTTATTAGCAAGCCCAAACTTTTTAATTTAAAGCCCAAGATTTTAGTCCAATTATTAAGGAGAGACCTTTTGGGCATTTAATAAAACAATAAAAAAGTGGGGAGTATAATGGGCTAGGCATTTCAGCCATATAAGAAAAAAAAGAAAGGATAAAGAAAAGGAAAAGAAAAAGGAAGAATAAGGAAAGAGATAAAAGATAAGAGATAAAGTAAAAAGGAAAAGATAAGGAAGATAGATAGCTAAGAAGATAAGGAGGAGATTAGAATAAAGAAGAAGATAAGGTAAGGTAAGAGAGAGACATAGAAAGGAAGAGAGAGACGTGATGGAGAGAGAGAGAAAGAGGTTGGTGATGTGAATAGATATAGAACATATATCTATATACAAATGATTACTAGCACCCACAAACCCATTTTTCTTTTCATTTTCTTACTTCCAAAATGAGAGAGAAAAGCAAAATAAGAAAGAGGGAGAAAGTGGCATGGTCGGCAGCCCCATGAGAGGGATGAGAGGAGAGAGAAAAAACCTCTATGGGAGGAAAGCAAGGGAGGAAAAGAAGAAGCACACAAGCAAGGTATAAATCCTATATAGGTTATATAATTTATGTTTGATTATTTAGAATCAAAACTTGGATTTATGATTCAAAACTCCAAAACATTAGATTTATATGTTTAGAAGTCTACTATATTTAGATCTATCATTTTTAAGTGTCAAAAGTTAGATCAAAAGCAAGAAAAAGGAAACTATGTTTTAAAAGTTAGAAAACCTTGATTTTCTTAGCATAAATTATGTTTTGCTTGGATTTGGTGTATGTTTGGTATAATAGATCATAAATCATGGTAGATCCATGATCTTAAGGTGTAGTAGTATGTGTTCTGATAGTTTATGATGGTTAATGTTTGATAAATCAATAGATCATAAAATTTTTCTTACGAAATACAAAGATTAGAAAATCAGATTTTTGAGAAAACGGAACCTGATTTTGAAACAATCATATCTCCTAGTGTGTTTCGAATTTTTGAGTGTGGTCAAGTTCTGAAGTTATATCTATAAGTCTTCTAACTTTTTCAAGTGGAATCACTGAAGAAATAGTTATAAATTTTCGTGTGAACTGTTTTGAGCAAAGGACGCCAAATCTGAAAAATCCAAAAAGTAAGCTGTCTGGATTTTTGAAGGGCAGTTTCATTCACTTATTTTATGAAATAAATTGCAATTTTTAGGACATGAAAATATATGATATAAAGTAGCTTGTGTCCAAAAATGAGCTCATTCCGATTTAAATTGAGCAAGTTATGACTATTTCAATATTTGAGTTTTTTCGACGAAAATCGCTATAACCGGAGTTGTATAACTCTGATGGCCACAAAATTTAAACTGGAGGCTCACGTTAACGTGTATAAAATCCCGCCAAGAGTTGGGAATTTCTAGAGTTAAGCGTAAGGTAGCTAATTTTCTAAGGAATTAACTAGAAATGGATTTTTGAAAAATACTAAAGGAAATTAAATAATTCCTGAAAAATTATTTTTGTGTATGAAATACATGTATTTATGTGTGGTCAAAAGATAAATAAATAATAAGATGATTATGTTGAAAAAGTTGAATCAAGGTTGCTGGATTGAAGAATTAGTAAATCCAGGTTGCTAGATTGAAGGATTAGTGAATCTAGGTTGCTGGATTGTAGCACAGTTGAATCCAGGCTTGCTGAATTGGATGTCAGTGAATCTAGGCTGACTGGATTAGATGTTAGTGAATCGAGGTTTGCTGAATTGGGTGTCAGTTGAATCCAGTCTACTGGATTGGAAAATAATTTACTAAATTGAAATTCAGTCAGAATCCAGGTTGCTGGATTAGTTAAGTAAGTTTTGTTATGTTGGGAAACAACAAGTTATTTGAATCTAGGTTGTTAGATTAGGTATTCGGCTTACTAGATTATGAAGGACTTTTAAAATGGAAGAATAAGTGTTAATTCACAAGTTATATGATAAAGTAGTATTAAGTCTAAGGTAGCATAATTGTACCCTTTAATGGTTGATGTATAGTAGCTGGGCTAAACGATTCCTTCATATTTGGAATGTATATACGAATTAGTAACCGATCTAACTCGCTGTGAAAATAGTGTAGATGAGACGGAAACTAATTTGTTAGTTGTTTGTGGGAAACCACTCAGTATACTATATTGAATATTATTAAATACTCGATGTGTGCTAAGTTTAGACTTGTGTATATGTATAGTGTTAAGGTTATCTAACATTTGACTATGTGTTTAAATGTTAGATAGTTTACTTATAAAGTATGTTATACTAATTGAAAGATCAATCTTATAACTGATAGGTCTTTACAATAAGGCGATTAAATTAAATTGCGTAGCGATAATCGACTATGCAGGCAAGGTTTCCTTAACTCAAACTCGAGTTATTATCTCAAAGCATGTTAGTGGTTGAATTATTTATAATTATTCCACATCTCTGATTATTGATTCGCATTTAGTGCATGTTGCATATGTTAATCAGGTATGAAAGGCTGATCACCTTCATTACTATAAGGTTCAGTAAAATTATTCATGGTCCTCGTTGACATTAAACGTTATTGATTCAGTCATTCAATTATTGACATGTTAATTCATTCTCTTTCAAAATTATTATATTATTAAAAACTTGATAGCTTATTATTCTTTCAATCATAATATATCTCCATTGAATTTAAACTTGCTGGGCAAAATAGTTGCTCACCCTTGCTATATCATGATATTAAATTTCAGGTTAAGGCGAAGGCTTGAAGAAGGACACAGACAAGAGCACAGTACAATGATAGATTGTTATACGAATAACTATTTAGTTATCTTATGTAAACCTTTTGAAATTTTGAAGGTATGTATTCAGTTAAGGTTAATAAACCTGGGAAATGTTATAGAATTATGTGAAATAAACAATATATGTTTATTTTTACGCATTAGATGATAGAATATGTATGATAATGAAGTACCGTAACGTACCAAGTCCGAGGTTCTTGGGACCCGGATTTGGGGGCGTCACAGGTTGGTATCCGAGCTGTAGGTTATAAACCTTAGATAGGATTACCTTAAGCTATAACTACCGAGATGAGGATGATGAATAAACTCAAATAGAGTTGAAGTGATAAGAGATGAATTCAAGAAATTCATCAGTTAAGATAAGAGGATGATAAATAAGATTAAAAGAAGAATCTCAAAGATTTATAAGATGAGAATTTGGATTTACCTGACTCTAGGAATAAAGATAAAAAGTGATAAGAATTAGACAAAGTCTATAAGACGAAAAGTCTAAGATCATTATGTACTATGATTCAAGAAGATCGTAAAATAAAACGATCATAAGATAGAAAAGAATCGTAGTATAATAGGATTATATGATAAGATCACAACGTGATCTGATGAGGTCATAGAGGACAGATAATCAATCTATTGATTGAAGTCTTTATAACAGAATTGCTATACGAATATAGTAGTATAAAATAATACGAGTTAAACTTAGGAAAGAGTTGTGAATTGTAGATACAGATTAAATAAAATTCGTATTGAGTAAAGAGGGAGCTAGGATTATGTTAGATTTTAATTGAGGACTCAAGTGATTGCTAAGTTGTACAAACCTTTGTATGGACGGGGATTTGTGCTTGGTCTAACGACTACTTAGTTTATCATTTTGATAATCGTTGAAATGTCGGTGTTGTGCTATTCGCTATATGTATGATGAGAAGGTGATTCTTTTCTCATGTGTATAACGGATAGGTAGAGACTATAAGATTAAGTGCGAGTTCTTTAAACTCATACGTATGGTAAGTTCGTGACTTATAATCATATGGTGGAACCCCTCAGCGAATGGACGACTTTGGTCTGACTAGGATAAGTTCCTAAACCCATATGATTGTGGTAAGTTCCTGAACTCATAACGTGTGGTATGTTTGATGAACTATACGGGGGTATAGGAAAATTATGAATGAAGAATTGTTAAATTCTAATGGTGATAGAATAGATAGAATGATTAAGCAATGGATCATTAGAGAAATTGGAGTTGATGATGGAAGCATAGGTATTCCAAATCTTCTAGCTGTGCTAGACTTCAAATTTTTGACATCAAGCTAAATTCGCACTGATGTGCTTTTAAATATATAAATGAATTGTTGTTATCAGCAGCACATGGTTACAATTGTGTAGAAATGGGCTTTGTACCACTAACACATCGTTACCTATTGCGGTATGATAACACTAAAAATGATTTTCAATGATTTTGAGCGGTTTAAAGAAGAGTCTACGCTAATTGCTTCGGCTATATAAAAATAATTTGTGATATCAAAAGGTATTTTATATATCATTAATGCATTATGGAACCTGATGCAGAAATGATAAAAATGATGGAGTCATCAATGCAGAATTACCTAGTGTTGGATGTGATCTAAGGATCGTCAGCCCAATATGGTACGATGTAGTATGACAAAGTCATAAAATGGCGAAATCCTCAAATGGACTGTAAATACAGTGCGGTATCATGACATCATAAAATGATTTTCAAAATTTTAGAGAAAAGTTAAGTGCCAATTAAATTTGGCCAGACACATGTTTCGATTGATATTCGAATTATTGGTATACGTCTAAGCTAATTAATTCAGCTAGACAAATGTTTATGATGATTCAAGTATCTCTTTGAGAATTTATCCCGAACTAAATTATTTTGGTACGGACTCTGATGTTATGACTTAGGTGAACAACCCCAAAAAAGGGGGGATATACTGGTTGGATGATATATTCCAACCATTGAACTCATACAGCCGTTCTGAGAATTAAGGTACAATAGATTGATCACCTAACGTACCCGTATCGGTAGTTTACCTTCTTTGTGATTGTAAACATACCAAGTACAACATGGTTAACAGATTTGGTTACGGTGAATACTGTTAAACATAAGAGTTCACGGTCTATATGACCCCTCAGCCCGATATGAAAAGTTTTTACTCCTTAGAGAGAAGTCATGGAAGAATATGATGATATAAGAGCTCCTCAAAGAAGGAAGCAAGATGTACTCATTAAATTGTGCATGAAATGAGATAAAGGTTAACTTGAAAACCTAGTTTTGATGAATAAAAGGAGTAGTGATTAGTAGACTGTAATTTTAAGGACGAAATTCTTACAAGAAGGGATGAATGTGATAACCCGAAAATCTATAAGATTTTAAATGATTAAAATAAAGGTTAAAGAATAAAACTTAGATGAGAATTTGAGAATTTATTTAAAATTTTTAAGTAAAACCTATATGATTTTCTATTTGAATGAGAATAAAAAAAATATGGGTTACAAAATTACAAACCCTAGAAATGAGTTATATATATTTGATGGAATGTTGAGAATAAGGTATTACGATACCTATAAAATTGATATGAACTGAAAAGTGTAAGAAATGTTATATGAATACATGTGGGAATTTTATTAAGGAAATAAAATTCACATGAAGAGATGCTATAAGGTTAAACGAAGATGAGTATATGTATAGAAAAATATATATACTTAGCAAGTTGCAATATATTTTAGCAAGAGGAATGACGAATTAATTTAAGGATATGAAAAATCAAGATAAAACTATGTTAGTAATTAACATAGTTTGAATGTTGGCCTTGATTGGCAAATAAGAAGATGACTAAGTATAGAGCTATTAGATAATATAATTAGCAATAAAAAAGGGGTAAGTTAAAACTCAAAATTTGAGTTAAAGATAGAATTTTGAAGCAAGAACTGCTCGGTTGCGTCCGGAACGTCAAGTTTAGTCAGAAAAGGACAATAAACACAAAATGTGTAAGGGTTGACTTTTTGGTCAAAGTCAACAGTTGACTTTTATTGAAAAAAGTTAAAATTAGAGTTGGAAGTGAAATATGTGATGATTTATATGAACTATGTATGTGCTATGTATATGATTAAATAAATATACATTATATATTTAATATACATTTATTTTATATAGAAACAAGAATTAAGTTATGTAACCTAATATATATATTAGGTATGATAATTAAATAACCTAAGGGGTTATAATATGGGAGAATGTTACTATATAAAAATATATACTAACCCTAATAGATTTATTTTATACATCTCAAATTAATTAATTTTATAACCTAATCAAAGCAAGTCTAATTGAGTTAAGTAATTAAATGTACATGAGTAAGGATTTGAATTACAAATTGAGTGAATGAAAACCCTAATTAAATAATTAGGATATGACAAAATTAAAATTAGTGGACTATGGTAATTTACATAGCCCAACTATTTTATTAGCAAGCCCAAACTTTTTAATTTGAAGCCCAAGATTTTAGTCCAATTATTAAGGAGAGACCTTTTGGGCATTTAATAAAGCAATAAAAAAACAAAGTGGGGAGCATAATGGGCTAGGCATTTCGTCCATAGAAGAAAAAGAAGAAAGAAAGGATAAAGAAAAGGAAGGATAAGGAAAGAAAGATAAGAGATAAAGTAAAAAGGAAAAGATAAGGAAGATAGATAGCTAAGAAGATAAGGAGGAGATTAGAATAAAGAAGAAGATAAGGTAAGATAAGAGAGAAAAATAAAAAGGAAGAGAGAGACGTGATGGAGAGAGAGAAAGAGGTTGGTGATGTGAATATATATAGAACATATATCTATATACAAATGATTACTAGTACCCACAAACCCATTTTTCTTTTCATTTTCTTACTTCCAAAAAGAGAGAGAAAAGCAAAATAAGAAAGACGGAGAAAGGGGCATGGTCGGCAACCCCATGAGAGGGAGGAGAGGAGAGAGAAAGAACCTCCAAGGGAGGAAAGCAAGGGAGGAAAAGAAGAAGCACACAAGCAAGGTATAAATCCTATATATCTTATATAATTTATGTTTGATTATTTAGAATCAAAACTTGGATTTATGATTCAAAACTCCAAAACATTAGATTTATATGTTTATAAGTCTACTATGTTTAGATCTATCACTTTTAAGTGTCAAAAGTTAGATCAAAAGCAAGAAAAAAGAAACTATGTTTTAAAAGTTATAAAACCTTGATTTTCTTAGCATAAATTATGTTTTACTTGGATTTGGTGTATGTTTGGTGTAATAGATCATAGATCATGGTAGATCCATGATATTAAGGTGTATTAGTATGTGTTTTGATAGTTTATGATGGTTAATGTTTGATAAATCAATAGATCATGAAAGTTTTCTTACGAAACATAAAGATTAGAAAATTAGATTTTTGAGAAAACGAAACCTAATATTGAAACAATCATATCTCCTAGTGTGTATTGAATTTTTGAGTGTGGTTATTTTCTAAAGTTAGATCTATAAGTCTTCTAACTTTTTCAAGTGGAATCACTTAATAAGGAGTTATAGATTTTCGTGTGGACTATTTTGAGCAAAGGACGGCAAATCTGAAAAACCCAAAAAGTAGGTTGTCCGAATTTTTGAAGGGCATTTTCGTCCAATTATTTTATGAAATAAATTCAATTCTTTTGGGACATGAAAATATATGATATAAAGTAGCATGTGTCCAAAAATGAGTTCATTCTGATTTAAATTGAGCAAGTTATGACTATTTCAATATTTGCGTTTTTCTGACAAAAATCGCTATAACCGGAGTTGTATAACTCCGATGGCCACAAAATTTAAACTGGAGGCTCACGTTAACATGTATAAGATCCCACCAAGAGTTGGGAATTTCTAGAGTTAAGCGTGAGGTAGCTAATTTCTTACGGAATTAACTAAAAATAGATTTTTGAAAAATACTAAAGGAAATTGAAAAATTCTTGAATTTTTTGTGTGTGTAGGAAATACATGTATTTATGTGTGGACAAAAGATAAATAAATAATAAGATGATTATGTTGAAAAAGGTGAATCCAAGTTGCTGGATTGAAGAATTAGTAAATCTAGGTAGCTGGATTGAAGGATTAGCGAATCTAGGTTGCTGGATTGTAGCACAGTTGAATCAAGGCTTGCTGAATTGGATGTCAGTGAATCCAGGACTACTGGATTAGATGTAAGTGAATCTAGGTTTGCTGGATTGGGTGTCAGTTGAATCCAGTCTGCTGGATTGGAAAATAATTTACTAACCTAAAATTCAGTCTGAATACAGGTTGCTGGATTAGTTAAGTAAGCTTTGTTATGTTGGGAGACAACAAGTTATTTGAATCTAGGTTGCTGGATTAAGTATTCAGCTTACTAGATTATGAAGAAGGACTTATAAAATGGAAGATTAAGTGTTAATTCACAAGTTATATGACAAAGTAGTATTAAGTCTAAGGTAGTACAATCGTACCCTTTAATGGTTGATGTATAGTAGCTGGGCTAAACGATTCCTTCATATGGGGAAGGTATATACGAATTAGTAACCGATATAACTCGCTGTGAAAATAGTATAGACGAGATGAAAACTAATTTGTTAGTTGTTTGTGGCAAACCACTCAGTATACTATATTGAATATTATTAAAGACTCGATGTGTGCCAGGTTTAGACTTGTGTATATGTATAGTGTTAAGGTTATCTAACATTTGACTATGTGTTTAAATGTTAGATAGTTTACGTATAAAGTATGTTATACTAATTGAAAGATCAATCTTATAACTGATAGGTCTTTACAATAAGGCGATTAAATTAAATTGCATAGCGGTTATCGACTATGCAGTCAAGTTTCCCTTAACTCAAACTCGAGTTATTATCTCAAAGCATGTTAGTGGTTGAATTATTTACAATTATTCCACATCTCTGATTATTGATTCGCACTTAGTGCATGTTGCATATGTTAATCAGGTATGAAAGGCTGATCACATTCATTACCATAAGGTTCAGTAAAATTATTTATGGTCCTCGTTGACATTAAACGTTATTGATTCAGTCATTCAATTATTGACATGTTAATTCATTCTCTTTCATAATTATTATATTGTTGAAAACTTGATAACGTATTATTATTTCAATCATGATATATCTCCATTGAATTTAAACTTGCTGGGCAAAATAGTTGCTCACCCTTGCTATATCATGATACTAAATTTCAGATTAAGGCGAAGGCTTGAAGAAGGACACAAACAAGAGCACAGTATAATGATAGATTGTTATACGAATAACTATTTAGTTATCTTATGTAAACCTCTTGAAAATTTGAATGTATGTATTTAGTTAAGGTTAATAATCATGGGGAAATATAATAGAATTATGTGAAATAAACAATATATGTTTATTATTCTGCATTAGATGATAGAATATGTATGATAATGAAGTACCGTAACGTACCAAGTCCGAGGTTTTTGGGACCCGGATTAGGGGGCGTCACAGTTCATTTTTGCACTACAGGCCAAAGATATTCAACAACAGGTCATCTTTGCACTGCAGACCAAAGATATTCAACATCAGGTCATCTTTGCACTACATGCCAAAGATATTCAACATCAAGTCATCTTTGCACTACGGGCCAAAGATATTTATATCTCAAAGAAATATCTAATCATTTCAAAATTTATATAAACAATAATTATAACCATGTTGATCAATTTACCTTTGCCCTTAAGCTAAAGATATTCAATTGTAAATTCAATGGTCATGAACATACCAGTCAACAATTCATCTTTGCACTACTGGCCAAAGAGAACCCACAGTCACGATCATACCAATAATCTACCCATCTTTACACTCAAGTCAAAGAGAAATTTCATCACCAAGATTAGAAAAATGTTATATATGATAATAAAAATAATATGATCAAAACATGGATCTAATTTCAAGAGTAAGATTCATAAATCAACGATAATTTGGTTAAAAAAAGAAACCAATTTTGTCATGAATAGTGCCCTGTGAATAGTAACCCGTGCATAGTACTCCGTGAATAGTGCCCCATGAATAGTAACCCCGGCATGAAAAGGTAAAAATTTCATAAGAAAAATTATACCAATATTCCGGTGAAATGATATTCAACCGTAACATGTACCGTATTCATGAATAGTGTCATATACGTGAATAGTGTCGTATTCGTGAATAGTAATCTCAACATAAAAAAGGAAAAAATTTCATAATAAAATTCATACCAACATTTCGGTAAAATGATATTGAAAGAAATAACATCATTTACAAAGAAAGTAACATCCCTTACCATCCTTTACCTCAAAAGAAAAGTACTTCTGACTGGAATATCAGATATTATGCTGACAAAAACTTGCACTGTTATCAACACTCAAAATATCTAAACACTCACAAGAAATACGCTTGATACTATAGAGAGAGAATTTTCTGATTCTGGTGTGATTTTCATTTCTAACTAAGCACCCTATTTATAGGAAAATGCTTAGCATACCAAAGCTGAATAAATAAAATTTACGGATGAAAACTTAGAAAATCTTCAAAATTTTCAGCATTATACAAATGGGGCCCACTCTTGTTGGAAAAATCCTCCACCAACATGGTTTTCACCCCAAAAACATTTATTGCAACAAAATCAATTCAGACCCAATATTTAGGAACTTCAATAATTCATAATAAATAGCCTTTTATCAGAAAAATATGAACTTTATGTCCATTCCATATGAAATTTAATTCTCTACAACTTTGTAGAAGAAAGATTTTCCAAATTCCGAACGAAAAATGACCCAAATTTATATACGGACGAACTTGCAAGCTATAATCAAATTTTAGTCAAAAATGGGGCCCACCAATATATTTTACATTCTTTTCTTTCTTTCCTTTTTCCTTTCTTTTTTTCCCTTTCTTTTTTTCTCTTTTCTTCCTCTCTTTTCTTTTATTTCTTCATTTCCATATTCTTCCACTAACTTCCAATCATACCTCTACCAAACACACACACGCATACAGATACGTATATATCACCCTCAACTTTAACCTTTTATCAATTTAACCATTTATTGAATAATAATTATAAGAAAAATTGAATACTTCTATTTCATAAAATTCGGGGTCTTACATAATGTATTAGTTAAGTTTAAGTTATGTTTAAACTATGTAAGAGATGTTTAAGTTACGAAACCTTGGGCCATGAATGATTATATTAAATAAATGTAATTTATTCTGTGATTTCTGTTGCGCGAGATGTTAATATGTCATTAAATATTTAGAATGTGGCGAACCGAATTCAAGACGCGAGTGGTCCTCACATATGGTTCTCACATATGTAATAATGTGATGGGACTGGTCAGAAGTAGAAAGCTGAGCAATGATGAGGTCATCCTACGAGTGGGGAATGGAGCAAAGGTTGCTGTATTAGCTGTAGGGACTTATTGTTTAGAAATGCCTTCGGGCAAGTCCATTTATTTAAATAATTATTATTTTATTCTGAATATCATTAGAAATATTATTTCTATTTTCGTATTAGATATGGAAGGATTTGACATTATAATAAAGAACAACAGTTGTTTATAAAAGCAATGTTTTATATGGTAATGAAAATTTGCGAAATGGACTTTATATACTTGACTTGCATGAAAATATACTTCAAATAGAACAAACTATGAAAAGAAAAAGAGATGATGTTAATTATACCTATATATGGCACTATAGACTCGGTCATATCAATGAAACAAGATTATCCAAGTTGCATAAAGATGGGCACTTAGAGCTATTTGATTTTGAATCATATCCAACTTGTGAATCATGTCTCATGGGTAAAATGACTAAATCTCCCTTTAGTAGAAAAGGAGAAAGAGTTATAGATTTGTTAGCGTTGATTCACACAGACGTTTGTGGACCTATGATAACGAATGCACGGGGTGGGTATTCTTATTTTAATACTTTCACTGATGATCATTAAAGATTTGGATATGTGTATTTAATGAAATACAAATCAGAATCATTTGAAAAATTCAAAGAATTCAGAAGCGAAGTAGAGAAACAAATGAGCAAGAGTATTAAGATTCTTTGAACAGATCGAGGTGGAGAATACTTAAGCGGTGAGTTTCTCAATTGTCTCAAAGATAATGGTATAATCTCACAATGGACTCCACCAGGTACACCACAGTTGAATGGAGTATCTAAAAGGAGAAATCAAACATTGTTGGACATGGTTCGATCCATGATGAGTTTTACCGATCTGCCAATTTCATTTTGGGGTTATGCCCTAGAAACGGCTACATACCTGCTTAACAAGGTACCTACCAAATCCGCCCCAAAGACTCCATATGAGATGTGAAAAGGAAGGAAACCAAATCTTAAGCATGTTAAGACGTGGGGTTGTCTAGCTTATGTTAACAAGTATGAAAATGATAAGCTACAGACTAAATCCGACATGTGTAGATTTGTGGGATACCCTAAAGAAACCGTATGGTATTATTTCTATCATCTAACTGATCAAAAGGTGTTTGTTGCGAAACATGCTTCCTTCTTGGAAAAGGAGTTTATCCATAAAGGGGTCAGTGGGAGTAAGATATATCTTGAAGAAGTTCAAGAACCACAAATTACTACGGATCAAAGTCAGGAACCTGACCAACCGGAAGAACCTACTGTACCACACTCTATTCGTAAATCTAGAAGAGTACCGAAGATACCTGAGAGGTATGGATTCGTCATAGAGGATGACGATGAGGTACACGTCATGAATGACGATGATCCATTGAATTACAAACAGGCTATGAGTAATAAAGACTCAGGGAAATGGCTTGAAGTGTTGAAATCTGAAATTGACTCCATGGACGAAAACCAAGTATGAACTTTGGTTTCACCACCTGAAGGCATAAAGCCTATTGGGTGTAAATGGGTTTTTAAAAGAAAAACTGGAGTGGACGGCTTATAATGGGGTTGAATATGATGAAACCTTCTCACCAGTAGCTATGCTCAAGTCCATTCGGATTTTGCTTGTGATTGCAGCTTATAACGACTATGACATCTGGCAGATGGACGTGAAAACGACATTCCTCAATGGAAAACTTGAGGAGGATGTGTATATGACACAGCTAGAGGGATTTGTTTAAAAGGATGGAATAAATCAAGTCTGTAAGCTGCAACGATGCATTTATGGATTGAAGAAAGCTTCTCGTAGATGGAACATTCATTTTGATGAGACAATCAAAGAGTTTGATTTTATCAAAAACGAGGATGAACCATGTGTGTACAAGAAGGTGAGTGGGAGCGCAGTTTCATTCTTTGTATTATATGTTGGTGCTATATTACTGATAGGGAATGACATTCCTATGCTTCGATCGATTAAAATCTGGTTATCTAAACACTTCTCCATGAAGGACTTGGGAGAAGCATCCTATATTTTGGGAATAAAGGTCTATAGAGATATATCTAAAAGGTTGCTTGGCTTATCCCAAGGAACGTACATTGATACGATGCTAAAGATGTTTAGCATGGAAGATTCCAAAAGAGGTCTCATGCCGATGAGCCATAGAATAAATCTCTCCAAGAAACAGGCCCCAAAGACACCTGAGGAGAGAAATCGCATGAGTAAGATCCTTTATGCTTCTGCAATAGGATCTATCATGTACGGTATGATATGTACTAGACCGGATGTCGCTCATGCACTTAGTGTAACGAGCAAATATCAGTCGAATCCAGGAGAAGAGCACTGGAAGGCAGTGAAGAATATCCTAAAGTACTTACGAAGGACTAAGGATATCTTTCTTGTCGACGGTGGGTCTGAATTAAAACTCGAGGGCTTCACGGACTCAAGTTTTCAAATCGATCAAGATGACAGTAAATCCATTTCGGGGTATGTGTTTACCTTGAACGGAGGAGCAGTGAGTTGGAAGAGTTCCAAACAGCAAACAGTTGTTGATTCAGTGACAAAGGCAGAGTATATAGCTGCAAGTGCAGCTGTAAAGGAAGCTATTTGGATGAAAAAGTTCATAACAGAACTTGGTGTGGTTCCTAGCATTGGAGAAGCAATTCCCGTATACTCTGATAACACCGGAGCAGTTGCACAGGCTAAGGAACCAAAGTCTCATCAGAAATTCAAACACGTATTACGGCGATTTCACTGAATCAGAGAGATCATTGAAACAGGAGAAGTCACCTTGGAGCGTGTGGACTCTCAAGACAACGTTGCAGATCCATTTACTAAAGCTTTAACACAACAGCAGTTTGATCGTCACTTAGAGAAGATGGGTATGAGATACCATAGCGATTGGCTTTAGTGCAAGTGGGAGATTGATAGTAGTGTGCATACAAGCCAATCATGTATGATGATAAAGCACATATTTTGTAAACAATCTTATTTATTTATTAATAAAAGTATTCATTTAAGGCATTTAATTATCTACATGATGCTGTTCTTATAATATGTAAATAAACCATAGTTTTAAGCAATGCTTTTAGAATCATGATGTTGATCATGCTAATGAGATTTAAATTCTTAAAAAGCTTAAAACTAAAATAGTTCCCAATCGTGGGATTACTAAAAAGGGGATTAGTAAATCCGGATAGATTGGTACATATGTTGCTTGCTCATTGGATGAGGATGATTGATCTCATGATCATTTGTGTGGAGACACTAAAGCAAGTATGTAGGTGCTTATTGGAGAATAAGTTCACTGAAAGTGACTGGCTGTGGAATACCTAATGGAATTTTACTTTCCTGTCAGTAGGAATTCCTAATGTGATAGTAGTACAAGTGATCCTTGGACTTGAGATTATCATAGTATCTTGTATGTAATGAATTATACTTTGACTTATTCCTTAAGGCCCTTTAAGGTATATAAAAGGGTATGCTTGGGTATAATGAGTTACATATGGAGATAATGAATGATCAATAAAGAATCTACCACCTCTAGTAAAAGAGGAGATATGTCCTATGTGATTCGTTAAATGACAACCCAGGAATCCTTGGCTGCCAAGGTGGAATGAAATTTAAAAGTAGTTTCTAATTTGCATTATTTGGAGTTGTGCATTTTCTAATCGAAATATATATAATTAAATAAAATAAGACTAGAAAGTAAATCCATGTCTTATATGTAATTGGGACATTGTATGGTGGAATGATTGAATTGTACGGTAACTATTAACTCACAGGTTCTGTTATGATTAATGTTGAAATCTATATTATCTGAAAAAGTCGTTGATCGCTAGGAAGACTTATCCCTATTGTAGAATAAATGCTATTTATTTAAATAAATTGTTAGTTTAATTTATTTATTTAAATAAGATTAGAATTGTTCTAATTGATTTATTCACAACCGATTTAATATGGAGAACCTAAAGGGTCACACCATAAAAGGAAGAAGAATTATTTAAGAAGATAATGGCATAATCATAATAATGCATTAAGTGTAATTAATTTAATCTATGGTGATAGAATAAATTAAATTGCTTAATGTTTATTATTTAATATTTTGAAAATATTAAATATAATTTAATAAGAGGAGTATCATTAATATTATTATTATTATTATTATTATTATTATTTTAATTTTAAAGGAGTTTAGGAATTAATTTAACATAAGTACTCTCACTCATTCCTAATGAGATTAGGAGGCAAATTAATTCAAGAGTTTAATTAATTAATCCCAACGTGTTAGGAAGCCCAATTAATTAAAAGAGTTTAATTAATTAATAAAAGAAACCCAATTCTAATTAGATTAGTAGGGTTAACCTAGTATTTATATAAGAGAGTCTTATATCAGATATGATATACGTGAATTCCAAGAGTTGGAGAGTACACCACATATTTTCTACAGAGAATAGAAAAAGGGTTTAGCCAACGACCCATCTTCCTAAGTTACTACTCTTCATTAGTGGATCACCTCTAGAGGCCAAACACTTGGGTGGCTAACTTTGATCAAAGGAAGGAGCCACTACAGGAAATTCAAGGAGATCAAAGGAGAACAAGGAGTAGAACTCGTACCTGTGGAAGATAGATTCTACAAATGTATGATTCTGATCTTCCTACTTTTCTGTTATTGATAATTGAGTTTGTATAAAAATTTTAAAACCTATGTTTCGCGCTTTCACCCTTTAATTGTGTAATTTGATTGCATGTATGCGTTACATACAAACCCAATAGAAATGATATCATGTGAGCCAAGGAGCCACAAGGTTGATGATTCAATCAATGGATCTAGATCTGGTTCCAATGATGGACTTGTTTAAGTTGTACAGCTAGTTTGCAACCCATTGTAAATGTAAACCTCTGGCCCTAAAATGGTTATCCTGATTTAAGGCCCAAAAATAGTGAAAAAGCATATATGTGGTGCTCAGACTCACTTAGATGGCTTTCATGCCCACAAGGAGCCTGACACTTGTAAATATTTTCAATACTGTTGAAGATGCTTTGCATCTCAAATAAAATCGAATACGAAATAAAATAGAAGTATCAAAGGCCTTAATTCATATGCGATTGAAAGGGTTTGAAAACAGCTTTTCAAAACATCATTTTCATATGCCTGTTAAAAATGAACTTTTCAATAAGTTAAACCCCTTTGTATATAGGTTAAAAAAGGCATAGCACTACTTTCAAATAAAGCACTGTGAGCACATTTATCTTCATCACACACACACACACGCACATTTCACATGCTAAGGGAATGAAAAAGTAGCGGTAACCGTGTTTCACGGAAGTCGGAAGGTTCCTAACACCTTCCCCTCGCTTAAGCATTTCCCCAAACTCTATGAATCTCGATTTCTAGATCAATTAAACGAAGTCACATATTGGGCCATATTGCAAAAACCTTTCAAAATCCGGTTGAGGTGGTACAACCATTTAAACTCATACAAACTGGCGGCTTTGTCTAATTTGGCCCAATCATTAAAATCAATCTTTTCAAATCGTCGACATTGTATGTCGGTCTTTCCAAAAAATCTCACCCTTTAAAGAAAGATAAGATCAATATAACACAATGTAAAGGGTAGAGAACGCGATAGGAAATTTTCCTGGCATCGACAGGTGGCGGCGACTCTGCTGGGGACAGTAGAGGGCTTAAACCGCATTTCAATCTTTTCACTTCCCTTTTTATCTGCATGTGTGTGAATTCTATCTTTACATTGAATGTGAATGAAGGCTTCTTTACAATACTTTATATTAGTGCTTCACACAATTTTATCATATTGCATACAGTGAGACGCGATGTATGTGAATGTATGTTGTGTGATTTCTCCACCAGGAGGCAAACCTGTAGGTGGCTAATTACTGGACTCAAGAGGAGCATAATCTTACTAGGCTCAGGAAAGGCGCCACTCAAATCCGTTCCAATTGAAAGATCGGATTAACTTCCCATCTAGTAGATTGCGATGATCTGGGAACCTTCATGTCGAAAAGCCCGTGAGAGTAACCTCAGATAGGTCAGCCTCTGATAAACCAAACGCGAAGAGAACACTCTTCATGCCTTTCCCTTTCAATTCCATGTCAAAATGTCAACTTCTGTCAAATATTAAATGTTAATTTCATGTTAAATATCAAATCTTGTTATAAATGTCATGTCATCAAAACAACTGATCTCTGTTTTGCAAGAAAACATTAAAAAAACCCCCTAAAATTGACACATTGCACAGCATGCATACTGTTAGTTTTGTTAGGACTAAACTACATAATCTTTTTATAGAAAAAAATTGGTCCTATTACCATATCATAGTCTAAAAAGGTACTACGCCCATCTTCAGACATGGCTACAAGTGCCACACCTGAATCTATCCATATATCTCGAGAGGAGTTCGAGGGACTTAGAAATCATATAGCAGAATTGGCTATCCTACTAAAAGAACAGAGTAAAAGCACTCAGGGTCAATAGATACCCACTCAACCAAAGTCCTCTGCATAAGGTGGCAGTCATGGTACTGACAAAAAGGTGGAAATGCAGATACCTGAACCTCACTCCAATGAAAAAACCAACAAAACCCTTGAAATCACCAATCTCAAGGATGATCGGGAAACTAGTGACATTAGAATGAAAGTCCAACAAATGGAAGAAATCATTCGATCAATCAAATGGACTGAAGCTTATGGGAGTGTTAACTACTCAGATCTTTGTATTTTTCTAGGGGCTTGTTATCCTGATAAATTTTAAGTACCAGATTTTGAAAAGTACAACGGGTTAGGAGATCCGTATACTTATTTGAAAGTGTATATTGGAGAACTTGGATCCTATACAGAGGATGAAAAGTTGAGAATGCAGTTATTTTAGAAAAGTTTGACTGGAGAAGCCCGAGCATGGTAAATTCAACTTGATAACTCCAAAATACACAGCTGGGAAGAGCTGGCTCATGCCTTCCTAAATCAGTATATTTTCCAGTCACAGATGGCTCTAGACAAATATCAAGTGGCCAAAGTTAAAAAGCAGAACAATGAGTCATTCTGGGAATATGCCCAAAGGCGGAGACGGATGGTAGCAGAAGTTAGCCCACCTATGACAGAGACTGAAATGGTAATGACTTTCATTGACATACAAGAGGCTCCATATTATAATAGAGTCCTAGCTGGATTAATAGGGAAATCATTCTTCAAGATGATTAAACATGGTGAAATGGCTGAAATGGGGTTGAAGTCTGAAAAGATTAAAGACCTCACCAATTTAAAAGCGGTAGCTGAGCATATCCAGACTGGAAATTACAGGAGTACCACTAGAAGGACCCATAAGAAGAAGGAAGAAGAAGTCTCCTTAATACTCCAGGGTCAAACTCAGCAAGGCAGGCAGAATCCGCCCATTCAAAAGAAGAATAACTATCCGCCTTTTCAAACATCTGTAAAATCTCCAAATCCACCATTCAAGAAAGAAGGAAAGGGTAAGCGCAGAAGAATGTTTACACCTTCGGGGGATTCACTTGAAAATATATTGAAACTTCTGAAAAATCAGAAGAAGATTACTCATTTTCCCCCCCTGCAAACCCAAATGGGAAAAGCTTTGACCCAAGTAAGAAATGTGCGTATCATTCTGGTTCTCCTGGCTATGATACACAAGAATGTTGGTCCCTGAAGCAAAAGATCTAGGATATGATAGATAGTGCAGAAATTATGGTAACAACACCAGAATAACCACATGTCCAAGACAATCCTCTGCCTCAACACAATGAGGAGGAAGTGAACATGATAAGTATGGGAAGTGGAGAAAGTTCCCAGTACCTTAAATACATCGGAGAGTCATCACAAACCAATGAAGATAACCTCGCCAGGGATGGTTGTAAAGAAGAAGGATTGTCGATAGAGAGTGAACTAAAATCCATCAAAGAACAGATCAACCAATTGGCAGAGTTAATGGTATATCAACACCAAGTAACTCGACAGCTGATGAACCGATCAGGCCAGAAATAAACTAATGTCCTAACAGTTGCGAAAAAGGATCATTATCGATTCTAAGAGCATGAAACTTGGGCAGATAAAGTTGCAAAGGAAGTCAGATTCCAGGCTCGTCCCGAGTTTACAACTAAGAGAAAGTTCACCCCTTTGAATCAATCAAGGGAGGAAATTCTACAAATATTGATCAATGAGGGGAAGATCATAGAGTTTTTACCCCCAATTGACCCCCGATCAAGGAGGTTCGATGCTACTATGATATGCCAATATCACTCCAACACTCTCGGTCATGACACCAAAAATTATTGGGCACTTCATCACCTGATACAGAATATAATTGAATGCGGTGGCCTGCAAATGATAAATAGTGGTAATTCATTGCCTAAAGAAGAAGATATGTTCCCGCCTAGGACAGGGAGCTAGGGAGGAATCGTGGTAGTTATTTCCAATAAGAAAGACATGGTACCTGTGGTAATTCAAGGAATGGGGGATGAAAAAGAGAAGAAGCCTGTGCAGATTGCCGCACTTGAACCACTGATGTTGCTATCATTACCCCAAAATCTAGTTAACAGCCTGAAAAGAGTCCCATAGAATTATGGGAAAACTGAGGGGTCGACCCCAGACTGCATTTCTATCCTAGCAAAGGATAACCCGCTATTTTTACCTTTGAGGGTATTGAAGCCAGTTGACAAAACCTCGGGGAAGGTGCCTGAGAAGAAGATCAAAGAATTCCTTAGCAAAATGAGTAACAATGAAGCGAAAGTAGTGCAACATTTAAAAGAAGCACCCAGACAAATATCCATCTTGGATTTGATATTATCCTCGAAAGATCATCGTAAAATTCTGATGCAAGTCTTGGAAAAAGCTCACTTGCCAAAGACTGTGGACACAGAAAAGTTCTCACTTGATAGATCATATTCTTAACAACAATGTGATATCTTTCACTGATGATGACATACCAGCAAAAGGAATTGGTCATTGCATATCATTACATATAGCAGTGATATCCTCATGATAGGTGATAGGGGGTGTATTGATAGATGGAAGGTCTTCTCTGAACATTTGTCTTTATGATATATTAGAAATGATGAAAATCAATCCAAATCAAATTCGGAGGGGTCATTTCATCATAAGAGCCTTTGATGGATCTCGACGGGACACAGTGGGAGAAATAGAGCTACCCGTGGAGATTGGTCCACATATCTTCCATATATATTTCCAGGTGTTAAATATCACCACTGGATAAAACTTGCTGCTGGGAAGACCTTGGATCCATATGGCTGGAGCTGTCCCATCCACACTTCATCAGCAGGTGAAACACATCATCAATGGAAACCTGGCAACCACTAATGTAGAACCAGAATATCTAGTCCAAGTGCAGGGAGAAATGCCTTTAATCAGCCTCAATGAAAGAGTTGAGTCTGCTAGTTTTCAAGCATTCGAAGTGAGTACCTATTGGGGCCCCAGCCATAAAGCCAAGAATCTCTTCCGAAGTGATGGTTGTCGGTAAAGAGATGATATCCCTGGGTTTTTAGCCTGACAAAGGGCTGGGAAAGAATCAATAAGGAATCAAAAGTCCAATTCAGATACCTAACCAAGTAGGGAAAACTGGATTAGGCTGCTCCCAAGGATCAAATCGTAGAAACCCGCATAAGCATAAGCCGATGCATCTATCAACCACCTTGTTATCGAATCTCAATGATACAAGATTCAGAAAACCTGGGAGAAAGATTCCTACTTTTATGTATATAATGTTGATTCCAAAGGTTAATCCAATCAGTGACAAAAAAGAAGCGCCCCTTCTCGCTAAGGAAAGAAAGATGCAGAATGAGCTATTCCTTCAAGAGGTTCAACGCTAATTTGCAAAGAGGTTTTACCAAACATACACTGAGGGAAAGGCTGAGAATGCTGAAAAGGATGGTCATCCAGATGTCCATACTACAATCCCTTTCTTAGATTGGGCTAAGGTTGATGTTCTAGGAAAAGACTCAGACTCTAATCTGGATTCAGTAATGGCCATCATTAAGGAGGAGAATAGCAACCCCTTCATTACTACAGTCAGTAATAACATAACTATGGATAATTGGAGTAGCACGCCTTGCATCACTCGAAAAGGGTAAACGGGCAAAGAGTCCATTTGCCCTGAAGTGTAGATATTATTAAATTACTTACTTTTGTTGCTTAGTTCTTGCAGTTTACTTTTATTATGCTTTTACTAATGCTTTGTATTATTAAACAGTTTCATATATTTAGTAAAAGCATTTTATTTTTAGGACTTCAAAGTTGGATTTGTTTAGCCTTGCTGATGAAATGCCAAGTCTAAACAGTGACTATGACTTTGATATAGAACTGGACTTTGACTTGATCATGGGAATTGAGCAAGAGGAGATAGATGACTATGAGGTGCCTGAGGATATCAAAGGATGGGTCGAAGATAAACCCAAACCAAACCTTGATCAAACCACCACTATCAATATTGGAACCTCAGAAAATCCCAAAGAACTACAAATAGGGAATGACCTGACCCCAAGCCAAATAAAAGATCTGATTAAACTTTTAACCCAGATCAAGGATGTGTTTACATGGTCATATGAAGACATGATCGAATTGTCCGCTGATATTATCATTCATCGACTACCCATCAAGGAAGGATTCAAACCGGTCAAACAGAAACTAACAAGACTGAAGCCTGAGTGGAGCTGGAAAGTCAAAGAAGAAATTATCAAATAATTCAAAGTAGGCATTATCATGGTGTTAACTTACCCAGAATGGTTGTCCAATGTGGTCTCTGTGCCTAAGCTAGGAAGGAAGGTACGAGTATGTGTGGATTACCAGGATCTAAACAAGGCTAGTCTCAAAGATGACTTCCCATTAACTTTCATCCATATATTAATAGATAACACCGAGTAATTTGGCATGTACTCATTTGTTGACTGTTTTGTAGGATATCATCAAATCATAGTTGCTGAAGAAGATAGGGAGAAAACTGCCTTTATCACTACCTGGGGAACCTTTTGTTATCGGCAGCTAGCTTTTGGCCTTACCAATGTCGATGCCATATATCAAAGAGCCGTAATGGCCTTATTCCATGACATGATGCACAAAGAAATAGAGGTTTATGTGGATGATATCATCGTTAAATCCAAAAAGGAAAATGACCACACCGACCATCTCAGAAATTATTTAACCGACTTCGGAAATTCAATTTGAAGCTAAACCCAGTCAAGTGTGCTTCGGTGTGAAATCAGATAAATTATTGGGATTTCTGGTAAGCAACAGAGGAATTGAGCTGGCTCCCGCCAAGATCAAAGCCATCACTGAGATGCCTGTACCCCAAATAGAATATGAGATATGGGGATTTCTTGGGAGAATCAATTTCATAAGCAGATTCATCTCTCAACTCACTGCAACTTGTGAGCCCATCTTTAAGCTGTTGAGGAAGAATTCCTCCGAAAAGTGGAATGGAGATTGTCAAAAAACATTCCTCACCATCAAGAAACAGTTGATTAAAGCTCTTGTTTTGGTGCCTCCAAGGGACAAAGTTCCCCTTTTCATATACATATCAGTCAATTTAAACGCTATGGGCTGCATGCTGGGACAAAAGAACGATAAAGGTAAGGAAAGAGCCATATATTACCTCAGTAAAAGGTTTAGCAACTATGAGCAAAAATACACTTTAATTGAAAAGACCTGTTGTGCTTTAGTATTGGCCGCCATGAGGTTACAACATTACCTTTATGGGCACACAACTTATCTTATATCCCGCATAGATCCTTTGAAATACATATTCAACAAGCCCATGTTAAATTGTCGATTATCCAGGTGGCAGTTAATCCTCCAACAATTTGATATCATCTATGTAACTCAAAATTCCATCAAAGGTCAAGGAATTGCGGATCAATTGGCCGAAGCACTATCAGGGGACTTCGAACCCTTGAAAACTTACTTCCCGGATGACGGGGTAATAAAAGTTCATTAAAAACATTGCGACGATATGGGCCAATTTTGGAAGTTGTAATTCGATGGGGCTGTAAACATGGAAGGTGCAGGAGCAGGGGCAGTTCTTATATCTATTACGGGAAAACAGTATACCATGGCCACCAAGCTACAGTTTGTCAACACCAACAACACAGCCGAGTATGAAGGCTGTATAATAGGATTGAATTTGGCCCGATCAATGGGTATCAAACGATTAACAGTTTTTGGGGATTCTAAGTTGGTTATCAAACGAACCACCGGGGCATATGATACCAAAGAATTCCACCTACTTCCCTATCATAGGCAGGTCATCAAGATGGCTATGGAGTTTGAAGATATAGCCTTTTTCCACATTCCTCATAATCAAAATGATTTTGCGGATGCACTAGCAACCTTGGCTTCCTTAATCAGCATTTTCGCAAGGAAATGAATCCTTGAGATCAAATTCACAAGCTAGATGGCACCAGCCTATGGAAACTACATTGGAGGAGTATCAGATGAACTATCTCCCATCAAATAGTCCTGGTACCAGGATATCAAAGAATACATACGGGATAGATCTACACCCACTGGGACAAGTCAAGTTAAAAGAAAGCGGAGCCATAAAATGGCTATAAAATTCTACTTCAGTGGAGATGCTCTCTACAAAAGAGATGCTAGAAAATGTCTTCTAAGATGCCTATACAAAGATCAAGATCAAAGGCTTGTAAATGAAGTGCACGGTGGAGTGTGTGGGCCACACATGAATGGTCCCTTACTTGCCAAGAAGATATTAAGAACATAACATTACTAGCTCTCGTTCAAAGCTGACTCTAATGATCACGTCAAGAGATGTTATCAATGCCAAGTCCATGGAAATGTCATCCACACTCCTCCAAATGAACTACACTATATGAGTTCGCCATGTCCCTTTTTCATGGGGGGATGGACGTGATAGGGCCAATCGAGCCCAAAGCTAGCAATGGTCATCGGTTCATCTTCACCATTATGGACTACTTCATTAAGTGGGTAGAAGCTGCCTCCTTTCCCAAAGTCACCAAGGAGGTAATCATGAATTTCATCAAAAATAATGTAATCTGTCGATACGGACAACCGGAGGTGATCGTATCAGACAATGCCAAGAATCTGAACAACCAAATGATGAAGGAATTGGGCAAGAAAATTCCACATTAAATATCTTAATTCAGTCATCTATCGTCCCAAGATGAATGGTACTATTGAAGCAGTCAACAAGAATATCAAAAAGATCATACAAAAGATGTCCGCCAATCACAAAGGATGGCCAGACTCATTGCCTTTAACTGTGCTAGCATACCGAACATCAATGCACACTTCTACTAGGGCTACCCCCTATTCATTGGTCTATGGCCTGGAAGCAATACTACCCATAGAAGTAGAAATGGAATCATTAGGAGTGTTAATGGATGCTCAGATGGAAGAAGACCAATAGCTATAAGAGCGGTACAACCAGTTATCTTTAATAGATAAGAAAAGGGCTGCAACCATTTTACATGGTCAATTATATCAGCAAAGGATTGCTCGATCATATAATAAGAAGGTCCAGCTTTGACAATTCAAAGAAAATGACTTGGTGCTAAAAAAAAGTCCTCTCCAATCAAGATGAATCTAGAGGAAAATTTGCCCCAAACTGGAAACTCCCTTTCATTGTCAAGGAAGTGTTGTTAGAGGAGCCATATGATTGCAAGAAATGGATGGCGAAGAATTTCTCCAGCTTATCAATTCAGACACTGTGAAAAGGTACTATGTCTAAACTGCTTGCAAGCCACCATCCTGCTCCTCAAGTGAAAAAAAAAATCAATCAAATCAGGTGTTTGAAGAATAGCCTGAACTACTAAAGACCTGATCTCCCCCATCCACGGTAGTACGTAGGCAGCCATCTATGGTACGGTCTAGCCTTCAAATGAAACAACCAAACACTCTACTTATCAACTGAAATGTCCATATCAAGACCAGTCTCAAGACACCAAATCAAAACCTGAAAGTTTATACATCAAACAAAAACCTAAAGATCAATAACCCATTCTGAGAGACCCAACAACATCTCAATGTCATTCCATCAGGAAAGAGTTCGTGATGCATCAAGACAGTAAGTCACGAAGAAAAGTGGCCCTCATCAAGCAAAGGTCAAAACATATCGAAAAGGGAAGTGAACTAAAATTATTTCCTTGCCATATGTTACTGTTTAATATATACAATGTGTCCTGTACATGACAAAAGTGAATAACCTAGTCTATGCAGGAAATAAAAGCTAATCTATAAACCCGCAGTCAAACGGGTCAGCAAACCCAACATCATATCCCTCTCTAAAGATGGAGGTACATCTCTAAGCTCCTGCCCTACAGTCTCAATATGAGTCATAAGATCTATGGCAGTATGCAGAGTACTATCACGATCACTCAAAATTGCACTCATCTGTGTGACGATGTCATCTGTATAGGATCTGAGAACAACACTCTCAGTAATAACAACATCCATGGAAGCCCGAGCCTCATCCCTCTTTAAATAAGCAGCATCTGTAACGATTGAGATTTTATATAATAATTTTAAATATTTTTTTGAGTTAAATAAATATTTTATGTGAATTATTTATTGAGTGGAATAAATAAATTATGTGATTTTGTGGAGTGATTTAATTAAGTGTTATATATTAATTAAATGAATATTTAATAATTTATTTAATTGATATATATTAATTTATAGTATAGTTCTAATTTAATTGAGATAATTAAATTAGATGAATTGTGTGATGAAGTGTTACATGAATTATAATTATCGAGTAATTATAATTATGTGGCAAATTTTTATGTGATTAATTGATGTTGGATTTTAATTGATTAAATTAGATGAGTAATATTTAATTAATTAAAGTGTAATATTTAAAGTATATGTTAAAAGGATTTATTAAAGTAAAGAAAAGGATTTAAAAAGGTTTTACCAAACAAGGCCTTAAGCTCAAAAAGTTAGTTTTTGTAAATAAGGAGTTTTTGCCAGACAAGTCTTATGGCTTTTCAAATTCTAATAATTGTAACCTATGTAATAATATGTAATTATGATATATATTAAGTGGTTAACAGTTACATATATGTTTTAAGTATACGTATATTATATTATATATCAGTTATAATATAGCAATATACGTTGGTTAGTGTTAGAGTTAGTCAGTCAGAGAAAAAGAAAGAGAACAAAGAAAGGTTAGAGAAGAAGAAAAGGAAAGAAGAGAAAACAAGGAAGAACTTAGGAGAAATCATCTTCATATTTTCTTCAATCATCAAAGCAAAGGGTAATCTCAATTCCCTTATTATTTTGTTTATATGTTTTATGATCTTCATGATTTTGAGTTCTCTGTGTTTATAATTAGCAAGAAAGTTATATAAATATGATGTGTATATATATATATATATATATATATCTTGTGTTTATAATGGTTATTATATGAATTGTATGTCATAATCAAGGATTTTCAGAATTCAATTCGTTGTATAAAGCATGTTTTAATGGAAAAGATGTGTTCATATAAAGTTCATGTAATTGGTTGAGTTTTAGAATAAAAGTTATGATTTAATTGGTTGTTAGTATGCCTAATTAGAATTTATTATAATGTTATCTTCAATTATGAAAATATTGCATGTGTTGTGAATTGAATTGGTAGAGAATTTTATTTACAGTGAATTATTTTGTGAAAATTATGAGTTTTTGGAAAATATCAAAATTAGAGTTTTTAAATCATGGATTCTTGTTGTTTAAGATGATTTTGTGTCTAGGATCTTGTTTATGTATGTTAGAATCATGTTAGAAGCTTTAAGTTTATGTTTTTTATGAATTGATATGAATTGCATGAACTGGAATTAGAATTTAGTGTGGAAAAATAAGTCAAATTGGCTTTTTATCTGCACAGTTCGCAAAGTTGTCTGCGTTCGCTGGAAAGGGCCCGCCCCGGCGGACCTATCAAAAGGAAAACCCCCGCCTCGGCAGGGGGGTGGCAGGGAAAAAGGAAACTTGTTTTCTTTTGTATTTTGTAAAGCTAATTTTATGTAATAACTTTTATAGCATGATTAAACCTATATTAAAATGCTAAATGAATATTAATAAATTATATTAATAAAATATAATTTGTGATTATAACTTTGAATAATTATAATTAGAGTAAAAGTTTAATTTAAATTATAATTTTGTTAAATTATAATACTTATAGTTGATTAATTTTAATCAAGTGAATGATAATTTTTAAATTATAATTTATGTAATTATAATAAATGCATGATTAATTATAGATTATAATCTTGTGTATTATAATTCAATATTTGCATGATTAATTATAAATTATAATTTAATAAATGCATGATGTAGTTAATTAATTATAAATTATAATTTGTTTATAATTTAATTAAATAAGATGTGATTATAATTTGAGTAATTATAATTTGATTAAATATTTAAATTATAATTCATTTAATTATAATTAATATGAAATACATAATTATTAATTGATTTAATTATATGAACATGCTTATGTGGTATAATTAACTATGTGATGATTAATTATTAAATTATATAATTAAACTAGAATGGGTTAACCTAGAGGGGTTAACTAATTATGTGAATTAGTTACATGTTAAATAATTTAGGTTATTGTGATTAAATATATATGTGTAGGAATTGTTAGAACGTGATTTTATTAGTAGCTTGTGCTTGAGGCAAGTTTTTTAAACCCTAATCTTGTATTAATTTTTATGTAAATCTTTTATCCCTGAACTCGTTAACTTTTATACAAGTTCTTTAAGTTCCTATATTCATTGTTTGAGATTGTCCTTTTTATTATGCAATGGACAAGTATTTAATTTAAGTTCATGATTTAATGTGATCTTGACTTATTGTTCACGCAAGGTCTATATATTCTTTTAAATGCTTTAAGTTTAATCCTAAAGCATATGTTAATTCATAATTCTTTTATTTATGAATTATTCTTAATTGTTGTAAGTCGATTCAACTATTTCTTAGTTGATGAACGTTGAATTCTAAATTACCCTTTTAAGCTTAGCCAAACCAAACTTTCTTTGGTGCGGACTTATATTTAATTACTGAGTTGAACAACCCTATTTACTAGGGGAGGTTACTACGTAGAAGCGTTAAGATGTTTGTGTACAATACATTGTACGAAGGGTTGATCCCCCTAAGTACGAGTTAAGGTTCATAGTCTTAATGACTGTTAAAAGTTTTAAATAGAAATATTTATAACCTAGGACATAGTTCAAGGTCTTACGACCCTCAGATGAATTCTATATTTGAATTATAATTGTGATTAAAGAATTATTATTCAATTCTTTATTGTTGAAGTAAGTAAATTTATTCAAATTTTTTTAAAGATATTATTTCATGTCTTTATTATTGTGAATTTCGATGAGCTGTTGTTTGTTCACTCTTGCATTAAATAACCTTTGCAGCTAAGGTTAAAAATGTTGATGCCCCGTCAACGAGTAAAGGCAAAGGGAAGCTAAACAAGTGAAGGCTTGTTTAATTTATTTTGAATGAAATTGTAATCAGACTTTATGTGATGTTTTTATTTTCCGCAGTTAATGTTATGTCATGGTTAGAGTAAACCCTGGGATTTATTTTGAAAAGTTATAATCCTTTTTATAAGGAAGATTTTATTATTTAAATCAAGGTTGTAATTTATTTTGAAATTATTTTGGGTAGATGTATGTTATATTTAGAAAGTGAACACCAAATCATGTGGAAAAGAAGAACCCGGATTTGGGGGTGTCACAGCATCCCTGCCAGATAAGGTTGTCAACATCAAGGTAATAGCCTAATCTCGCTTGAAAGTCAAACGTTGTATTCGCTGCTCCAAAGCCCCTCTAGATAATGTTGGGACAGAGGCAGAAATAGAACTAGGAGTGGCACTAACCAAAGCTGTCATCAAACTAGTGAACAGCTCATCCTCTGTAGGGGAGGCGGGATCCTCCATAGGCTCCTCATCATCCGAATCTATACTCAACTCTTAATGAGCAGCAAGAGTCGCTTCTATATCTGTAGGGTTTGTATGGTACGCATACATAATTACACAATAAAGGCAGAAGCGAGATAAATTAGGTTTTAAAACTTTTATACAAACCCTCACCATGATCATGCTTTGTGCTCAATTATCAATCAATAGAAAGAGAAGGATAAATAAGAATCATACCCTTACAGAAACTAGTTTCCACGAGTACGAGTTCAACTCCTTGCTCTTCGTAATCTCCTTGAATCTCCTGGATTGATTCCTTCCTTTGATCAACGTTAGCCACCCAAGTGTTTGGCCACTAGAGGTGATCCACCAAGGAAGAGAAATTATTCAAGAAGAAAGGTGGTTGGCTAAACCCTAGTTTTTCTATTCTCTGTAGAAAAGGAGTACTCTCCAACAATTAGAATTACGTCTACTGATATTTAATATAAGATTCCTCTTATATAGATATTGGTCAACCATTCTAATCTAATTAGAAATTGGGTTTCATTTAATTAATTAAACTGCTTTAATTAATTAGGCTTCCTAACACATTGGGATTAATTAATTAAATTCCTTTAATTAATTTGCCTCCTAATCTCATTAGGAATAATTGAGAGTACCAATATTAAATTAATTCCTAAATTCCTTTAGAAATTAATATAATAATACTTGTAATAATATCAATAAGACTCCTCTTATTAATTTATATTTAATATTTCCAAAATATCAAATAATAAATATTAAGCTCTTTAATTTATTTTATCACCACAGATTAAATTAATTACACATAACATATTATTACGATTATGACATAACCTTCTTAAATAATTATTCTTCCTTTTATGGTGTGACCCTTTAATTAGGTTCTCCATATTAAATCGGTTGTGAATAAATCAATTAGAACAATTCTAATCTTATTTAAATAAATAAATAAAACTAATAATCTATTTAAATAAATAATATTTATTCTACAATAGGGATAAGCCCCCATAGCGATCAAAGACTTTTCAAATAATATAGATTTCAACATTAATCATAAAAGAACATGTGAGTAAATAGTTACCGTACAATTCAATCCTTCCACCATACAATGTCCCAATTAAATATAAGACATAGAATTACTGTCAAGTCTTATTTTATTTAATTATATGTATTTCGATTAGAAAATACACAACTCCAAATAATGCAAATTATAAACTCCTTTCTAATTTCATTATGCATTGGCCAAAGACTACTGGGTTGTCATTTAACGAATCACATAGGATATACCTCTTCTTTTACTAGCAGTGGTAGATTCTTTATTGATCATTTATTATCTCCATATATAACTTATTACACCCAAGCATACCCTTTGATATACCCTAAGGGTCTTAAGGAATAAGTCAAAGTATAATTCATTACACAGAAGATACTATGATGATCTCAAGTCCGAGGATCACTTGTACTACTATCACATTAGGAATTCCTACTGACAGACGAGTAAAATTCCATTAGGTATTCCACAGCCAGTCACTTTCAGTGAACTTATTCTCCAATAAGCACCTACATACTTGCTTTAGTGTCTCCACACAAATGATCATGAGATCAATCATCCTCATCCAATGAGCAAGCAACATATGTACCAATCTATCCGGATTTACTAATCCCCTTTTTAGTAATCCCACGATTGGGAACTATTTTAGTTTTAAGCTTTTTAAGAATTTAAATCTCATTAGCATGATCAACATCATGATTCTAAAAGCATTGCTTAAAACTATGGTTTATTTACATATTATAAGAACAGCATCATGTAGATAATTAAATGCCTTTAATAAATAAATACTTTTATTAATAAATGAATAAGATCGTTTACAAAGTATATGCTTTATCATCATACAAAATTGTCTTGTATGCATACTACTTTCAATCTCCCACTTGTACTAAAGCCAATCGCCATGATATCTCATACCCATCTTCTCTAAGTGACGATCAAACTGATGTTATGTTAAAGCTTTAGTAAATGGATCTGCAATGTTGTACTGAGATTCTACGCGCTCCAAGGTGACGTCTGCTCTTTCAATGATTTCCCTAATCAAGTGAAATCGCCGCAACACGTGTTTGGATTTTTGATGAGACATGGGTTCCTTAGCATGTGAAACAGCTCCGATGTTATCATAATATAAGGGGACTGCTCCTCCAATGCTAGGAACCACACCAAGTTTTGTTATGAACTTCTTCATCCAAACAGCCTCCTATGCAGCTTCACTTGCAGCTATGTACTCTGCGTCTGTCTTTAAATCAGCAACTGTTTGCTGCTTGGAAAACTTCTAACTCACTGCGCCTCCATTCAAGGTAAATACAAACCCGAAATAGATTTACTGTCATCCTGGTTCGTTTGAAAACTTAAGTTCATGAAGCTCTCGAGTTTTAATTCAGACACACCGTAGACAAGAAATACATCCTTAGTTCTTCGTAAGTACTTTAGGATATTTTTCACTGCCTTCCAATGCTCTTCTCCTGGATTCGACTGATATCTACTCAATACACTAAGTGCATGAGTGACATCCGATTTAGTATATATCATACCGTATATGATAGATCCTATTGCTGAAGCATAAGGAATCTTACTCATATGGTCTCTCTCCTCAAGTGTCTTTGGGGCCTGTTTCTTGGAGAGGTGTATTTTATGGCTCATCGACATGAGACCTCTTTTGGAATCTTCCATGCTAAACCTCTTTAGCATCGAGTCAATATACGTTCCTTGGGATAAGTCAAGCATCCTTTTAGATCTATCTCTATAGATCTTTATCCCCAAAATATAGGATGTTTCTCCCAAGTTCTTCATGGAGAAGTGTTTAGATAACCAGATTTTAATCAATTGTAGCATAGGAATGTCACTCCCTATATGAAATATATCATCAACATATAATACAAGGAATGAAACAGCACTCCCAATAACCTTCTTGTACACACATGGTTCATCCTTGTTTTTTAAAAAATCAAACTCTTTGATTGTCTCATCAAAATGGATGTTCCATCAACGAGAAGCTTGCTTCAATACATAAATGGATCGTTACAGCTTATAGACTTGATTTGTTCCAACCTTTGAAAAAAATCCCTCTGGCTGTGTCATATACACATCCTCCTCAAGTTTCCCATTAAGGAAGGCCGTTTTCACGTCCATCTGCCAGATCTCATAGTCGTAATAAGATGCAATCGCAATAAAAATCCGAATAGACTTGAGCATAGCTACTGGTGAGAAGGTTTCATCATAGTCACCTCCTTGTCTTTGTTTAAAACCTTTTGCAACCAGTCGGCCCTTATAGGTCTCTACCTTGCCGTCCGCTTCAGTCTTTCTTTTAAAGACCTATTTACACCCAATACACTTAATGCCTTCAGGTGGTGAAACCAAAGTCGATAGTTGGTTCTCATCCATGGAGTCCATCTCAGATTTTATGGCTTCAAGCCTTTTCCCTGAGTCTTTATTAGTCATAGCATGTTCGTAATTCAATGGATCATCATCATTTATAATGCGTACTTCATCGTCATCCTCTATGACAAATCCATACCTATCAGGTATCTTCGGTACTCTTCCAGATTTACGAATAGGGTGTGGTACAGTAGGTTCATCCACATGGTCAGGTACCTGACTTTGATCCGTAGTAATTTGTGGTTCTTGAACTTCTTCAAGATATATCTTACTCCCACTGACCCCTTCATGGATAAACTCCTTTTCCAAGAAAGCAACATGTTTCGTAACAAACACCTTTTGATCAGTTGGATGATAAAAATAATACCCTAAAGTTTCTTTAGGGTATCCCACAAATCTACACTTGTTGGACTTAGTCTATAGCTTATTATTTTCAAAAAATTTTATATGAGCTGGACAACCCCAAGTCTTAACATGCTTAAGATTTGGTTTCCTCCCTTTCCACATCTCATATGTAGTCTTTGGGGCGGATTTGGTAGGCACCTTGTTAAGTAGGTATGCAACCGTTTCTAGGGCATAACCCCGGAAATTGGAAGATCGGTAACACTCATCATAGAACGAACCATGTCCAACAATGTTCGATTACTCTTTTCAAATACTCCATTTAACTGTGGTGTACCTGGTGGAGTCCATTGTGAGAATATACCATTATCTTTGAGACAATTGAGAAACTCACCGCTTAAGTATTCTCCACCTCGATCTGATCGAATAATCTTAATACTTTTGCCACTTTGTTTCTCTACTTCACTTCTGAACTCTTTGAACTTTTTAAATGATTCAGATTTGTATTTCATTAAATACACATATCCAAATCTTGAGTGATCATCAATGAAAGTAATAAAATAAGGATACCCTCCCCGTGCATTCGTTGTCATAGGTCCACAAACGTCTGTGTGAACCAATGCTAACAACTCTGTAACTCTTTCTCCTTTTCCACTAAAAGGAGATTTAGTCATTTTACCCATGAGACAAGATTCATAAGTTGAATATGATTCATAATCAGATAGCTCTAGGAGCCTATCCTTATGCAACTTGGATAATCTTGTTTCATTTATATGACCGAGTCTACAGTGCCACATATAGGTACAATTAACATCATCTCTTTTCTTTTTCTTAGTTTGTTCAATTTGAAATATATTCTCATGCAAGTCAAGTATATAAAGTCCATTTCGTAATTTCCCAACACCATATAAAACATTATTATTATAAATAGAACAATTGTTGTTCTTTATTATAATGTCAAATCCATCAATATCTAATACGAAAATAGAAATAATGTTTCTAATGATATTCGGAACAAAATAACAATTATTTAAATAAATGGACTTGCCCGTAGGTAGTGCTAAACAATAAGTGCCTATAGCTAATGCAGCAACCTTTGCTCTATTTCCCACTCGTAGGACAACCTCATCCTTGTTTAGCTTTCTACTTATGACCAGTCCTTGCACAATATTACATATATGAGAACCACAGCCGGTATCTAATACCAAAGTAGAATTTTAACTTTTAGAAAAATTAATTTCAATCATGAATAAACCTTAATTGGAAGTTGAAGCTTTTCCAAGCTTCTTCTCTGCCAGAAACTTCTTGTAGTCCCTTTTTCAATGACCCGACTCGTTGCAATGGAAGCACATTCCTTTGCTAGCTGGATCAGGTTTCTTTTGATCCTTCACTTTTGCCATGCCCTTAGCCTTCTTAGATTTCTTCTTTTCAGAAGATACCTTTGGCCTATTCCTTTTCTTGGAAGAATTATCCACCATTAAGACATGGTTCTTCTTGAATAGGAAGTGACCTTTTGCAGTTTTCAACATGTTACGTAATTCAGGCAAGCTGACATCTAACTTATTTATGTGAAAATTTACAACAAATTGTGAGAAGGTCTCAGGGAGTGACTATAAGACTAAGTCTTGACTTAACTCCCCATCCATGATGAACCCAAACTGTCTAAGGTGTTTAATCAGATTGATCACCCTTAGGACATGAGTCTCAACGGCAATGCCCTCGGTTATTCGAGATCGGAAAAGCTCCTTAGATATCTCATATCTAGCAGTCCTACTTTGTTCACCTTACAACTCTTTGAGGTGAAGCAATATAGTAGGAGCATCCATGTTTTCATACTGACACTGAAGCTTGTTATTCATGGATGCGAGCATGATGCATTGAGCACAGATGCATCATTTTGCCACTTTGTTATGGTGGCAATCTCTTCCTCAGAGGCTTTTTCTGGAACAGTTCTAGGGACATGTGAATTTAGGACATAAAAAATCATTTTAGTAGTGAGAACTATTCTCAGATTCCTTAACCAGTCCGTGTAATTCAGACCGGTCAGTTTGTTAGCATCAAGTATGCTACGCAGTTAAATTAGTGATTTTGACATTTTTAAATTTCTGCATGTGAAAAGACAATAATTTAACAAACATTCATTTAATTAATTTTACATACCAAAATAAATTAGGTATTATTTTAAATTGGTATCTTCCACTATTTTCTTCAAACTATATTACCCTTACTTATACAGTTCGACAACATCTAATTAAAGATTTGCTAGTGAGAATAAGGATATTATTTCAAATGTATATAACCTTGTGGATAGCACAACAAACCATATATAAATAAATAGATAGTCAACTCTTTGTCAATTACATCAACATGTAACTCCTTTTTTATTTTGCCTCTTAGATCATAATAGTCAAGTGTGTGCACATCCGAACTAAAATGATTTAAGTAAAGTCCAACCTAACACTTTCATATATTCAAAAAAGAAAAATATTGTCCTTGTGGATAGCACAACAAAATAATATTGTTCGATTTTCTTTATAAGCATCAAATGTGATTAAATTAACATCTTAAATACTTAATACTTGCCTTGTGGATAGCACACCAAAGTCATATTAAATATTTAATACTCTATTAATTTTATCATGCTAGAAGGCGACGTTCGATATTCCAAATATATTTGAACGCTTTAGACTTAAAATAATTTCTTTGAGGGGTTTGTTATTATTAGTCTCATCTTGTTTAGCGCGCATGAACATATTTATATATATATATATATATATATATATATAAAATACGCGTCATTTTATTAAATGTGTGAAGCATGTTTGCATAAAATATAATATATATATATATATATATATATAATACTATCATGCACATATAGAATACTATATTCTACCCGGATTGATTATGGACTTTTATTCTAGTTTGGTTCACTAGAGCCACCAAGTGAACCAAAAGGTCAAAGCTAGGAGTGCAAAAATTAAATTTAAATGTAACTATTACATTTAAATTCGGGTTCCATTACAAACGGGTCTTCACGCGCTCCTTGCTCTTTGGTCTTCAATTCTTCAAGATAATTGTAACTAGTCCTATTACATAAACTATTTAATTTATATAGAAACCTTGATCAGCAGTCAAGGGGAAGTACATAGGAGGGAGATAGAATTTTACATCAAGAAAAAATTAGAGAAGACAAGGTACGCATACCCCATTTAGTAAAACTCATACATTCAAGCATCCAACTAAAATAAAATCCAATCACATTGGTCAATAGTTTATAATCAACCCCATTTATTATCATACACATCAATATATGAATCAATAAATAAACATTCATCTCATGAATAATAAAATCATTCCATATATGCATTGATGTCATTTAATGGACAAAAGTTTGCTAAATTTTAGTTTTGAAACAAAATAAATTCTTTTATTTTAATCAAAAACCAAATCCAAATTAAACTCCTTTAATTTTTAGCAATCCAAAATCACATTTCAGATAAAATAAACATCTTTATCTTAAACATTTATCAATTAAAAAAACTATTTACTTTAATTGATTAAAAATAAAAATTTTCAAAATCTGCAGAGTGGCGAGCCCGCCCCCAGAATGAACTGGGACGCGGCGTGACCGCGCTGCTCATCAGTTTCAATTTTGTAGACAGGCGCGCCCACACCCAAAATGAACTGGGATGCGGCGCGGCCGCGCTACATAGCAGAAACAGCTGACTTTGATTTTTGTACAAAAAATTCGATCCAATCTCACATCAATTCATACATGGAATCATAAAATTGATAATTAGCACAAAGTTAGACTCTGATACCACTGTTGGGTTTGTACGTTACGCATACATGTAATCAAATTACACAATAAAAGCGGAAGCGCGATAAATTAGGTTTGAAAATTTTATACAAACCCTCACCAGTATCATGCTTTGTGCTCAATTATAAATCAATAGAAAGAGAAGGATAAATCAGAATCATACCCTTGTAGAAACTAGCTTTTACAGGTACGAGTTCAACTCCTTGCTCTTCGTGATCTCCTTGAATATCCTGGATTGATTCCTTCTTTTAATCAATGTTAGCCACCCAAGTGTTTGGCCTCTAGAGGTGATCCAACAAAGAAGAGGAATTGCTCAAGAAGGAGAGTGGTTGGCTAAACCATAGTTTTTTTATTCTGTGTAGAAAAGGAGTACTCTCCAGCAATTGGAATTATGTCTACTGATATCTAATATAAGACTCATCTTATATAAATATTGGTCAACCCTTCTAATATAATTAAAAATTGGGTTTCATTTAACTAATTAGGCTTCCCAACACATTGGGATTAATTAATTTAACTCCTTTAATTAATTTGCCTCCTAATCACATTAGAAATAATCGAGAGTACCAATATTAAATTAATTCTTAAACTCCTTTATAAATTAAAATAATATTAATTGTAATAATATTAATAAGACTCCTCTTATTAATTTATATTTAATATTTCCAAAATATCAAATAATAAATATTAAGCTATTTAATTTATTTTATCACCATAGATTAAATTAATTACACTTAACATATTATTACAATTATGCCATAACCTTCTTAAATAATTATTTTTCCTTTTATGGTGTGACCCTTTAGGTTCTCCATATTATATCGGTTGTGAATAAATCAATTTGAACAATTATAATCTTATTTAAATAAATAAATTAAACTAATAATCTTTTTAAATAAATAATATTTATTCTACAATAGGGATAAGCCTCCCTAGCGATCAACAACTTTTCAGATAATATAGATTTCAATATTAATCATAAAAGAACATGTGAGTAAATAGTTACCGTACAATTCAATTCTTCTACCATACAATGTCCTAATTAAGAATTACTGTCAAGTCTTATTTTATTTAATTATATGTATTTCGATTAGAAAATGCACAACTCCAAATAATGCAAATTAGAAACTTCTTTCTAATTTCATTCTACCTTGGCCAAGGACTACTGTGTTGTTATTTAACGAATCACATATGACATATTTATTCTTTTACTAGAAGTGGTAGATTCTTTATTGATCATTCATTATCTCCATATGTAACTTATTACACCAAAGCATACCCTTTGATATACCCTAAGGGTCTTAAGAAATAAGTCAAAGTATAATTTATTACACACAAGATACTATGATGATCTCAAATTCGAGAATTACTTGCATTACTATCACATTAGGAATTTGTGACACCCCCAAATCCAGGTACTTTGTTTCCACATGATTTGGTGTTCACTTTCTAATATAACATACATCTACCCAATATAACTTCAAAATAAAATACAACCTATATTCAAAATAATAAAATCTCTCTTAAAACAAGGGTTACAACCTTCTTAAAAATCAATCCAAGGGTTACTCTAACCTTGACATAATACTAATGTGTGGAAATAAAAACATAACATTAACGTCTATTATAATCATTTCAAATAATAAAAATAAGTCTTCACTTGTTTTGCTTTCCCTTGCCCTTACTCGTAGACGGCGCGTTAACATTATCAACCTTAGTTGCAATTGTTATATAATGCAAGAGTGAGCAAGCAACAGCTCACTAGAGTTTAACAATAATAAATACATGAAAGGATATCTTTAAAAAGAATTTGAATAACTTAGCTTACTTCAGCAATAAAAAATTGAATAATAATTCTCTATCACATTAAGATTCGAATATAGAATTTATCTGAGGGTCATAAGACCTTTGAACTTTTGTCCTAGGTTATAAACATTTCATTTAAACCTTTAACAGTCAATAAGACTATGGACCTTAACTCGTACTTAGGGGGATCAGCCCTTCGTACCATGTATTGTGCACAATATCTTAACACTTATGCGTAGTAACCTCCCCTAATAATACGGTTGTTCAACTCAGTATTTGAATTCAAGTCCAAAACAAAAGAAAGTTGGTTTGGATAAACTTACAAGGGTAATTTAGAATTCACGTTCATCAACTAAGGATTAGTTGAATCGACTTTCAATAACTTGGAATAATTCGTAAGTGAAAGAACTATGAACTATCATATGCTTTAGAAATAAATTTAAAGCATCTCAAAAGAATATTCAAACCTTGCTTGAACAATAAGCCAAGGTTACTTTAATTATATCATGAACTTTTAATAATTACTTGTCCAATAAAAGAACAAATCTCAAACAATGAATAATTGAATTGAAACAAATAAACGAGTTTAGGGTTTAGAAGACTTGCCTCAAGCACAAGCTACTAATATAATTCATGTTTTAACACTTTCTACACATATATGTTTAATCACAATAATCTAAATTAGTTAACACGTAACTAACTCACATAATTGGTTAACTTTTCTAGGTTAACTCATTCTTATTTAATTATTAAATTATAATTAATAATCACATAATTTAATTACATCACATAGGCATGCTCACATAATTAATTCAATTAATAATTATGTATTTTATATTAATTATAATTAAATGAATTATAATTTAAACATTTAATCTAATTATAATTACTCAAATTATAATCACATCTTATTTAATTAAATTATAAACAAATTATAATTTATAATTAATTAACTACATCATGCATTTACTAAATTATAATTACACAAATTATAATTTATAATTAATCATGCAAATATTGAATTATAATACACAAGATTATAATCTATAATTGATCATGCATTTATTATAATTACATAAATTATAATTTAAAAATTATCATTCACTTGATTAAAATTAATCAACTATAATCATTATAATTTAACAAAATTATAATTTAAATTAAACCTTTACTCTAATTATAATTATTCAAAATTATAATCACAAATTATATTTTATTAATATAATTTATTAATATTCATTTAGCATTTTAATATATGTTTAATCATGCTATAAAAGTTACTAAATAAAATTAGCTTTACAAAATACAAAAGAAAACAAATTTCTTTTTTTCCTGCCACCCCCTGTAATATCCGAGATTATTATGTCATTTAATAATTATCAATAAGCGAACTTATGTGAAACATTAGTGTGATTTCTTTTATTAGATGTATATGTGTTATACATATGTGGTTTATTTTAAGTTATGTGATGTGAAGGATTTAAATAGTTGGTTTAGATTAATTTAACTAATTGAATTTGTTAAATAGATAATTAATTCTATTAATTTCGTGGGATGGCATTACAACTCGAGTTGGAGTTCGGAGCTGAATTTAGAGACGCGGACTGCGTATTTGAGTCTGGAACGTCGAAATTAGTCAGGATAGGCTGTAATCACGAAAATATGTCACGGTTGGCTTTTTGGTCAAAGTGAACCAGTTAACTTTTTTGGAGAAAAAGTCAACCATGAATTTCAGACATGAATTTGATGAAATGGATAGTCCCATGACGTCCGGAACGTCGACTTTAGTAGGAATCGATATAAGTATCGCAACGTTCGGCTACTGAGGGTAAAATGGTCAAAATGGTTATTTAATTGATTAAATAATTAAATTAATAATATTTTTAGCAAATCAGCAGCTGGAGGGGGCCACGTGACCAGCTTATTGGGACAAGAGGGGAGTATACGTATTATCAAGATGATTGAGGGAGAGGGAGTTACACTTGTTTTAGTAAACCAAAACCTTTCATTTTTCTAACTCCCCACTCCATAACTAAATGATTGAATTGTTACTAATGTTTGTAACTGATGAATTGTGGACATGGAAGGGCTTGGAGATCAGTTCTATCAAACTAATATATGTACACCAAGTCCAAGTTCTTTTCTCTTTTGGTTAAAAGCTTCCATTATAAAAAATCAAGAGAATGAGAGTTTGAGTGTTGTGACGATTTCTGGAGTTTTGGAGAGTCTGAACTAACAAGGGGGAAAGATTATCATAGTTAAACAAGAAGAATTCGTCTAAGAGGTAAGCCATGAAACCTATTTTATGTTCTTGAGGAAACTAGTATAGAAAATGCTTGAATAGTCATTGTAAATGCTTTGTGTTGGTTCTATGATGCCATGCTACTGCTTGTGGATGATATATGGGTATTAAGAACGAAAGTTCTGGTCTAATCAAGTAGCAATTACATAGAGAATCATAGAATTTGTGGTATGCATGTATGCTATATATTTGATAAAAGGCCTCTTAGATGTCAATTTGTTCAAAACATGGTAATTTAGTGAAGTTAAATGTTGGGTTACATGTATATATGTTAGTATAGATGATGTGGACAATATGAGTCCTTAGATTGCATGCTAGAATCGAAATCATGGATTTTTGTCAAATGGTTTTAAACTAGTATTGCATGACTTTTCGGGTTTTTCGGTCGCTTGAAATCATGTCTTTAGTAATCCGTTTGTTGCATGTAATAATTTTTAAAATAGTATGTTGTATGAAGTCCAATCTGTACAAATTTCAAAGGAATCGGAGTTATATTGTGCAAGTTATGAATTTCGTAAGCAAGCATGTTGGTATAAAAATCTGCAGAATTATGGGAATTTCCAAAAAATTTTGAAGTATAAAACCTGTTCTGGCACGCTTTTTAATGCAACCGGTTTGTGGTCTTAACATGCTAGTTTCATGGATGTAATATTTTTGTAAAATCCTATGCTATGCGGAGTTTG
>JAINUT010000891.1:0-325660 GCA_020205555.1 Panax stipuleanatus | reverse complement strand
AGCAAATACGCAAACTTAGAAATGGAGCAAGCAAATTACGCAAAACTTAGAAATGGAGCAAACAAATTACGCAAAACTTAGAAAGTGCAACCAGTTCCCATGTAGTAATCTACATTTTCTTTTCTCTGTGGATAAATTGCAAAAACAGATAAATTGAGCCCAATTGTTAATAAGAGGATACAACTCAGAAGTCTTTTGAACAGAAAACAAATGTTTCAATAATATTTATTATAGAGACACAGACAATGTATAATGGGGCTATTATAAGTCCAAACCACTCACGAGCAAACAAGGAGTATCATACATAGTCATTTAACACAGTCATTAGATATATTCCTGAATTTCTTTGAAACATTTTCATCAACACTAGGTGTTGTCATTTGAGAGTGTACAAGTCACTGAAATACATAAAAACTTACTAAAATAATCATTTAATATATTCATCAACCAAAATGCTCAGTTGGGCAGTGAATTGGTTGGAAAACTGATATCAAGGAACTAATTATTGCTTTGGGACACAAGATTGAAGTTTGAGCTTAAAGTTTGCAACATCCAACATCAGCAATATGTATAATGAAGATAACTAAAATCCAGATAAGTCTATAACTACACATTCTAACAGAATGGCTTTCAGGTAAAGAAAAACCTTATATCAATCCAAACATCACTACTTAAGGTGTACTAAAGATGAACATGCCCCTACGAACCTTGACAATTAGCAGAAGATTTGAGCTATACTGAAACCAATTTTGATAAATTCAAGTTATCAACCGACACTTGAGCACAAAAGGAATAGATTCTTACATTCTTACAGTAGTAGTATTAAATTTGTATGTATACATGCAATAAAGCAATAGCAAACGAAACATATTTTTCAAGTAAAAGAATAGTAATTACCTGCAGCCTTGAGTAATATGAAGAAGGCCATCCGTGGAAAACTAAGAGCATTTATCGAGCTTAAGCACTTGAAGAGCATTACCACGAGATTGCGCAAAAAGTTGAAGATCCAAATCCCTAACAATCATTCGCCGGAGATGAATTACATATAATAATTGAACTAACTAACAAATTAACAATACAACCATTCCAATTGCAACCCAAATTAGCTCTAAATAACAAAAAAATTCTAATTAAAACCTAATTTTTAGGAAAATTAACCAGGGAGGAAATTAAAACCTTCAATTGGAAAATAATTGTGGAGAAGTTGAAGGAGAGGCCACCAATATGCCGCCACTATTTAGGCCGCCGCTGTCGCCACCACTACGATGTGCTGCAGATCTTAGTGAGTGGTTTAGCCGTCGATCTTGAGTCGCCGATATAAAAGGAGTTAGAGGGAGTTGCCAACAGATCTAGAAGGGATTAAAGAGGGAGATTTTTCTTAGATGTCGATCTTAAACCCCATTGCATTGCGATTTTGCAACAGATCTAGAAGGGGTTAACCCTCGATACTTAGCCAGACTCAAAAAGTCAGTGCTTTTGAGCCCTCCGTGTTTGAGCCCTCCGTCGGAGGATGATGGAATACAAATCAAAACGAAGAAAACGTTATAATTTTAAAACAAAAAATTGGCCCTTTTAAATCCACAATATCTAACCACAACATTTTCTCAAAAAAAACTTGGTGCAAAAAAAACCACAACTTTTTTATAAAAACGTTGTTGTTTAAGTGTATCTTTTTACTGTTTTGTAGTAGTGTTAGCAGGCACAACTTGAAATGAAAATCTTTTAAAAATTAAAAATAAAAATAAAAATATCACTTTATGTGAAGTAATCATACTCAAATTCTACTCATATTTTTATTCGAACTATTTTTATTTATTCTCAAATTTGAATATTTGAGTCGCGCTCGCATTTTTCGAAGTCAAACTCGAATCGAACCCGAATTTTGTTTTAAAGTCGTACTTAGGAGTAAAGAAGCAACGAAATGAATTAATATTTCTAAAGTAAATATGTTCTTCACAAATTGTTATTTATGAAGGAAGACATTTTTACTAGTTATTTCAAAATATTAATTGTAAGGAAATCATCACCTAGTCAAACAAAAATTATCTTTTACAATATATATTTGTGCAGAACATATTTTTCGCAATATATCATTCACAAAAAAATTTAATCATTAACTTAGCGAATGATACTTTTAGCGAGGAGCTCTAACGCGAGAAATTATGTGAAGGAAAGTTTTTTTCACAGTAATCTCATGTGAGTGATGTATTATTTCTTGTGAAGGATGTGTCCCTTAATTGCATGTCATTTTTCTTGTAGAATAATAGAAATAAGGAAGAGTTAATCATTAATGGATTAATAGAAGAGGAAGTGTCTACGTCAGAACCATTGGTGCGACTTAATCGGTGCGGTTTGGTCAGGTTTTGGTGCGATTTTCGATTTCTTTCTCAGCCCTTATCAAAATGTACATATGTAAAACAACGAGTTATAAGAAAAAATTCACATAAATTATTTTAGAAATTAATTATCTTTTTATTTTCAAAATTATAAGTGGGCGAATATGATCATCAAAAACTATATCCAATTTACTACAAACTCTAATTTTTGTAAATTAGAATATACATCTATATGTGCTCAATTTTAATTTCAAAAATGGGTAAAATGCAAATGTGGCCCCAATTTGGATATTGAGCCCCCATGTGCCACATGGGCGTTGACTTGTTTACGTGGCACATGTGGCAACGCTGATGTCAAATTTTAATCAAATCAACTCCTAAAAAGATGTCACTACCCAAATTTGATCCCAAAACCTCAAGTTTGAGGTTTTGGTCAAAAGACCACCAAAGCAACATAAGCTTAGCTATTAAATTACCCAAAGAATATTAGTATATACTAAATCAATTTATAACAACTAAATAAAACAAACTGAGCTAACAAACAAAGAGGGAGAGGAATTATATTGATAAATATTTTATTTTGTTTATAAATTATATATTGTTTACTATAATTTAGCTTTATATATTTATTTTTAGTAATGAGATTATTTTTTATATATTTTTATATTAACAATAATAAAATAATAAATAATAATAATAATAATATAATAACTAATAATAATAATAATAGTAACAATAACAATAATATAATATTAATAACAATAATAATAATAATAATAATAATAATAATAATAGTAATAATAATAATAAATAATAGTAATAATAATAATAATAAAAATAAAAATAAATAATAATAATAATAATACTAATAATAATAAATTATAATAATAATAACAATAATAATAATAATAACAAATAATAACAAATAATAATAATATTAATAATAAAATGATAATAATAATTATTATTATAATTATAATTATATTAATAATAATAATAATAATACTACTACTACTAATAATAATAATAATAATAATAAATAAATAAATAAATAAATAATCATAATAATAACTATAATTATAATTATAATAATATTAATAATAATAACAATAATAATAATAAATAATAACAATAACAATAATAAGAATAATAATAAATAATAATAATATTATTTTTATTATTATTATTGTTATTTTATTATATTTATTATTATTATTATTATTTTTATTTTTATTTTTATTTTTATTTTTATTTTTATTTTTATTATTTATTATTATTATTATTATTATTATTATTATTATTATTATTATTATTATTATTATTATTATTATTATTATTATAACAAGTGGATTGATTTAGTACAAATCTTATTTCTTGGGTTAATCTAACAGCTAGACATGCTGTGCTTAGGTGGTCTTTTGACCAAAATTTCAAATTGGAGGTCGTGGGTTCAATTATTTGGAGTAACATATTTTTGGGAATTAATTTTGGAAAAGTACATGTTAGCTCTGCCACGTGTGCCACGTAGGTAGGTCAACGCATATGTGTCACCCAAGGGCTTGATATCCAAATTTTTGAAGAGAAATGGGCTCGATTTGCGTTGACCAAAAGAAAGGGGCTCAATACCCAAAAACACCTAAAGTTGAGTGGTCACATTTGCATTTTACCCTTTCAAAAATTATAACTCTCGCCAAAAAACTTAAAACTGGGTATTTATTTTGAGACGGATGGAGTGAAACATTTGACTGTATAAATTTGCGTCCAAATAAATAATAATTTTAAAATGCAAAATGTTACGTTTTGCCAAAAAAAAAAAGAAGCTAAAATATGTTTATTGGTTTTATCTTAATTTTAGGCAACAATTTTGTAGTCATTGCAAAAAAATGTATAAAATACGCAACGAAAAAAATTGTTGACAATGAATGTGACCCATATTAGGCAACGAAATATAGCAACAAAATTTTTTTTGTTGCTGATGGTGAGGATAAATCTCATCGGCAACAAAAAAAAGTAAATAGGCGGGGGAGTTTTTTTCCCCGCCAACGATTTGGCAACGAAATTTTGCAACGACCTATAAATTTCGTTAAGAAAAATAAAAGTCTTTCACAAACTGCAACGAATGACAAATTTTGTTGCTAAACATGCATTTTTGGCAACGACTTTATAAGCCGTTACCTGAAAAATCGTTGGCAAATGTCCATTTTTTTGTAGTGAACCCTTCAAAACCTTTTTTCTAAATAAAAAGAGTGGGGGTAGAGATAACTTAGGAAGATCGATTTGAGAAAACTCGGGTTACGAACCGACCCGCGGGGTTCTTAAATTTTCCAACGTCGACAAATTTCATTATCTTCATATAGAAAATTATATGTTTCTTATAATTCATGATGTTCTTCATTTATGTTTTCTAAATTATGTGTGGCAAATGAAGTGCTAGGTAATTGTTATTCTGATTTACCTCAGATCTCGGTGATGAATCATTGTCCGCCATTAAACATAAATTTGTGGTTTCCTCGGTTGGTTCAGTAGGTTCTTCTTCATCATTTAGATCCCAGCCTTCTTCAGCTACTAGAACTTTGTTGTTGACTAGTTTCGGGCAATCCTTTTTGAAGTGTCCTGGTTAGTTGCAATCAAAATAGGTATTTGAGTTTTCATTTGACCCAGCATTTCTGAATTCCTGTTGGTAGCTTTAAAATTCCCTCCTGGTATTTTTGTCTTGATGTCGGAAGTTGTTGAAGTTGTTATTTGTTTTCATAAAGCCTTTGTCGTATCTCTTTGCTTTGCTTTGGATTACTCTCCTGAGTTGTCTTGATAATAATGCAACTTCGTTATTATCTACACTCAAGAGTTCTTCATTCAATTCATCATCATCGCTTTCTTGATCAACGAGTAAGGCTTTGAAAATGATTCTTTTCTTTTTGAGGTCAGTGTCTGATCTTGCTTTTTCGACTAGCATGTCGACTTCGTGGGCACGAAGATTTCCAATGAGGCTATCAAGAGGATAAGCTGTTAGATCCTGTATTTCTTTGATGGTTGTAACTTTCATTTTCCATATAGATGGAAGGGCGTTGACAATTCTTCTGTTCTTCTCATTTATTGTGTAAGCTTTTTCCAGTTGTTCTAGCTCATCAATGATTCTAAAAAAATGAGTTTTCATATCAATGATTTTCTCACCTTCTTTTAGCTTGAAGCTTTCATACTCTTGGATTAGAGCATCTTTTCTGGTTTCTTTGATATGACTAGTTCCTTCATAGGTTACAATTAATTTTTTCCAGATTTCTTTAGCATTCTTGCAGTTGCTAACTCTTTTGTATTCTTTTTTTATAAGAGCACTGGTTAGCACTTGTTCAGCTTTGGAGGCGATATTCATAATCTCCTCATCCTCGGTGGTGAAATCCCCAGCATCTTTTTTGACGATCTTTTCATCTTTATTTTTTGTGGAAATTCTTACACCTCGTTCTATTGCTAGCCAAATTTTGATTCCTTGTGATTTGGCATAGATTTTGAATATATTTCTCCAGGTGGCAAAGTTTGTGCCAACAAATAGTGAAGGTCTGGACATTGATAGTCCTTCTCCTCAACCGGTAGCATTTGTGTAGGCTATAGATGGATCTACTCTTAGATATGCCTGTAATTACTTAACAAACAAGTTAAAGAGCACTGCTTTGATACCAATTAAAAGTCCAATAATAATCTAGAAGGGGGGTTGAATAGATTATCACTGTTTATTTTACCTTTTTGAATTTTTAGTGGGTTAATTTATAGAATTAAGAATTTAATAAGCAGATTAAAAATTTAATCACACAATGCACAGATATTTATCTGGTTCACAACATACAGCTCGGGTATGTTGCTACATCCAGTCTCAAGCTCCTCTCAAGGACTTGAGATCCTATTACTCCATGTAATAAATACTCCTTCAATAGGCGGAGAAGCCTTTACAAAGTTTTAAAGATAAATTTACAACAATCTACAACTAACTATCTTGGACAGCGAACTCCGAGCTCCTTCTTCAAGCTTAGTTGAATCTTCTTTTGAGCTTAGAACTGTGACGCCCCAAAATCCACGTTCCTTCGAAACCTCAGATTCGGTGCAGTCACGATACTACTATCGTCAAACTATTACATCTTTTAATCATTAGTAAAAGAATACAACTTTGTTTATTATAATTTAGAATATAAATTCTATTTATATCCAAGATCTCGTCTTTACATCATATTCGATATTACTAAAATACGGAATAATTTAAACTTTTCAATATCCTTTGAATAAAAATCTTTTTATTGATTCCATAACTTTGATACCAATTACAAATCTTGAATCAACTATATAATATGATTCCTTCTTATCTGAGTTATCGTATAAACATTTACAACTCAACTCGATATCCTCTATGTATTAATTAATACATTCTTATAATACAACAAGTATTAAACAGTGTAAGCAACTATCGAGTACATCATCTAGAATCTAAACAGGGTCCAGACAATAATCTAAGTAATATTCTTCAATGCGATACTATCTATCTTTATCAATCAAGAAGCATGAAATCTTTACCGTGAATCCTTAACCTGCAAAAGTGGTTATTTGCAAGAGTGAGCTCGACAGCTCAGCAATTCTAACAGTCCTCATGCATCACATAGCATATAACATCATACTCAGTTCATGCATTTATAAACAGTTTATATTTACTACGCATGTTACTTTTCACATAACAAGTATATCATCAAAGATCAACTTTCAATCTCATTTATATCTCATATACAGTTCATATATAAGTTCACATTATCACAACATAATATAATTCTACTAACAGTTATTGAATTCATATATCAAATAGGAATTGAAAGACTTGCCTGATTCGTAGTTTAGTAACTACGACTTAACTGCTTAAGAATCTCTGCACTTTGTGTAATCCTACACAGTTATATTAACCATAGAGATCACACTCATCAGTTATATATATCCACACATTCTCAATGTAATAATAAAGGTTACATTGTTGTCTAACTTGTTTCTTAGAACCTTCATCTCACTTCCTTATCGTATTCCTAGAATAACTATGTAAGTATACATATACTTTAACCATACGTACTTACTAACATTCTTCATATACACATGTCCGTCTACCACTAATCTATTTACATATAGCTAGTGTAGTCCATCTTTTGAGTTAATCATTCTCATATATCATTACTAACACATAAGGCCATAATAAAGCAAATATACGCTATTAACCGTCGAAGTCGGATTCAAGTATTAACATATGGTCCTACATAGCATGTATACACATTAAAGGATACTTTCATGCTCGTTTAACCTTTTCACGTCCAATTTACATGATATAGGTTCTAAATTAATATCCGTAAAAACTTAAGTCCGTAAACATCAAAATCTAAATCTTAGGATAACATGTTAACGTTCACGTTCAAGACTCGTGTTTTCATTAGTGAAGCTCACTAACAAGTCCAACATGTTCATGCTTCATTATGAAATCCATATCCGTAAGTTAATATGTCCGTCATGCATTTCAAGGCCATATAAACATGCCCAAAAAAAATTAGAATACGTATAGGATCTTTACATGTCAAAGTTCACATTTAAAACTTATACTTTTGTTAAAAATGTTCACTAGTGAGGTTCATCATGCTCGTACTATACTATGAAACATATGTACGCAAGTCAACATGCATTTCACGTGTTTCTAGGTCGTACAAACATGACTCAAAAGTCAGAATGTTTAAAACGGATATAATAAGTTAATGTAAATTTTGAAACTCTAAGTTTATTGTGAAATCTATAACTTCACTATTCAAGCAAGCGATTCTAATATAGCATGCTCATGTTAGTTTAAAGTACTCTTATATACACGTTACACATGCTTGCACGCTAGTTATAGCAATTGTCCAACAGTTAGCAGATTTGCAACAAAACAGAAAACAAAAATCTGGTTCCAGGACCCTGCGCAGCTGCGCAGGCACCAGGTACAAACCCGGCGCAGCTGCGCCGGTGTCCGGCCAGTCCAGGAATTTTTCTGCTTCGGCAGAAACCAGTCCAAACTCAGAATTTTCTTACTTATCATGCTCAATATCAATAACAATGTATTTCTAACATGTATAACAGCTTATATAACAACTAACCATCATTCTCCAATTCAATTACCATCTAATTTAACATAATCAATAACTTAAGAAATTCAAGAACTCTCCAATTATCAAACTATGGACACTGTAAAAGTTTTACCTTTGTGAATTGAAATTCTAAGCTTGTTGACATCTGCAATTCTTAGTCTCCTTCTCCAATTAGTACACTTACTCTATATCTTACACTTGACAGAAAACTCAGCAACATCAAATGAGAAGGAGGGAGCTTCATTTATAGAAAACTCACTACACAGACAATAGCTTTGCCTCTTATTACAAACTAATGGAATGAAGGAGAGTCCATTGTGCAAGAAAGAGTTGGTGGTATCCATCATGATACCCATACCCCATCTCATCATTAGCTACAATTGCTGAGTTTGAGGGAGATATACATAGCTCCTAGCCATTCACGTGAGGAGAAATGAGAAGGGACTCACAATTAGGGACAAGAAGTAATCTCAACATTTGCAACTAGCAAGTGTACTACACTAATGTTATACACTTATACACCTTATATATACACTTAGGGTACACAAATTTTATTTTATAAACACATAGGCTATAAAATACATATACACCTTCATTTCATATAGCTTAGGTTATAAATGAATTATAATTGTAATCTTTATTTACAATGTATCATATACCACCCATATATATCTTATCCTTCCGGATATAATTCTATCGCGTATCATCACCTTTACTATCCCAACTCTATTATTCCAATTATTGAAATCCTTATCGATTAACAATTGTTTACTTGTTATAACATTCACATGGTACTAAATAAGGTTCACCCACACACATGTAATCACATAAACATTATTATGTAACCTACAATTAACCTTACTATATAGTCTATATATAATATATAGCTATATTAATGCGTCACATTGCATTATACTTAATAAAGATAACTACACTTCACACTTCATACAATATATAGTTAGTTACTATACGCTATACATTTTATTCGCATGCTTGCATATAGAAGTAAATAATTTACTTATCTCATCAATTAATTAATAATAATATTAATTAATCTATTTCTCAATAATCAATGGAATTATAATTTCCATAACAATTAATTAACATTTATATAGTTAATTATCACAATAAATAAATATAAGTCTTATTATATTTATAACAAATATACTTATTATCATGCTATCACTCGCAATAATAATAATTCAACATATTATTATAATAACAATTAATATAGATTAATTGTTCAATTAATAATTCTTTCATCTTTGAATTAATCAATCCATTACCGAATCTATTATCGTGTCACACAAGGCATTTCTCACAAGCTTAATCTCAAGCTTATTATTATTCTCATCACTTACTCATCTCTCACCACATTACTACTCATAACATGTTCAATTAAATTTGAACTATTAAATCCAAGGTCCACATATAAATATTTTACAAATCGAATATTCAAATATTATATATGACCTTTACGGAAATATAATAACTCAAGCTATTAAAATGTTAAATTACTTCAATTAATTATACTTATAATAAGTATAACCTTTACGCTTATAATAATTAATATATATACTCTATTAAATATTTAACTAATAATATTCACGATCAAATAATAACTTAAGTTATTTAATTAAAATAACTTAGTTTCCTTTCATTAATTGAACTCCCTTGAAAATACATTATGTATTTATCCATATCATAAAATATTATGTTTTCTCCAAATAAAGATATTCATTATTAGAAAATACTTTATTTATTAACTCAAGATATTATAATATAATATAATATCGAATAATTACATGTACAATACATGTACATATATTATATATAAAAAATAGATAATAAGTTTATTTTCTATTATAAGAAATTATTTCTATCAATTTATTTACATATAGCAAATATGTAATATATCTATCATATTAATCAATCACACCTTATACAAAATATATAAGGTAATGTTACTATTCAAAAATAACATTTCCTCCTTTTATTAAAATAATTCAATATTAAAAATTATTTTAATATCCTTTATTAAAATATATAATAACCATTTCTCTTTCTTTTCTATAAATTATTCCCAAAATAATTTCTTCAAATATTCATTTAAAGATATAATGATTTCCATCTCCCTTTAATAACGTATATATATATATATATATATATATATATATATATATATATATATATTTGACGTTATTCGTACATTAGATTTTCTCACATATTACTATTCTAAGTAATATATATAAAAGTACCAACTATAATTACATATTCAACACACATATTAATTCACTCCTTTACTTAAGTAAATTAAACACTGTACTATATCATCATAGTTAATTAAGGTTCAATACTCTCATTATATTATTCCATAATATAACTCCCAACTTAAATTAACTAATATTTATTCTTATTAGTTAATTCCTTAACTAACTCATACTTCACTATCCAAACCTATTCATGGATAGCTTAAGTGCTATTAATAACCTATATTATAAACATACTAGTTATTAATACATACACAAGAATATGGTGATTATACATTAAGGATATTTAATGTCACCAACTTACTATGATAAAATAATTCTATAAATTATTTAATATCGATAGGAATTTATCCACTTCCTTTATCTCAACTGAATCGTCTCTACGCTAATTAACAAATATATATTAATAATATATTTATAAATCACAAAAACACATATTACATAGTCCATATTACCCTATGTAATATAATACCACATACCTTATATCACATAAAAATACTCTTATTCGAACCCATCTCACAGTTTAAGAATTTTATTTATTAAATTCTTATTTAATAATATCTAAAAATTCGGGTTCTTACAAGAACTATTATATAGCTTGGTCTTGAAACAATAATCTCTTCCTCACCTCACAAGTACACTAAAGACCCAACTCCCGGTTGACCTCTCTAAGACTCTAGTCTTGGTTAAAGAATTTTATATCTGATTATCTATATTTATAAGCAAATATGAGATATTATGAACAGTAATAAATTAATAACTTATCTCAAATACTTTGACCAATTTTTCTCTTCCAAAATAGAATTAGAACTTTGATTAGAAAAAGAGAGTGAAAGCTTAATCGGACAGAATGTAGGCAATGAGAGTAAGCTTTTCAGATATATAAATTGGTAAGGTGAAATGAATGAAAAAGCTTCCTATTTATAGGAGTTTTGAGTTTAGGGCAAAATAGTAATTTTGAAAATTTATTTTTGAAAATGGAAGGACCGGATTGTATGATGGAGAATTGAAGGGCTTGGATTAAATTGTAGCACACGAATTGTCACAAGCTGATGAATAATTTTAGCCCAACAAAAATGTTACCAGTAGTTGAGTCATCACATTTATGCAATCATTATTTTCATTTGGCTTGGGCATATAACAATAATAAGCCTTGGCCCCTTTTCTTTGTTATAATGATGCATGTGAAAATTTTATTCAGGAAATAAGATTGCACATGAAAAGATGCTATGAGGTTAAACGAAGATGAGTGTATATATATATATATACTTAGTAAGGTGCTATATATTTTAGCAAGAGGAATTATGAATTATTTTAAGGATATGAAAAATTAAGAAAAAACTATGTTAGTAATTTACATAGTTTGAATGTTAGCCTTGATTGTCAAAAAAAGAAGATGAATAAGTATAAAATTATTAGCTAATATGATTAGCAATAAAAATGGAGTAAGTTAAAACTCAAAATTTGAGTTAAAGATAGAATTTTGAGGAACGGACTGCTCGGTTACGTCCGGAACGTCAAGTTTAGTCAGAAAGAACAATAAACACAATGTGTAAGGGTTGATTTTTTGGTCAAAGTCAACAGTTGACTTTTATGGAGAAGAGTCAAAATTAGAGTTAGAAGTGGAATATGTGATGATTTATGTGAGCTATGTATGTGATTAAATAAATATACATTATATAATGTGTATACATTTATTTTGTATATAAAAATGAATTAAGAATAAAATTATGTATCCTAATAAATATATTAGGTATGATAATTAAATAACCTAAGAGGTTATAATATGAGAGAATGTTAGTATATAAAAATATATACTAACTCTAAGAGATTTATTTTATATATCTCGAATAATTAATTTTATGACTAAATCTAATTGGGTTATGAAATTAAAGATACATTAGTAAGAAAATTATTTTTAAAGGTAGGAAAATGAAAACCCTAATTAAATATTTAGGGTGGGATAAGATGGAAAGGGTTGGACTATGTCAATTTTACATAGCCCAATGTATTAATTAGAGAGCCCAACACATTATATAAAGTGGCTTAGCTAAGCCCAACAAGTGTAGGGAATTATTGAACTCTAATGATATATTCAATTTATTTGAATATGATAAGTGTAATTGGGTTATGTAAATTAATTAATATTATTGTTGAATAATAATATGGAGATATCAAGAATGATTAGCATTAGTTCAAGAAATAAATTTTTTTTATTGGACTAAGGAGAATATATTATTTAAATAAGCCCAATTATTTATTTAAGCATTGGACATGTAACTAATTTGATTTAATAGTAATTAAATTATTAAATTAGCTTAATATATCATATATAGAGCAAGTTTAATATTGACCCAATTTAATTATAGGTGAAAGTCCAAATTAAGTTTTGTTAGTAAGCAAAACCATAAAAAATGCAAGCCCAATGGAAATTTAATTAAAAACCCAAGTTGAGCCCAAGTGTGGAATGGTAAATTAGTCATTAAATGAAGCATTTAATAAAACAAAAGTGGGATGATATTATGGCCAAGTGGTCGAATTTAGTCGGGAGGAGAAAAGAGGAGGAATGTATTAATGATATTTACTTTAGTTGGTAAGTAACTTTTTAGGTGTTGAATTATTAGTGGTGCCAACACACTTATCATTGCTTGCAAGTTACCTCAAGAGATAAGGGAAAAGAAGAAGGGGCCAAGTGGCCAGATGGATACGAAGAAAAGAATAAGGAAGAGAAAAAGAGAGGTAAGAAGGAAAATAAAGAAAAAAAAAGATAAGAAACAGAGAGAAAGAGAAAGGAAAAAGAAAAAACGGATGGAAAAAAAAGGGGAAGGGCGCAGCCCTTAGGGGAGAAAAAGAAAGAGAAATTCCACCATGGAAGAAGAGGAAGAAGAAGAAGAAGAAAAAAGAAAATGTATAAAACCTATGTGCTCCTAAGCTTTCTTCTCATTTGTTTTATGGATTTGATGAAAAGAGTTTTGTTATGAAAGTATAAAACCCTTTTAATCTATGTGATTTATATGGATTCAAGTATAGATTTATCCATACTGGGTGTTGATTTATGTGAAAATAAATAATAATAATAATAATTTTTTTAGTTTATAAAACCCTAACTCTTAGTGCTTTGGATGTCCACCGTTTTTATCTACACCTTCTTTACGCGATCCGTCGAAGAGAGGTGCTAGATATAAGTGTTGACTAGTAAACCCAAGTGGTAGAACTCAAAAATCATGTTTCTAAAAGTCGTGCTGTGGATTTTGGTAAAAATAATCTTGTTTTCTTAGAACTATTTTGGATCAATCTGCCTCGTGGGTAATTTCGTTCACTTTTTCTACTTTAAAAATTCTGAAACAATTTGGAGTGATAATATTAGAAGATATGAAGGTCCTGTAAAAATTTAAGAATTTTTGACCACACATTTTGAGAGATATGGAGTTTACGGTGAAGGGTTATTTTTATGAAGCCACCCAAATAACTCTCTGTGTATAAGTTCAAAAATTATGAAATTTTTACTAGAAGTACATGTATATAACAGGAGCCCACCCTGTACATTTCAGAATTTTTGGAGTTAATCTCGATTTATGATAAATATGAGGAGATTTGGCTATTATGGACTATTTAAATATAGTAAATGTATTTTAAAAATTCAGGGAAAAATATATATTCAATGTGGGACTATATTCTGCCAAATCCTAGAAAAGAAATAGTTTTGGGACCGATTTGGTATTTTTCATATAAATGATGATATATAGATAAATGAGTTTAATTAAGTATATGATGTCCAAAAATATGAAAAATAAGGTTTTACGACTTGAGACCCTTAAGCACGTTTTATGCAGATTTTTGATGGAGGTTTGGGTCGGGTGGTGAAGAGTTGATATGTGTATGGCATTTTAGAGTGCTTAAATGAAATAATTAAGAAATAAAAAATAATTGAAATAAATTGTTTATTAATGTGATTAATGACTTAGATTATTTTTGTATGACTAATGATATTTGATTGAAATATTATTAGTATTATTTGACTTGAATGTTATTAAAAGGTTAATAACCTTAGCTTGAAATATTATTAAATTATTAATAATATTAAACGGGAAATTTAAATAAGAGAATTAAGTTATTTCTCAATATAGTTGTTGAATTTGGTATTCAAGGAACTATATTATGCTAGTAATAGAATAAAACGAGAATTCAGGGTGCTGAATTGGATTTTGGGTTGCTGAAATGGTTTCAGTTTGCTGAAATGGTTTATGGTCTATTGAAATGGTGATTTCAGGATGCTGAAATATAATCTGATTTACTGAAATAGTATTTCAGTTTACTTAAATGTTATCTAGTTTATTAAGATGACATATAAAGGGATAACTAGCAAGTATAAGTTATGATATGATGAAAAGATTATCAAAGTGTAATGATAATACTAAGACTATGTGGTTAAGTGTTAGATGGTTTACTTTTAAAGTAATAGCATTATGAGATAGGGTATGTTATACTAATTGAAAGATAAAATCTTATAACTGCTAGGTCTTTTCAATAAAGCGATTAATTTAAATTGCGTAGCAGTAATCAACGGTTCAGACAAGTTTTCCTAACTCAAACTCGAGTTCTATTTCAAGGCATATTAGTGAATAATTATTGTTGATTATTCAAATCTAACTTGATTATTGATTCGCACTTAGTGCAAATTGCATATGTTCATCAGATATGAAAGGCTGATCACCTTCATTATCTTAAGGTTTAGTTAAAGTTGTTCATGGTCCTTGTGACATTAAATGTTATTGATTCAGTCATTCAATTATTGACATGTTGATTCATGATATTTCACAATTATTATATTGTTGAAAACTTGAAAGCTTATTATTCTTTCAATCATGATATATCTTTATTGAATTTAAACTTGCTGGGCAAAGTAGTTGCTCACCCTTGCTATATCATGATAATAAATTTCAGATTAAGGCGAAGGCTTGAAGAAAGACAGAGACAAAAGCAAAATACAATAATAGATTGTTGTGCGAATAACTATTTAGTTATTTTATGTAAACCTTTTGTAATTTTGAAGGTATATATTCAGTTAAGGTTAATAAATCTAAGGAAATGTTATAGAATTATATGAAATAAATAATATATGTTTATTATTCCGCATTAGATGATAGAATATGTATGATAATGAAGTACCGTAACGTACCAAGTCCGAGGTTCTTGAGACCCGGATTTGGGGGCGTCACAGGTTGGTATCAGAGCTGTAGGTTATAAACCTTAGGTAGGATTACCTTAGGTTATAACTGCAGAGATGAGGATGATGAATAAACTCATATAGAGTTTAAGTGATAAGAGATGAATTCAGGAAATTCATCATTAAAGATAAGAAGAAGATAAATAAGATTCAAAGAAAAATCTTGCAGAATTATAAGATAAGAATCTGGAGTTACCTTACTCCAATAGTAAAGATGAAAAGTGATAATAAATAGACAAAGTCTATAAGATGAAAAGTGTAAAATCATAATATAATATGATTAAGGGGAAAGAAGATCATAAAACAAAACGATCATAAAATAGTAAAGAATCATAATATAACATTATTATAAGATAAAATCACAACATGATCTGATAAGGTCATAGGAGGACAGATGATCAATCTATTGATTGAAGACGTAATAGCATAATTGCTATACAAATATGGTATTATGAAATAGTACGAGTTAAACTCAAAAGAGTTGAAAAGGATGATGAGATACGGATTAAATGAAATTCGTATTGAGCAAAGAGGAGACTAAGATTAGGTGGGATTTCGATTGAGGACTCATGTGATAGCTGAGTTGTACAAACCTTTGTATTATTCCTATAAGCTCTCGAATTCTTAGCTGGAAAAGGAAAGTAACATGGCAACTAAATCCTCTAAATTGTGTAGTCAATTAGTCATCTTGTCCAACACTGCAACACAGCAACAAGACAACACTTGTACACGAGGCTGCTGCAGGCTTACAGCTGTACTACCAGTCTACCAATTACAATTTACCAAAGCACTGCCAACTTTGAACCTGCACAACACAACCCACGGAAGATATTATCATGGATTACTCATTACAAACTTGGGTATATACAGTATTCTAATTGAAAAAACAAGAATATAAAATAATAATGAATTATTTATTTTTTGCGATATAATCGAAAATCGAACCGAAAAAACCGAAATCGAATTTGTACCAAACCAGTAGTGAAACCGGTTATTCGGTACCGGTACCGGTTCTAGATTTTCCTGTAATTTCGGTTTGGTTCTGGTTCTATTTTTTCGGTTCCGATTCATTTTTTTACCGATGAGCACCCCTAAACACATGGACATGCAAAGGGATTTTACCCGGTTGGGCAGTAGGTGGTCCCGCTAGGGCGGGGATTCACTAAGGATTCCTCCCGCTGGGGCGGGCAGGCGAAAAAATATCGAGCAGCTTGTCCTTTTGTAATTTGAATTCGGCAACAAGAAAGGGCAGTTAAGGTATGAAATTATCTTAGATTTTAATAGTTATAAATAGGAGATCCATTCCCTTGTATTTGGGATCTTTTTATTTTCTTTCATATTATATTTAGGATTGCTTAGAGGCATGAACTAATTCTTTCAATTCAGTTCGGAAGGGATGTTGAACCTTATTCATAAATAAACGGTTTGATCAAGTTTACTTTATTTATTACTTCTTGCATGAGATTTATTCTGATAATATACTTTAACTTATTGTATGTTATTCAATTTACTAACGTGATTCTGCAGGATTAAATTAGTGAATTAATATCATCAGCTAGATTAAGATTAGTATTACGTTTAATTGATAGATGTCTTCATCACAAATAGCAAATTAGTGATACTAATTGTGGACAAGCTTTTGTGTATTACTAAGGTTATCAGGAAACAAGTTAAACAAATCGAGCTTATGTATTTGTTGCTTGGATTAGTCTAATTCTCTATTTCTTAATGCTTCTGTTATATTAAATCTAGAGAGCTTGTTCTAGGTTATATAATGGTTAGAATCTTGTGAAGAGCTTGTTTCATTGAGTGACAATCTAAGGGGAGTTTCGGGTAGCAGAGCTTGTTGTTACCTAGGGCTATTAGTTTCATTGAAGGGTAAATAATATTACACTTGATTACTCTATAATTGTGAAAAGGTGATACTGAACTGAAGAACTGAAATTTTGTATTCATTGTTAATTCTTATTACTTTATTCTTGTTTATTTAGTTTAATCAATTCAAAACCCCCTTTTCATTAGAAATCATAGGATAAATATAAAACAAATCACTCTCTGTGGGATCGATCCTTGCTTACTACTGTGCTAATTGTTTAAATTCGTGAAGTGAAAGTGAGGTTAATTTAGGAGTGTAAACGACAGCTCCCAAATTTTGGCGCCGTTGTTGGAGAGTGTTATTTATTTTTGTTTATTCTTTACTTTCATTTATTTTTATTATTTTCTTTTTCTTTTTATTTTATGACTCAATCCTCTCACTTTATTGACTTAAATTTTGATCAAGAGATAGAGAAAACTGCAGATACAAAAGAAGCTTTTGTTCCAACACTTAAAAAGGAAAAGATGGCAGTGCCGAACAACAACCGGACTTTGAAACAACTGGCTATTCCTGATCTTGATCAACCATCTTGGTGTATTGAATATCCTACTTTAGACGTTGCTTTTGAACTTAACTCTGGACTAATTCATCTTTTGCCTACTTTTCGTGGTCTTACAGGTGAAAATCCATATGAGCATCTAAAGAAGTTTCATGTGGTGTGTTCCACGACGAAATCACAAGGAGTGCCAGAGGAACAGATCAAGCTTAGACTTTTTTCTTTCTCATTAGCAGATTTGGCTAAAGATTGGTTATACTATCTTCCTTCAGGATCGATATGATCATGGACTGACATGCAAGGGTTATTCTTGGAGAAGTATTTTCCTGCATCAAGAGTTGCCGATACAAGGAAGGAGATATGTGGAATCAGGCAGTTCAATGGAGAAACTCTCTATGAGTATTGGGAAAGGTTCAACAAGTTATGTTCCAGCTGTCCATCTCACGGGATTGATGATCATCACTTGATACAGTACTTCTATGAGGGGTTGCCACCAACGGATAGAAGCATGATTGATGCAACAAGTGGAGGAGCATTAGTAGACAAGACACCGGAGGCTACAAGAAATCTGATTGCAAACATGGCTGCTAACTCACAACAATACGGAACAAGGAATGATCATGCTCCACAATGGGTAAGTGAGGTAAGCACGAGTGAATTGGTACAACAGATTTCTAACTTAACTGCTGTGGTGCGACAATTAATAACAGGGAATATGCAAGTTGCAAAAGTATATGGAATTTGCTCAAAATTAGGCATGCAACAAATGATTGTCCCATAGTGCAAGAGGATGTAATTGTTCATCAAGTTAATGCGGTGGGGACAAAATCCACATCAATATGATCCTTGGGCAGACACTCATAATTTCGGATGGAGAGATCATCACGACTTGAGCTACTAAGTACCTGTCAATTCTGGGACATCTATGGAGGATATGTTCAAGGCATTCATGAGCCAAACACTACAGTTCATGAGTCAGACACAGCAGTTCCAGCAGGAGACAAGAACTTCTATTCAAGGTCTGAGGGATCAAGTTGGTCAGCTTGCAACCACAGTAGGAAGGTTAGAATCTCAAGGTTTAGGGGAGTTACCTCCTCAATTTATTAAGAGATATGCCGAAGAGGAGCAGGAGGATTCAGTGCTTACTTCAAGAACAGACAGTCATATAGAATTTGATCAAGAGAAGGAACAAGAGGCACAGGAAAATGATTTGATAAGTTCTACAAATCTCTACGAGAAGGATGATGATTCATTTTCATCAATACAACTAACAGAAGCAATGAATGATACACACCATCGTACCTTTACCATGAAAGTGAACAGTATAAAGTTCCAGTTCGACGCCGATGAGTCTAAAAGGTATCTTGGTAATGTTAAAGCTGTTTTTGCTATTGATGTTGTGGATTATTCAGTGCAAGAATCTTTTGATCGAATACAATTATACAAAGAGGATTTGATGGCTGAAAAGGAGCAGGATCATGAAGTACACAATGTTCCTCATTTAAGGATGAAACTGCTACCAGTCCACTTAAAGTTCACGAGTCCAATTACATAGAATAGAGAAAGATGTCAAACCAATGACAATAAACAAGGACAACTGCTTGGGAGGCAACCCAAGAATTCAGATTTGATCTTTCTATCCCTTTTCTTTTTAATTTGTTAGTTGTAGTTCTTTCTTCTTTGCATGATTTTCTTACATTGGGGACAATGTACGATTTGAGTGTGGGGGGAGAGATTTAGGTTTTTATTTTATATTTAGGGATATTTGATCTACCAATTTTGAAAGGAAATAGGACCATCTTGATGCCTTGAATTTTTTTTGAAAAATTTGATTTCCATAATTCTATTTTGACTATGTGTTCGAAGGATAAAGTCAAAAATTAGAAATCAATGCGAAAAACTCAAAATCTGTTTGGTGCTTAATTGATTAATGATTGAGAAAAACTAAGTTATGATCCATAGAAATCGATTTGATTTGAATTTGTGTCTCATGAGTACTTGAACATGTGATATATGCTTAGTTGGCTAAGTTATCTGTGGAGTTGTCTATGTGCACTAATCTCATGCTTTAGAACTATTGAACTGCTTATGCTATTTACAGGACCATGTGAAAAAAAATTAAGAAAGTTGAAAATCAATATATTGTGAAAAAGAGAAAAAAAAAATAAGTAAAGAGAGATCATGTGGTGGGATGAGATGGAGCGTAAAACACACTCTCCCATAAACACGTGTGAATAAGTGAGATGGAGCATAAAATGCACTCACTTACAAAAGAATGATTGAGGAAGGTGAAATGGAGCATAAAATGCATTCTCCGAAAACAAATAAGAAAATGAAAGGGTCTTGGAAAGAGAAAAAAATAAAGCAGGAAAAAGTATGTTTTGAGTTTTTGAGTGGTGTGCACAATTTTTGCTTCATGATAACTAAGTTGAGTAAGTGTGTGGATCATAAAAGAGTGCTTATGTGGATACTATTTGACTTAATGAAATTAATTGGTAAAGTGGCGAGGTGGTTATCTTGAGTTAATTGATGAACGTTAATTATGTTTTTGTGGATTTAGTATTGATAATCATGATTTGATCTTAAATCTTTTGACATACTGGTTGAATAAAATTATTTTTAAAAATTAAACTTTTGGTTTACACGAGGACGTGTAAAGGCTAAGTGTGGGGGAATTTGATAAGTACATAATATTCGATGATTACTATTCCTTTATGTTTAGTTTTATTACATGTTTCATGTAGATATGGGCTTAATTGGTGTGTTTATTATTTCAGGCGAATTAAGACGTAAAGGGCTAAAATGATGAAAAGGAATAAGTTTGTGGGTTTTTAAACCCAATTCGGAAATAGAATGTTCATGGGCCACACGTTCACCAGCTTGGCATTCATAAGGAGTCTAGCATCTTGTTATTACATATGTCCAATTCATATCATGCTTGTTAATTCCATCTGGGCCACGAATTACAATAGCAAAGGAAGTGCACGAATTATGGAGTCATGCTAATAAAGGATTGGGTAATTCCAATTTGGGAAAAGAATGGCCAGCACATGCAAAGGCAAGTTCGGTTTTGATGAGTCCAAGAGTCCAAGCAGGTCACGTCCGGAATTAAACTAACAACCAATTAAATATTGCATGTGGGCCACGGTTTCAAGCACCTCACAAGGCCAAGCATATCCAAATTGAATTAGCAGCATATGCATGCAAGCAAGTATCATCTTGTTAAACAAGTGGGCCACGCTAGCAAGAAGATAATTTATCAAGTGGGCTCATTCTCTTATTTCCAATTGGAGCTTGGGTTTAGGCAGCAACGGTTCAGCCCACACGAGATAGCTTAAGGATTTCATGGAAGCAGCTCACGGAATGTATATGGGCCCACGATTTTAGCAGCCCTTTCCAATTCAATTCGTGTGGAGCAGCTTACAAAGTCCTAGGAGTTTACAAAGTCCAAGTACCTCAGAAGTCATGTAGCACACGGATTGGATGGTTTCAATTGAAGCCTTTCATGCATTCCGAATTAAAGCAACTCTAATTCATCATAGGTGGGGGTCATGTTCCTATGAGCTCTCGAATTCTTAGCTGGAAAAGGAAAGTAACATGGCAACTAAATCACAAGTATATGTGGATGACGTGGGCAAGGGATTTGACTAAATGGGCAGCTCACGAATCAGCATGTAAAATAGAACACATGGACATGCAAAGGGATTTTAGCTGGTTGGGCAATAGGTGGTCCCGCTGGGGCGGGGATTCACCAAGGACTCCTCCCGCTGGGGCGGGCAGGCGAAAAAATGTCGAGCAGCTTGTTCTTTCGCAATTTGAATTCGGCAACAAGAAAGGGTAGCTAAGGCATGAAATAATCTTAGATTTTAATAGTTATAAATAGGGGATCCTTTCCCTTGTATTTGGGATCTTTTTATTTTTTTTCATATTAGATTTAGGATTTCTTGGAGGCATGAACTAATTCTTTCAATTCAGTTCGGAAGGGATGTTGAACCTTATTCATAAATAAATGGTTTGATCAAGTTTACTTTATTTATTACTTCTTGCATGAGATTTATTCTGATAATCTACTTTAACTTCTTGTATGTTATTCAATTTACTAACGTGATTCTACAGGATTAAATTAGTGAATTAATATCATTTGCTAAATTAAGATTAGTATTACGTGTAATTGATATCTGTCTTCATCACAAATAGCAAATTAGTGATACTAATTGTGGACAAGCTTTTGTGTATTACTAAGGTTATCAGGAAACAAGTTAAACAAATCGAGCTTATGTATTTGTTGCTTGGATTAGTCTAGTTCTCTATTTCTTAATGCTTCTGTTATATTAAATCTAGAGAACTTGTTCTAGGTTATATAATGGTTAGAATCTTGTGAAGAACTTGTTTCATTTAGTGACAATCTAAGGGGAGTTTCAGGTAGCAGAGCTTGTTGTTACCTAGGGCTATTAGTTTCATTGAAGGGTAAATAATGTTACACTTGATTACTCTATAATTGTGAAAAGGTGATACTGAACTGAAGAACTGAAGTTTTTTATTCATTGTTAATTCTTATTACTTTATTCTTTTTTATTTAGTTTAATCAATTCAAAACCCCCTTTTCATTAGAAATTATAGGATAAATATAAAACAAATCACTCTCTGTGGGATCGATCCTTGCTTACTACTGTGCTAATTGTTTAAATTCGTGAAGTGAAAGTGAGGTTAATTTAGGAGTGTAAACGACAACTCCCACCCCTCAGCATGATTTAAAAAGTTTTAACTCCTTAGAGAGAAGTCATGGAAGAATATGATGATAGAAGAGCTCCTCATAGTAGGAAGCAATATGTACTCATTAAATTGAGCATGAAATCAGATAATGGTTAACTTGAAAACCTAGTTTTGATGAATAAAAGGAGTAGTGATTAGTAAACTGTAATTTCGAGGACGAAATTCTTAGAAGAATGGGTGATGTGATAACCCGAAAATCTATAAGATTTTAAATGATTAAAATAAAGATTAAAGAATAAAACCTAGATAAGAATTTGAGGATTTATTTAAATTTTTTTAAGTAAAACCTATATGGTTTGCTATTCGAATGAGAATAGAGAAAATATGGGTTACAAAATTCCAAAACCCTAGAAATAAATTAATATGTACTTGAAGGAATATCAAGGGTAAGGTATTACGATACCTATAAATTCGATGTGAACTGAATAATCTAAGAAATGTTATAATGATGCATGCAAAAATTTTATTAAGGAAATACGATTTCACATGAAGAGATGCTATGAGGTTAAACGAAGATGAGTATATATATATATATATATATACTTAGTAAGGTGCTATATATTTTAGCAAGAAGAATTATGAATTATTTTAAGGATATGAAAAATTAAGAAAAAACTATGTTAGTAATTTACATAGTTTGAATGTTAAGCCTTGATTGACAAATAAAAAGATGAATAAGTATAAAATTATTAGCTAATATGATTAGCAATAAAAATAGAGTAAGTTAAAACTCAAAATTTGAGTTAATGATAGAATTTTGGAGAACGGACTGCTCGGTTACGTCTGGAACGTCAAGTTTAGTCAAAAAGGACAATAAACACAAAATGTGTAAGGGTTGACTTTTTGGTCAAAGTCAACAGTTGACTTTTATGGAGAAGAGTCAAAATTAGAGTTAGAAGTGGAATATGTGATGATTTATGTGAGCTATGTATGTGATTAAATAAATATACATTATATAATGTTTATACATTTATTTTGTATATAAAAGTGAATTAAGAATAAAATTATGTAACCTAATAAATATATTAGGTATGATAATTAAATAACCTAAGAGGTTATAATATGAGAGAATGTTAGTATATAAAAATATATACTAATTCTAAGAGATTTATTTTATATATCTCGAATAATTAATTTTATAACTACATCTAATTGGGTTATGAAATTAAAGATACATTAGTAAGGAAATTATTTTTAAAGGTGGGAAAATGAAAACCCTAATTAAATATTTAGTGTGGGATAAGATGGAAAGGATTGGACTATGTCAATTTTACATAGCCCAATGTATTAATTAGAGAGCCCAACACATTATATAAAGTGGCTTAGCTAAGCCCAACAAGTGTAGAGAATTATTGAACTCTAATGATATATTCAATTTATTTGAATATGGTAATTGTAATTGGGTTATATAAATTAATTAATATTATTGATGAATAATAATATGGAGATATCAAGAATGATTAGCATTAGTTCAAGAAATAATAAATTTTATTGGACTAAGGAGAATATATTATTTAAATAAGCCCAATTATTTATTTAAGGATTGAATTTCTAGCTAATTTGATTTAATAGTAATTAAATTATTAAATTAGCTTAATATATCATGTATAGAGAAAGTTTAATAATGACCCAATTTAATTATGGGTGAAAGCCCAAATTAATTTTTGTTAGTAAGTAAAATTATAAAAAATGCAAGCCCAATGAAAATTTAATTAAAAACCCAAGTTGAGCCCAAGTGTGGAAGGGTTAGTCATTAAATGAAGCATTTAATAAAACAAAAGTGGGATGATATTATGGCCAAGTGGCCGAATTTAGTGGGGAGGAGAAAAGAGGAGAAATGTAATAATGATATTTACTTTAGTTGGTAAGTAACTTTTTAGGTGTTGAATTATTAGTGGTGCCAACACACTTATCATTGCTTGCAAGTTACCTCAAGAGATAAGGGAAAAGAAGAAGGGGCCAAGTGGCCGGATGGATAAGAAGAAAATAATAAGGAAGAGAAAAAGAGAGATAAGAAGGAAAAGAAAAGAAAAAGATAAGAAGAGAGAAAAAAAGAAAGGAAAAAGAAAGAACGGGAGAAGAGGGAAAGAAAAGGGGAAGGGCGGCAGCCCTTAGGGGAGAAAAAGAAAGAGAAATTCCACCATGGAAGAGAAGAAGAAGAAGAAGAAGAAAAAGAAAATGTATAAAACCTATGTTCTCCTAAGCTTTCTTCTTATTTGTTTTATGGATTTGATGAAAGGAGTTTTGTTGTGAAAGTATAAAACCCTTTAATCTTTGTGATTTATATGGATTCAAGTATAGATTTACCCATATTGGGTGTTGATTTGTGTGGAAATCAAAAGAAAACAAAAATAAATTTTTTAGTTTATAAAATCCTAACTTTTAGTGCTTTGGATGTCCACCGTTTTTTATCTACACCTTCTTTTCGTGATCCGTCAAAGAGAGGTGCTAGATATAGGTGTTGACTAGTAAACCCAAGTGGTAGAACTCAAAAATCTCGTTTCTAAAAGTCGTGGTGCGGGTTTTGGTAAAAACAATCCCGTTTTCTTGGAACTATTTTGGATTAGTCTACCTCGGGAGAATTGTCGTCCACTTTTTATACTTTAAAAATTCTGAAACAATTTGGAGTTCTAATATTAGAAGATATGAAGGTCCTGTAAAAGTTGAAGAATTTTTGGCCATACGGTTTGAGAGATATGGATTTTACGGTGAAGGGCTATTTTTATAAAACCACCAAAATAACTCTCTGTGTATAAGTCCAAAAATTATACAATATTTGCTATAAGTATATGTATATAACATGAGCCTACCCTGTAAAGTTTAGAATTTTTGGAGTTAATCTCAATTTATGATAAATCTGAGAAGATTTGGCTATTATGGACTATTTAAATAAAGTAAATGTATTTTAAAAGTTCAGGGAAAAATATATATTCAATGTGGGACTATATTCTGCCAAATCCTAGAAAAGAAATATTTTTGGGACTGATTTGGTATTTTTCATATAAATGATGTTATATAGATAAATGAGTTTAATTAATTATATGATGTCCAAAAATATGGAAAATAAGGTTTTATGACTTGAGACCCTTAAGCACGTTTTATGTAGATTTTTGATGGAGGTTTGGGTCGGGTGGTGAAGAGTTGATATGTGTATGGCATTTTAGAGTGCTTAAATGAATTAATTAAGAAATAGAAAACAATTGAAATAAATTGTTTATTAATGTGATTAACGACTTAGATTATTTTTGTATGACTAATGATATTTGATTGAAATATTATTAGTATTATTTGACTTGAATGTTATTAAAAGGTCAATAACATTAGCTTGAAATATTATTAAATTATTAATAATATTAAACGAGAAATTTAAATAAGAGAATTAAGTTATTTCTCAATATAGTTGTTGAATTTGGTATTCAAGGAACTATATTATGCTAGTAATAGAATAAAATAAGATTTAAGGGTGCTGAATTGGATTTTGAGTTGCTGAAATGGTTTCAGTTTGCTGAAATAGTTTATGGTCTGCTGAAATGGTGATTTCAGGGTGCTGAAATATAATCTGATTTACTGAAATAGTATTTCAGTTTACTTAAATGTTATCTAGTTTACTAAGATGACATATAAAGGGATAACTAGCAAGTATAAGTTATGATATGATGAAAAGATTATCAAAGTGTAATGATAATACTAAAACTATGTGGTTAAGTGTTAGATGATTTACTTTTAAAGTAATAACATTATGAGGTAAGGTATGTTATACTAATTGAAAGATCAAATCTTATAATTGATAGGTCTTTTCGATAAAGCGATTTACTTAAATTGCGTAGCAGTAATCAACAGTTTAGGCAAGTTTCCCTAACTCAAACTCGAGTTCTATTTCAAGGCATGTTAGTGAATAATTATTGTTGATTATTCACATCTAAATTGATTATTGATTCTCACTTAGAGTAAATTGCATATGTTCATCAGATATGAAAGGCTGATCACCTTCATTACCCTAAGGTTTAGTTAGAGTTGTTCATAGTCCTTGTGGCATTAAACGTTATTGATTCAGTTATTCAATTATTGACATGTTGATTCATGCTTTTTCACAATTATTATATTGTTGAAAACTTGAAAGCTTATTATTCTTTCACTCATGATATATCTTTATTGAATTTAAACTTACTGGGCAAAGTAGTTGCTCACCCTTGCTATATCATGATAATAAATTTCAGATTAAGGCGAAGGCTTGAAGAAGGACAGAGACAAAAGTAAAATACAATAATAGATTGTTGTGCGAATAACTATTTAGTTATTTTATGTAAACCTTTTGTAATTTTGAAGGTATGTATTAAGTTAAGGTTAATAAACCTGGGAAAATGTTATAGAATTATATGAAATAAACAATATATGTTTATTATTTCGCATTTGATGATAGAATATGTATGATAATGAAGTACCGTAACGTACCAAGTCTGAGGTTCTTGGGACCCGGATTTGGGGGAGTCACAGCGACAGAGATGTTGCACTGGCCGAACTAGCGAAGCTGAAGAACGACATCCAAGAGGAGTCAGCGAAGCGTGCCAGAGCGGAGGAAACAAGCTTGAGGGCTACACAACGTGCAGATCAAGCTGAAGACGATGTTCAAGTGAAGAAGGCCAAGCTGAGGGAGACAGACTATGCTTTCCATACGGCTATAGATAGGGCCCATGATCGTGTCTTCTATTACCCAGCTCAGTTCAAAGATTTACCGTGGTACATGGTGGATCATAGAACAGTGTTCCGGGTGATGGAAGAAGAACGTAGAGAGGCTGTGCAACGTCTTAACATGCCTAGATAGTAGAATCATTAATTATGTGTTACTTTTTATATAAATAAATGTAAATCCTAAAATTTAAGATAATAATGGGATAAGATAATGATGTGATCCTATAACTTTTTCAGTTCAAGAAAGGTGATGTAAATAGTAGAGATGCTATCTATTCTATGTTTTAAAACTATGAATGAATAAAATATCGAAGTTATTTGACGTGCTATGTGTTCAAATGTGAATTAAGATTTTTTAAATGTTTAAGTATGAACTTGAATATTTAAGAAATGAGTAAAGGATCTAATAAGAATATTTCTTAACAGAAAGATGCCTCCTAGATGAAGACCTACACGTCTACACCCAGAGGGTTCGACGAATAACATCGACAACAATAACGACGGGACGAATCCCAATTCGGTTCAACAATTAGTGAACCTGCTGACATGAGCGCTTGCGAATCAGCCTCAAGTCCAAGGCACAACATATAAGGAATTTAAGGCAGTAAGACCGCTAAAATTTTAGGGATCGGTGAATCTAATAGAGGCCCAAACGTGGATAATGGAAATAGAGAAGGTCTTGGATGTGGCCAGAGTTAACGAAGACCAGAAGATGGCTTTTGCGACGTTCATATTGAAGTCGAAAGCTAGCTTCTGGTGGCAGACTAATAAGACTAGAGAGGGAGAAGGTGTTATACCATGGGACCGTTTCAAAGAGATGTTCTTTGAAATATATTTTCCTATTAGCTCGCAGAACCAGATGGAGGTTCAGTTCCTAGAGCTAAAGCAAGGAACGATGACGGTGCCAGAATATGCCGCAAAATTCAACGAGCTGGCCAGATTTTCTACGTACCAGGTCAGTACTGACAAGAGGAAGGCGAGAAGGTTCGAGTAGGGATTGAAGCTCTGGCTCTACAGCAAGGTTTTCATGTTCTGGCTAAGAACGTTTGCAGCTGTGCTGAAAAAGGCCATCCTCGCTGAAGGTGGAAGCGACGCGGTGACTAAGTATAATCAGGGCCTGAAGAAGAAGAAGAATGAGACGAAAAATAAGGCTGGGGGTAGCGGGGCTATCAACCAGAAAAGGAAGTGGAACGACAACACATCTGCTGGAAGTCAACAGGAAAACCAGCGGAAGAGAAGGACTGAAGCATGTAATACATGCGGTAAGAATCACACTGGAGTGTGTCTGAAGGGAAGGCGAGTATGCTTCAACTGTGGTCAGGAAGGCCACATTGCGCCAAAGTGCCCTAACCCAAAGAAGGGAGCTTGCTACACATTTGGATCTAAGGATCACATAGCTCAAAGTTTCCCGTGGAAGCTAGCTGGAGGGTCAACAGGAAATGGAGGAAATGGCAGTGGCAACACTCTGACTATCGTTGGACCACTGCAGGTAGTTTGACCAACTGCCAGAACGTTCAATATGACGGTGCAGGATGCTGTGCAGTCAAAAGATGTGGTGTCAGGTATTATTCTGATCAATAGTATAAATGCATATGTATTATTTAATTCGGGTGCTACTTGTTCATTCATATCTGATGAATTTGCTAAGACCTTAGACATACCTAAAGAGGAATTAGTTTACCCCTTGAACATAGAGATTGCGAATAGGGAGGTTATTCCTGTTACGTTCGTATACAAGAACTGTAGATTGGATATTAAGGGTCATGAGTTGAGGGTAGATTTGATTCCGATAAGACTTGGGGAATTTGATGTGATACTGGGTATGGATTGGTTGTTTAACCATGGGGCGGTAATCGATTGTCAGAAGAAGTCTGTTAATCTTACGACTCCGTTGAAGGTAGTGTTTATAGTAGCAAATCGCCTAGACAAGCGAGTTGTCTGACGATTATGTAAGCCAAGAAACTTTTGAAACAAGGCTGTGTAGGATACTTAGCCTACATAGTGGATACTTGTAAGGAGAGTTCGAAGATAGAAGAGATATCAGTGGTTAGGGAGTTTGTGGACGTATTTTCAAACGACTTGCCAGGACTTCTGCCAAATAGAGAAATAGATTTCGTGATCGACTTAGCACCGGGAACTGCTCTGATTTCAAAAGCTCCGTATAGAATGGCTCTAGTAGAGATGAAGGAGCTGATGGTTCAACTGCTAGAATTACTAGACAAGAAGTATATTCAGCCGAGTGTTTCACTGTGGGGAGCGCCAGTATTATTCGTGAAGAAGAAGGATGGATCGATGCGGCTTTGCATTGATTATACGGAGTTAAACAAAGTTACAATCAAGAATAGGTATCCTTTACCTAGGATCGATGACTTATTCGATCAACTGAAAGGTGCTAGATACTTCTCGAAAATAGATTTGAGAAGTGGATATCATCAGTTGAAGGTAAGAAGAGAAGATATACCGAAGACGGCTTTTAGAACTCGGTATGGACATTATGAGTTTTTGGTGATGTTATTTGGTCTAATGAATGCACCAGCGGCATTTATGGACTTAATGAATAAGATGTTTAAGCCATTCCTAGATAAGTTCGAAGTGGTGTTCATAGATGACATTTTGGTTTATTCCAAAACTGAGGAGGAACACACTGAACATCTAAGGCTGACATTAGAATCGCTAAGACGGGAAAAGCTTTATAAAAAATTCTCGAAGTACGAATTCTGGTTAGAACGTGTGCAATTTCTTGGCCACGTGATTGACAAAGAGGGAATTTTGGTGGATCCGTCGAAGGTTGAAGCTGTGATGAATTGTGATCAGCCGAAGACACCGTCTGAAGTTAGAAGTTTTCTTGGATTAACATACTATTATAGAAGATTTATTCAAGACTTTTGCAAAATCGCGACTCCGTTGACGAATTTTACTTTGAAGACGGTTAAATTTGTTTGGACAGAAAAGTGTGAGGAGAGTTTTCAAGAACTGAAGAAGAGGTTGAGTACTGCGCCTGTGTTGTCATGGCCTGATAGTACAGGAAATTTTATAGTATATAGTGATGCCTCACATAAGGGATTAGGCTATGTAATGATGTAGAGCAGCAAGGTTATTGCATATGCGTCACGCCAATTGAAGGACTACGAGAAAGGGTATCCGACTTATTACTTGGAATTGGCGATAGTAGTGTTTGCTCTGAAGATTTGGAGACATTACCTATATGGGAAAAAGTGTGAGATATACACAGACCATAAGAGTCTGAAGTACATCTTTACACAGAAGGATTTAAACATGCGCCAAAAGAGATGGTTGGAACTTATCAAAGACTACGACTACGAGATTATTTACCATCTGGGTAAAGCTAACGTTGTTGCCGATGCCTTAAGTAGGAAGGGTCGAGAGAAGTTAAATATATTAACTGATCAGGATCAGTTAATAGAAGAGATGACTAAATTGGAACTGGAAGTTAAGTATCCGAAGAAATTGGATGAAAAGTTGTTTCAAGTAACTATTGGTTCAACCTTGGTGTACAAGGTGAAAGAGGAACATCTTCATGACGAGGAGTGCAAGAACATCCAGAAGAAAGTAACCGATGGGGAAGAAATCAAGTTCAAGATCGATAATGAAAGACTGCTATGATTTGAAGGGAGAATCTGGGAACCGCAAGTACCGGACGTCAAAGAGGAGATTTTAAGCAAGGCTCACAGTTTGAGATATTCGATTCACCCTGGGAGTACGAAGATGTACTAGGATCTCAGATAGCATTTCTGGTGAACGAATATGAAGAGAGACATGGCTGGATGCTTTGCGAAATATCTAATGTGCCAGAAAGTCAAAGCAGAACTCCAGTAACCGAGTGGATTACTACAACCGCTAGATATTCTGAAATGGAAATGGGAGCATATCACGATGGATTTCGTGATTGGTCTTCCAGCGACTCAGAAAGGTTTTGATGCGATATGCGTAATAGTGGATCGATTGACGAAGTCAGCACATTTCTTATCGATCAAGATTAAGTTCAACTTGGATCAGTTAGCGAAGCTGTACGTGAAAGAAATTATTTCTAGACACGGTGTTCCAGTATCGATTGTATCCAACAGAGATCCGCGTTTCACGTCAAATTTCTGGAAGCGACTACAGGAGTGTCTGGGAACGCAATTACGAATGAGTACGGCGTACCATCCTTAGACTGATGGCCAAAGCGAGAAAACGATTCAAAAGCTAGAGGACATACTGAGAGCTTGCGTTATGGACTTTAAAGGAAGCTAGGATGATCATCTACTATTGGTGGAGTTCGCCTACAACAACAGTTATCATGCGAGTATTGGCATGCCGCCTTACAAAGCATTGTACTGCAGAAAATGCAGGACTCCATTGTGCTAAGATGAGGTTGGTGAGCGACAACTGTTGGGACCAGAATTGGTCCAACAAAGTGCTGGGATTGTCAAGGTAATCAGAACAAGATTGGTTGCTGCTCAAGACAGACAGAAGAAGTATACCGATTATCATCGTCAGAATCGAGAATTTACAGTGGGAAGCTTCATTTTTCTAAAAGTATCTTCCTAGAAAGGAAATATTCGATTTGGCAAAAAGGGGAAGCTGAGTCCCCAATTTATTGGACCTTTCGAGAAATTACGGAGGGTTGGTGAAGTGGCTTACGAGGTTGAGTTACGTCCAGAGCTAGATAATATCCACAACGTGTTCCATATTTTCGTATTGTGACCATACAAACATGATTAGAAGCACGTGATAGAATACGAGCCTTTACAATTCGATAAAGACCTAACATATGAAGAGGTTCCTATTCAGATAGTTGATAGAAAAGAACAAGTACTTAGAAATAAAGTGATACCTTCTGTTAAGGTAATTTGGAGGAACCACAGTGCTGAAGAAGCGACGCGGGAACTCGAGGATGTAATGAAGAAAACTTATCCCCATTTATTTGTATAATTCCTTGTATGTCGATTCTGGGGACATAATCTTTTTAAGGAGGGAAGAATGTAATGGATGAAAATTTTTTGTGTTGTGATTCTGGAGACAGAATCCTTTTAAGGAGGGAAGATTGTAACGAATGTAATTGAGATAATTAAATTAGATGAATTTTATGTGGTAATTATTACATGAGATTATGATTAACGAGTAATTATAATTGTTATGTGGCAAATTTTATTGGGTTAATTGATGTTAACTTTAATTTAATTAAATTATAATGTTAAGATTTAATTAATTAAAGTGTAACATTAAAAGTATATGTTAAAGGATTTATTAAGTAAATTAAAAGGGTTTTTAAATTAGTTTTACCAAAGAAGGCCCTTGTACCTATTTTAATCTTATTTTACCAAACATGGCCTTAACTATTAAAAGCTATTTTTTTAAATAATCTATTTTTCCAAACAAGCCTTATGGCTTTTAAAATTCAAAATAAATTATAACTGTTATATGTATTAAGTAGAGTAATTAAGAATTTACATTTATGTATATTATATATGAATTATATGTATAATATATGTCAGTTATATTATATATATTATACGTTAGTTAAAACAAAGAGTTAGAGCAAAAGAGAAAACAAAGAAAAATATACAGAGAGCTAGAGAGAAAGAGAGAAGAAGAAGAAAAGAAAGAGGGAGAAGAAAGCTTGTGAATTCTAGAACAAAGCACCATCATCTTCTTCTTCCTAACACAAAAAAGGTATAATCTAAACTCTGTAAATTTTTAGAATTTTGTTTATATGTTCTTCAAGTTTAGTTCTCTGTATATGAGAGTTTAGTATGAAGTTGATGAAAGCATGAATTTTATATGCAATTTATGTTATAACATGCTTATATGTGATTAGTATAATGATTTAAGTAATTTAATTCATGTAAATATGATGAACATGAAAAAATCATGTTCATCAAAAGTGACAGTGAATTGGTTTTGATGAAAGGTTCTTTTAAAATCAAAATTTATGTTTGATTGTAAGTTATTGTATAAATTGCTTATAGATTATGTTAATATGTTAAGAAACAAAATCAATATGCTTTAAATTGTGTGAATTGGATTAAAAACCAACTCACAGTATTCAATTTCTTCAAGAACACTTAAAAATAGTGTTTTCTTCAAGATCATGAAATTAAGTATTTTGATTATGTTTTATGGTGTTTATATATGTTAAAAACATGTTAGAAGTTTAAGATTTTGTTTTTATAAAGTTTCATATGCATTGTGTTAGTTAAAAACGGACTTTGGTGCGAAGAAATAAGCCAAATTGGCTTTTTCTCTGCATAGTTCGCGAGCCGGGAATCCCACCAGCAGAGGGACCAGCCCCAACGGGTCTTTTGGCCTAGAAACACCTGCCCCAGCAGGTGTGGGTGCTGTCCGGAGATTTTATTTTGGTTTCGAGTAGTTTTAATGTATTACATGATTAGCTAACTTAATGTGATGACATGTTAAGTGTATTAAACAATAAAATAACATATTTTTGACATGTTTAAGATAATTTGATGTCTCATATTAATATGTTATGTGTGTACATAGATATTGTTATCATAGGGTATGATTTTGATAGTTTAAAGTGTGATACACGTGTGATATACATGTTGTGAGTTTAGACTCACGTATGTGGTTAGTTAGCGAGTTAAGTTGCAAACCACGTTGTTAAGTTGAACTTAAGTAAGAAGTTCAACAATTAAAGGTAGTGGTTATGAAACTAATTGGTATTGTAAACGTAATGTAATATGTAGGATAATTATGGAAGTGATTGTAAATTGTAGCTTGCGCTTGAGGCAAGTTTTCTAAACTCAAACTTTACTTGAGCAAGTTGTCTATCCTTTTTTTACGTTTATGCAAGTCTTCTAATGATACTCTTTCGTTGAGCAAGTTTTCTAATACTTATCTTATTGAACAAGTTCATCATTGAATTATTGTGACCTTGACTTAATTGTTCAAGCAAGGTCCATATTGTCTTTTAAATGCTTTAAGTTTATTTCTAAAGCATGATTATTAAATATGATGTCTATTATTATGACTCATAGTTATTTCTTAATTCTTTTATTGTCGAATTCTAAATTTTTGTAAGTTGATTCAACTACTCCTTAGTTGATGATAGTTGAACTCTAAATTACCCTTGAAGCTTATTTAAACCAAAATTTCTTTGGTGCGGACTTGTTATTAAATACTGAGATGAACAACCCTATTTAATAGGGGATTACCATGCGAAAGCGTTAAGATATTTGTGCACAATACATGGTACGAAGGGCTGATCCCCCTAAGTACGAGTTAAGAGTCCATATAGTCTAATGACTGTTAAAGGTTTTAAATAAAAATATTTATAACCTAGGACATAGTTCAAGGTCTTATGACTCAGATGATTTCTATATTCGAAATTCTAAATTTTGATGAGAGAATTATTATTCAATTCTTTACTATTGATGAAAGAAATGTTACACAAATCGTTTGAAGTTATTCAGTTTATGTCATCACTATTATTGTTGTTATTCCAAGTGAGCTTTGTTTGCTCACTCTTGCAATTAAATAACCCTTGCAGCTAAGGTTGAAAGCGTTGACGTACTGTCAACAAGTAAAGGCAAGAGCAAGATGAACAAGTGAAGACTTATAATATTTGTGATATGATTGTAATAAGACATAAGATGTTTTATGTGATGTTTATTTCTGCACTTATTGTTTATGTTAAGGTTAGATAAACTCTGGGATATTTTGATTAAAGTTGTAATCCTTCTAAGGAAGATTTTTATTTAATTATAAGGTTGTAATTTATTTTGCATTCCTTATTATTGGGTAGTAGTTGTATGTTTCATTTAGATAGTGAGCACCAAATCATGTGAAAATGAAGTACCTGGATTTGGGGGTATCACAATCGATGACTTGTTCGATCAACTGAAGGGTGCTAGATACTTCTCGAAAATAGATTTGAGAAGTGGATATCATCAGTTGAAGGTGAGAAGAGAAGATATACCGAAGACGGCTTTTAGAACTCGGTATAGACATTACGAGTTCTTAGTGATGTCATTTGGTTTAACGAATGCACCAGCTACATTTATGTACTTAATGAATAGGGTGTTTAAGCCATTTCTGGACAAGTTTGTAGTGGTGTTCATAGATGACATTTTGGTCTATTCCAAAACTGAGGAGGAACACACTGAACATTTAAGGTTGACATTAGAATCGCTGAGACAGGAGAAGATATATGCGAAGTTCTCGAAGTGCGAATTCTGGTTAGAACGTGTGCAATTTCTTGGCCACGTGATTGACAAAGATGGGATTCGGTAGATCCGTTAAAGGTTAAAGCCGTGATGAATTGGGATCAGCCGAAGACACTATCTGACGTTAGGAGTTTCTTGGGATTGGCAGGATACTACAGAATGTTTATTCAAGACTTCCAAAATCTGAACTCCGTTGACTAATTTGACTCGTAAGACGGTTAAGTTTGTTTGGACGGAAAAATGTGAGGAAAGTTTCTAAGAACTTAAGAAGAGATTGAGTACTGCGCCAATGTTGTCATTGCCTGATAGTACAAGAAATTTCATAGTATACAGTGATGCCTCACATAAGGGATTAGGTTCTGTGCTGATGCAAAGCGAGAAAGTCATTGCCTATGCATCACGTTAACTGAAGGACTACAAGAAAGGGTATCCAACCCAAGACTTGGAATTGGCGGCATTAGTGTTTGCATTGAAGATTTGGAGACAATACATTTATGGAGAAAAGCGTGAGATATACACAGATCATAAGAGCCTGAAGTATATCTTTACACAGAAAGATTTGAATATACGCCAAAGGAGATGGTTGGAACTTATCAAGGACTACGACTGCGAGATTCTTTACCATCCGGGTAAAGCTAATGTGGTTAACGACGCCTTGAGCAGAAAGGGCCGGGAGAAGTTAATGATATTAACAGATCAGGATCAGTTGATAGAAGAGATGGCTAAGTTTGAACTGGAAGTTAAGTATTCGAAGGAATCGGATGAGAAGTTATTTCAAGTAACCATTGGTTCAACCTTGGTGGACAAGGTGAAGGTGGCACAACTTCACGACGCGGAGTGCAAGAAGATCCAGAAGAGAGTAACTGAAGGGGAAGAAATCAAGTTCAAGATCGATAATGAAGGACTACTACGATTTGAAGGGAGAATCTGGGTACCGCCAGTACTGGATGTTAAAGAGGAGATTTTGAGCGAAGCTCTGAGTTCAAGATATTCGATTCACCCTGGGAGTACGAAGATGTACCAGGATCTCAGAAACTATTTTTGGTGACCGAATATGAAGAGAGATGTAGCTGAATGCGTTGCGAAATGTCTAACGTGCCAGAATGTCAAAGCAGAATACCATCGACCGAGTGGATTACTACAACCGTTGGAGATTCCGAAATGGAAATGGGAGCGCATCACGATGGATTTCGTGGTGTATTTTCTAGCGACTCAGAAGGGTTTCGATGCAGTATGGGTTATAGTGGATCGACTGATGAAGTCAGCACATTTCCTATCGATCAAGATTAAATTCAACTTGGAATAGTTAGCGAAGCTATACGTGAAGGAAATTATTTCTAGACACTGTGTTCCAGTGTCAATTGTATCCGACAAACATCCACGTTTCACGTCGAATTTCTTGAAACGTTTACAAGAATACTTGGGAATGCAATTGCGAATGAGTACGGCGTACCATCCTCAGACTAATGGCCAGAGCAAATGAACGATTCAGACTTTAGAAGATATGCTAAGAGCTTGTGTTATAGACTTTAAAGGAAGCTGGGATGATCATCTACCGTTGGTGGAGTTCGCCTACAACAATAGTTACCATGCAAGTATTGTCATGCCGCCTTACGAAGCATTTTACGACAGAAAATGCAAGACTCCATTGTGCTAGGATGAGGTTGGTGAACGACAACTGTTTGGACCAGAATTGGTGCAACAAACTTCAGAGATTGTCAAGGTAATCATAATGAGATTGGTTGCTGCTCAAGACAGATAAAAGAAGTATGCCGATTATCATCGTCAAAATCGAGAATTTGCAGTGGGAAGCATCGTTTTTCTGAAAGTATCTCCCTGGTAAAAGTAGTATGCATACAAGCCAATCATGTATGATGATAAAGCATATACTTTGGAGACAATCTTATTTATTTATTAATAAAAATATTTATTTATTAAAGGCATTTAATTATCTACATGGTGCTATTTTTATAATATGTAAATAACCCATAGTTTTAAGCAATGCTTTTAGAATCATGATGATGATCATGCTAATGAGATCTAAATTCTTAGAAAGCTCTAAAACTAAAATAGTTCCCAATCGTGGGATTACTAAAAAGGGATTAGTAAATCCGGATAGATTGGTACATATGTTGCTTGCTCATTGGATGAGAATGATTGATCTCATGATCATTTATGTGGAGACACTAAAGCAAGTATGTAGGTGCTTATTGGAGAATAAGTTCATTGAACGTGACTCGCTATGGAATACCTAATGGAGTTTTACTCGCCTGTCAATAGGAACTCCTAATGTGATAGTAGTACAAGTGATCATTGGACTTGAGATCATCATAGTATCTTGTATGTAACAAATTATACTTTGACTTATTCCTTAAGACCTTTTAAGGCATATATAGGGTATTCTTGAGTATAATGAGTTACATATGGAGATAATGAATTATCAATAAAGAATCTACCATCTCTAGTAAAAGAGGAGATATGTCCTATGTGATTCGTTAAATGACAACCCAGGAATCCTTGGCCAAGGTGGAATAAAATTAGAAAGGAGTTTCTAATTTGCATTAGATGGAGTTGTGCATTTTCTAATCGAAATACATATGATTAAATAAAATAAGACTTGACAGTAAATCCATGTCTTATATTTAATTGGGACATTGTATGGTGGAAGGATTGAATTGTACAGTAACTATTAACTCAAAGGTTCTTTTATGATTAATGTTGAAATCTATATTATCTGGAAAGTCGTTGATCGCTAGGGAGGCTTATCCCTATTGTAGAATAAATATTATTTATTTAAATAGATTATTAGTTTAATTTTATTATTTAAATAAGATTAGAATTGTTCTAATTGATTTATTCACAACCGATTTAATATGGAGAACCTAAAGGGTCACACCATAAAAGGAAGAATAATTATTTAAGAAGGTAATGGCATAATCGTAATAATGTATTAAGTGTAATTAATTTAATTTATGGTGATAGAATAAATTAAATAGCTTAATGTTTATTATTTAATATTTTGGAAATATTAAATATAAATTAATAAGAAATGTCTTATTAATATTATTACAATTATTATTATTTTAATTTCTAAAAGGGTTTAATAATTAATTTAATATTAGTACTCTCATTTATTCCTAATAAGATTAGGAGACAAATTAATTAAATGAATTTAATTAATTATTCCCAATGTGGTGGGAAGCCTAAATTAATTAAAGGAGTTTAATTAATTAAATAAAATCCCATGTCTAATAGGATTAGAAGGGTTAATCAATATCTATATAATAGGAGTCTTATAATAGATATCAGTTGATGCAATTCCAATTGTTGGATAGTACTCTTTTTCTATAGAGGATAAAAAACTAAGCCAACCACCCTCCTTCTTGATAATTCATCTTCCTTGGTGGATTACCTCTAGAGGCCAAACGCTTGGGTGGCTAACGTTGATCAAAGAAAGGAATCTAACCCGGAAATTCAAGGAGATCACGAAGAACAAGGAGTTGAACTCGTACCTGTGGAAGCTTCGTTCTACAAGGGTATGATTCCATAACTTCTTATTTATCGTTTTAAATTAATAATTTGCATAAAGGATGATCCGGGTAATGGTTCTGATATACGTTGCTTCCGCTAATTTTGCAATTTGATTGCGTCACGATTTCGTACAAACCCAACAGTGGTATCAGAGTCAAACCTTTATGTAATTATTAATTATTTTGATTTCATATACATATGGGTATGTATTTAAAATAATTTATTGGGCATAATTTTATTTGTATAAATTTTTTTTTATGAAAGAAAAAAAAACAAACAAACAAAAATACGGACACGATTTTTTTTTCTTGGTTCGCTGCCATCCGTGCTGTTAAGTGACTTTACAGGAAAAGGCTTGCTGATTTTTATTTTTTTTATATAGTGAATCACGTTAATTGGTGAATAAGAGATTCCTGGATTCATGTTTTAATAAAGTAACATGTTATTGGTTTTCAAAATTGATTATATATATATATATATATATATATATATATTATATTTTAGTATCCAGGAAGATTTCAAACCTGTTAACATATATATATATATATATATTCTTAATAATTTTATAATTTAAAATAAAGAGATTTTTTTAATCTTGAAATTGGATTTCATGCATTTTAAAATTGCCCATTAAATGATACTCATATATATATGGAATGTTTTAATTCATGAGATGAATATTTATTTATTGATATATATGGTGATATGTATGATAATAAATGGGGTTGATTATGGGCTATGACCAATATGATTAGATTTTATTTTGGATGAATGCTTGAATGTATGAGTTTTAATAAATGAGGTCTGCGTACCTCGCCTTCTATGGTTTTATTTATTCTCGATGTAAATTCTATCTCCCTCCTATGTACTTCCCCTTGATTGTTGATCAAGGTTTCTATTTATGAAAATAGTTTTTGTAATAGAGATAGTTAGAATTATCTTGAAGAAATTAGAAGACCAAGGAGCAAGGAATGCGTGAAGACCCATTTGTATGGGGCCCGGGTTTAAATGTAATTGTTACGTTTAAATTTAAATTCTTGCACTCCTAGGTTTGACCTTTTTGGTTCACTTGGTGGCTCTAGTGAACCAAACTAGAATAAAAGTTCATAATCAATCCTGGTAGAATATAGTATTCTATATGTGCATGCTAAATATTATATATATATTATATTTTATCCAAACATGCTTCGCATGTTTAATAAAATGACACGTATTTTATATATATATGTGCATGCGCGCTAAACAAGATGAGACAAATAATAACAAACCCCTCAAAGAAATAATATTAAGTCCGAAGCGTTCAAATGATATTTGGAATATCAAACGTCGCCTTCTAGCATGATTAATTAATAGAGTATTAAATATTTAATATGAGTTTGTTGTGCTATCCACAAGGCGAGTATTGAGTATTTAAGATGTTAATTAATCACATTTGATGCTTATCAAGAAAATTGAACGATCTAGTCTTGTTGTGCTATCCACAAGGACGAATATTTTTCTTTTTTGAATTTATGGAAGTGCTAGGCTGGACTTAACTTAAATCATTTTAGTTCGGATGTGCACACACATGACCATTATGATTTAAGAGGCAAAATAAAAGGAGTTACATAAGTGATGTAATTGACAAGAGTTGTCTACCTATTTATTTGTATATCGCTTGTTGTGCTATTCACAAGGTTATATACATTTGAAATGGGATCCTTAATCTCACTAGCAAATCTTTAATTAGATGTTGCCGAACTGTATAAGTGAGGGTAATATACTTTGATGAAAAATAGTGGGAGATACCAATTTAAAATAAAGACCTAAACTTATTTTGGTATGCAAAAATTAATAAAAATGAATGTTTGATAAAATGTTGTCTTTTCACATGCAGAATTTTAAAAATGTCAAAATCGCTAATCTCACTACGAAGCATACTTGATGCAAATAAGCTTACCGACCCGAATTATGAGAACTGGCTAAGAAATCTGAGAATTGTTCTCACTGCTGAAAAAAAAATTTATGTCCTAAACTCACCTGTCCCTGGAACTGTTCTAGAAACAGCCTCTGAAGAAGAGATTGCCACCATTGTAAAGTGGCAAGATGATGCATCTGTGGCTTAATGCATCATGCTCGCATCCATGAATAACGAGCTTCAGCGTCAGCACGAAAAAATGGATGCTCCTGCTATGCTGCTTCACCTCAAGGAGTTGTATGGTGAACAGAGTAGGACTGCTAGATATGAGATATCTAATGAGCTCTTCCGATCTCGGATGACCGAGGGTACTGCTGTCGAGACTCATGTCCTGAAACTGATCAATTTGATTGAACGCCTTGGACATCTTGGGTTCGTCATGGATGGGGAGTTGAGTCAAGACTTGGTCTTGCAGTCACTCCCTGAGACCTTCTCGCAGTTTATGGTTAATTTTCACATGAATAAGCTAGATGTCAGCTTGCCTGAGCTGCTTAACATGCTTAAAACTGCAGAAGGTCACTTCCCATCTAAGAAGAACCATATCTTGATGGTGGATTCTTCTAATAAAAGGAAGAGGCCCAAGGTATCTTCTAAAAAGAAAAAATCCAAGAAGGCTAAGGGAAAGGGGAAAGAAAAGGAACAAAAGAAACCTGAACCAGCTAAAGGAATGTGCTTTCATTGCAACGAGTCGGGACATTGGAAAAGGAACTACAAGAAGTATCTAGCAGAGAAGAAGCTTGGAGAAGCTTCGACTTCCAATCAAGGTTTGTTTATGATTGAAATTAATTTTTTCTGAAAGTCATAATTCTACTTGGGTATTGGATACCGGATGTGGTTCTCACATATGTAATACTGTGCAGGGACTGGTCAGAAGTAGAAAGCTGAACAATGATGAGGTGATCCTACGAGTGGGGAATGGAGCAAAGGTTGCTGCATTAGCTGTAGAAACTTATTGTTTAGCAATGCCTTTGGGCAAGTCCATTTATCTTAATAATTATTATTATGTTCTGAATATTTTTAAAAACATTATTTCAATTTCTGTATTGGATATGGAAGGATTTAACGTTGTTATAAAGAACAATAGTTGTTCTATTTATAAAGACGATATTTTATATGGTATTGGAAATTTGCGAAATGGACTTTATGCACTTGACTTACAAGAAAATATATGTCAAATTGAACAAACTAAGAAAAGCAAAAGAGATGATATTAATTATACCTATATGTGACACTGTAGACTCGGTCATATCAATGAAATAAGATTATCCAAGTTGCATAAAGATGGGCTCCTCGAGCTATTCGATTATGAATCATATCCAACTTGTGAATCTTGTCTCATGGGTAAAATGGCTAAATCTCCTTTTAGTGGAAAAGGAGAAAGAGTTACAGAGTTGTTGGCATTGATTCACACAGACGTTTGTGGACCTATGACAACAAGTGCATGGGGTGGGTATTTATTTTATTACTTTCACTGATGATCACTCAAGATTTGGATATGTGTATTTAATGAAATACAAGTCAGAATCATTTGAAAAGTTCAAAGAGTTCAGAAGTGAAGTAGAGAAACAAACGGTAAAGAGTATAAAGATACTTCGATCAGATTGAGGTGGAGAATACTTAAGCGGTGAGTTTCTCAATTGTCTCAAAGAAAATGGTATAATCTCACAATGGACTCCTCCAGGTACACCACAGTTAAATGGAGTATCTGAAAGGAGAAATTAAACTTTGTTGGATATGGTTCGATCCATGATGAGTTTTACGGATCTTCCAATTTCATTCTGGGGTCATACCCTAGAAACGGCTGCATACCTACTTAACAAGGTACCTACCAAATCCGCCCCAAAAACTCCATATGAGATGTGGAAGGGGAGGAAACCAAATCTTAAGCATGTTAAGATTTGGGGTTGTCCAGCCTATGTCAAAAAGATTTAACATGATAAGTTCTAGACTAAATCTGACAAGTGTAGATTTATGGGATACCCTAAAGAAACTGTAGGGTATTATTTCTATCATCCAACTGATCAAAAAGTGTTTGTTGCGAAACATGCTGCCTTCTTGGAAAAGGAGTTTATCTATGAAGGGGTCAGTGGGAGTAAGATATATCTTGAAGAAGTTCAAGAATCACAAATTACTACGGATCAGAGTCAGGTACCTGACTAAGTAGAAGAACCTACTGTATCACACCCTATTCATAAATCTGGAAGAGTACCGAAGATACCTGAGTGGTATGGATTCGTCATAGAAGATGACGATGAGGTACACATCATGCATGATGATGATCCATTGAATTACGAACAGGCTATGAGTAATAAAGACTCAGATAAATGGTAAATAGCCATAAAATTTGAAATGGATTTTGAAGCTATGCTCAAGTCCATTTAGATTTTGCTTGCGATTGCAGCTTATTATTACTTAATCTGGCAAAATGGACGTGGAGACGCCCTTCCTCAAATATGCATTATTAGAGGAGAATGTATGTATGATACAACCAGATGGATTTATTCCAATAGTTGAAGCAAATCATATATATGAGCTACAACAATCCACTTATGGATTGAAGCAAGCTTCTCGTAGATGGAACATTCGTTTTGATGAGACAATCAAAAAGTTTTATTTTATCAAAAATGAGGATGAACCATGTGTACAAGAAGGTTAGTGGGAGCGCTGTTTCATTCCATGTATTATATTTTGATGATATATTACTGATAGGGAATGAAATTCTTATGCTTAAATCAATCAAAATAAAGTTGTCTAAACATTCCTCCATAAATGATTTGGGTAGAACATCCCGCATTGGGGATATAAATCTGTATTAATAGATTTAAAAGGATGTTCGGCTTAACCCAAGGAAACGTATATTTATTAGATGCTAAAGGCGTTTAGTATGGCAAACTCCAAAAGGTGCCTCATGATGATGAGCTATGGAGTGAGTCTTTCTAAAATTGTCCTCAGTAAAAGAGAGATCGCACTAGTTACTATCATGTATGCAATGAAATATATGAGACTTGATGTTGATCAGTCATATTCTGGAGAAGATCACTGTAAGACAGTGATAAACATCTTAAAGTACTTAACTGACACTAAGGATGTCACATATCATATGATGAGTTTGAATTAAACTAGAGTGCTAAACAGACTCAAGTTTTCAGACTGACCAAGATGATATCAAATCCACTTTAGGGTAAGTCGTTACCTTGAAAGATGGTGTAGTGAATTGAAAAGGTTCCAAACAACAAAAGGTTGCTGCTTTATTGACAAAGACAAAGTATAATAACTGTAAGTGAAGCTGCAAGTTGATGTTGCGGATGAAAAGTTTATTACAGAACTAGGAATAGTTCCTAAGTCTCATCTTGAATCTAAACATATGTTGCGGCACTTTGATTAAAGAAATCATTAAAAGAGGAGCATATAAACTCTCAAGATAACATTACAGATCCATTTACTCAAGCTATAACACAACAGCAGTTTTATCGTCACTTAGAGAAGTTGGTATGAGATACTATGGCGATTGGCTTTAGTGCAAATGGGAGATTGAAAGTAGTATGCATACAAGTCAATCATGTATGATGATATAGCATATACTTTAGAGACAATCTTCTTTATTTATTAATAAAAATATTCATTCATTAAAGGCATTTAATTATCTACAGGGTGCTATTTTTATAATATGTAAATAACCCATAGTTTTAAGCAATGCTTTTAGAATCATGATGATGATCATGCTAATGAGATCTAAATTCTTAGAAAGCTCTAAAACTAAAATAGTTCCCAATCGTGGGATTACTAAAACAGGGATTAGTAAATTCGAATAGATTGGTACATATGTTGCTTGCTCATTGGATGAGGATGATTGATCTCATGATCATTTCTGTGGAGACACTAAAGCAAGTATGTAGGTGCTTATTGGAGAATAAGTTCACTGAACGTGACTCGCTATGGAATACCTAATGGAGTTTTACTCGCCTGTCAATAGGAATTCCTAATGTGATAGTAGTACAAGTGATCCTTGGACTTGAGATCATCATAGTATCTTGTATGTCACAAATTATACTTTGACTTATTCCTTAAGACCTTTTAAGGCATATATAGGGTATGCTTGGGTATAATAAGTTACATATGGAGATAATGAATGATCAATAAAGAATCTACCACCTCTAGTAAAAGAGGAGATATGTCCTATGTGATTCGTTAAATGACAACCCAGGAATCCTTGGCCAAGGTGGAATAAAATTAGAAAGGAGTTTCTAATTTGCATTAAATGGAGTTGTGCATTTTCTAATCGAAATACATATGATTAAATAAAATAAGACTTGACAGTAAGTTCATGTCTTATATTTAATTGGGACATTATATGGTGGAAGGATTGAATTGTACGGTAACTATTAACTCACAGGTTCTTTTATGATTAATGTTGAAATCTATATTATCTGAAAAGTCGTTGATCTCTAGGGAGGCTTATCCCTATTGTAGAATAAATATTATTTATTTAAATAGATTATTAGTTTAATTTATTTATTTAAATAAGATTAGAATTGTTCTAATTGATTTATTCACAACCAGTTTAATATGGAGAACCTAAAGGGTCACACCATAAAAGGAAGAATAATTATTTAAGAAGGTAATGGCATAATCGTAATAATGCATTAAGTGTAATTAATTTAATCTATGGTGATAGAATAAATTAAATAGCTTAATGTTTATTATTTAATATTTTGGAAATATTAAATATAAATTAATAAGAGATGTCTTATTAATATTATTACAATTATTATTATTTTAATTTCTAAAAGGGTTTAGTAATTAATTTAATATTAGTACTCTCATTTTTTCCTAATAAGATTCGGAGATAAATTAATTAAATGAATTTAATTAATTATTCCCAATGTGGTGGGAAGCCTAAATTAATTAAAGAAGTTTAATTAATTAAATGAAATCTCATATCTAATAAGATTAGAAGGGTTGACCAATATCTATATAATAGGAGTCTTATAATAGATATCAGTTGATGCAATTCCAATTGTTGGAGAGTACTCTTTTTCTATAGAGGATAAAAAACTAAGCCAACCACCCTCCTTCTTGATAATTCATCTTCCTTGGTGGATCACCTCTAGAGGCCAAACACTTGGGTGGCTAACGTTGATCAAAGAAAGAAATTTAACCTAGAAATTCAAGGAGATCACGAAGAACAAGGAGTTGAATTCGTACCTGTGGAAGTTTCGTTCTACAAGGGTATGATTCCATAACTTCTTATTTATCGTTTTAAATTAATAATTTGCATAAAGGATGATCCGGGTAATGGTTTTGTAGAAATTTTTTAAACTCTGATATACCATGCTTCCGCTAATTTTGCAATTTGATTGCGTCGCGATTTCGTACAAACCCAACACCTGGAAGGGAAAGATTCGATTTGGCAAGAAGGGGAAGCTGAGTTTTCGATTTATTGGACCTGTCGAGATACTACGGAGGGTTGGCGAAGTGGCTTACGAGGTTGCGTTACCTCCGGAGCTAGATAATATACATAATGTCTTTCATATTTTCGTGTTGTGACCGTACAAACATGACTACAAGCATGTGATAGAGTACGAGCCTTTACAGTTTGATAAAGACTTAACCTATGAAGAGGTTCCTGTTCAAATAGTTGATAGAAAAGAACATGTACTTAGAAATAAAGTGATACCTTCTGTTAAGGTAATATGGAGGAACCACAGTGCTGAAGAAGTTACGTGAGAACTCGAGGATGTAATGATGAAAGCCTATCCCCAATTATTTATGTAATTTCTTGTATATCAATTCTGGGGACAAAATCTTTTTAAGGGGAAAAGAATATGATGAATGAGTTTTTTTATTGTGATTATGGGGACAGAATCCTTTTAAGGAGGGAATATTGTAACGAATGAGATTTTGTATATTTAATTATAAATATTTATTGAATTAAATAAATGTTTTAATTGATTTATTCATCGAGTTAAATAAATAATTTATGTGATTATATTATGGAGTAATTTAGTTAAGTGCAATATGATTAATTAAATTGATGTGTAAATAATTGTGTAGTATAGTTCTAATTTAATTGAGAATAATTAAATTAGATAAATATTATGCGGTAATTGTTTATAAAGATTTACTAAGTTGTTACATGAATTATGATTAATAAGTGAATTACAATTGTGTAGCAATTTAGTATGATGTGGCAATTTTAATTAATTAATTAATGTTAGCTTGTATTTAATTAAATTAGAAGGTTGGGATTTAATTAAATAAAGTGTAACATTTAAACTATGTGCTAAAATGATTTATCAAAATAAATAAAAGGGTTTTAAAGAGTTTTACCAAACAAGACCGTAAGACCCCGAATTTTATGAAATAAAAGTATTCAATTTTCTTATAATTATTATTCTATTCAGTAAATGGTTAAATTGCTAAAAGATTAAAGTTCAGGGTGATTTGTGCAAATTTTACAAAGTAAGCAAGTTGACATAAAATATTCGTTGTGTCGGGGAATATTCGTTTGGTCGGAGAATATTCTTTTTATCATAGAATATTCGTACGACGTACGGCGCAGTATTGGTGGATCCCACAACGGAATAACTGTCGGAGATAGAAAGCGATAGAAATAATATTTTTAAAAATAACGATAAAACTTTTATCGTTAAACTGTTGAAATACCCGGTGGTTAAAAATACAATAATATGCGTTGTTGCATAGTAGCACACGGTATTGCACAATAATTTCTAATTATTGATTATTACGTAAGAAGTCACTCATTCAATAATTGTTACAGTAATTACTACTCAATATCTTATATTATTGACTCAATAATTGTTACATTGATAATTGCATAATATTTTATATTATTGATTCAATAATTGCTACGTTGATATTTTATATTAATGATGCAATAATTGTCACAATAACCACTGCACGGTATTTCACATTATCAAATCAATAATTTATATTTTTTGAATAATATTATTAGATAGCATTACTGGCAATGTCTAGAAAGTTCTGTCGAGGAAAGGGGTTAGGTTATATAATTGCGCGCCAATAAGGAGAAATCTTTATCGGAAAGCCCCCTCTTTCCTGGGAACGACCTGGTTGTCAATATTGTGATTCTATAATATTAATTGTGAATAATAATTGATGAATAAAATAAAAATTTGTTGATAAATATGATAACTAAATATTTGTCCAATTTTGATATAAATGGAGGAATTTTTGGTATAAGACATTTGTTGAAAGTTGGTATTTTATTTTTTTACGATAAAATAATTCATTCAAATATATTATTATAATATTACATTGTAATAGTATAATTTGATAATATAATAGTATATTTTTTATAATTTGAATGGTACTATTATTATAGTAAATTCATGGTATAAAAGTAAAAAGAGGTGGAAGAAATCAAATTGAATTTGAATTCTTTTGAGGTAAGCGATGATGTCATCGGAACGATGAGGTAAGCAATGATGTCATCGGAATGATAAGGTAAGCGATGATGTCATAGGAATGATGAGGTAAGCGATGATGTCATAAATTATGACGAAAAGATTATTTTACCCTTACTATGCCAAGCCTATAAATAGAATCTCATTTCTTCATTATTTCTCACCAATTCACTAAAGCTATAGAGAGAGAAAGTATAGAGAGAATAAGAGAGAAAGAAGAAGAGTATTCTGCTATTACACTAGTGCAGTATCCAAATTTCTATTAAGGTAAGGGGTAATATTTCTTTTGTATTTGTAAAGGATATTACTTTTCTCGTAAATGATGTTATTTCTTTCAATATTCATAAAGAATATTATTTTCTTTCATATTCTATATTATGAAAGTGATAATATTTCATTTCATATCCCTAAATTTAAACTTACTACGGTAAGTATTGCTTCTATAATTCCTGAAATGATCAGAAATTCCTTGAGTTTTGCGTTTCATCTAATATCATTTCACTGGAATATTGGTCTGAACTTTCTCATGAAAATTTTATCTGTTCATGTCAGGGTACTATTCACGAAGTTCTATTCACTGGAAAAAAAATATTTTTTTTTCTGTCCAAATTATCTTTGATTGTATCCATGTTTTGATCTTTATTCTTGAACTTTGGATAAATTCTCTAATATTTTTTCTTGATCTCACTGGATTCATTCTTTATATCATTGTCATTATCCTCAGTCTTAAATTGTGTTAAAAGTTATCTTTGGCCCGTAGTGCAAATATGGACAGGTGTTTGGCATGATCATGATCATTACTGTTGAATATCTTTGGCCCGTAGTGCAAAGATGGATAGGTGTTTGACATGATCATGACTATTGATGTTACTGTTAAATATCTTTGGTCCGTAGTGCAAAGATGAATTGACTAACATGATTATGACTAAAGGCTGTAGACTAGTATAATCATGATTATTGATGTTATAAATGAATATCTTTGGCCTGAGTGCAAAGATGAATTTATTAGCATGATTATGTAAAGGAACTGTGATTTGGTATAACCATGATCTTTGGTGTTTCAGGTAAAGACAGGTGATGAAAAATATATTCGTCCTGGGTGCGAAGAGGAATTTACCAACATAATTATGATAATGAACTATTTACATGATTGTGGGCAGGAACTGTTGATTGATGTTACAGGGATGAAATATTGTTGGTGGACTTTTAACATAGAGAAGATAGTAGACATTATGTTCTACTTGACTTTTCTAATGGATTGCTTGTTCCGCTGCTGTTGTTGATCTAAAACTTGTTGTTTATTGTATTCTATCATATTTTTCCCTGTTGAGGGCTAAGGTTCTAAAGATCTGATTCATTAATGATGAAGGCTATTGATAATTTAATTATCTTTAGTCATAATATTCTTACTGGGCTATTTGTGCTCACCCTTTTGCTTCATAATTCTTTTTAGGTAATAAGAGTGTAGCTGGGTTGAGCGGGGATAACAAGGGACTAGAGTGATGGTCGGTGACTGTTGAAATTTCTCAATACATTATAAAATAGAATGAAAATATATAATAGTATTGAGAACTTTAAATGTGTGTGTCGTATTTTATACGTCATTTAACAGTTGATTTTGGTGACCCGACTTAGGTGAGGTGAACCCGACTTTGGAAGGGTATGTTGCCACTATCATACAACATGTCTAAACACATACAACTTCATGTTATTATAAGACATGGTTGTGCGCATCCACTTGCTAATTATATCTATGAGCACTACCTATATAATCTTGGAGTATGGTTGGAATATAACCTCAGTTTGGGAAAATTGAGATAATAATATGGCAAGAGAATCCAAACCATTGGAATGAACAGGATAGTAATATTCTCGTTCTTCTTTGGGGTCTATTGGATCAATCAAGGTTAATTCTCAAGTCCTATGATATCTATTATAACTTAGAAGCATGGCCTCCTAAATACGAAGGTTTCCTTGAGCATTTTCCAAAGATTTTAATTCTTAAACAGTTATTGACTTTACCTTTATAAAACGTATCTTTGATAAGGAGTGTGAGTATTGTTATTCAAAGTTTATGTGTGGTCGTATTATGCACGACAGAGCAATAGTTAGAATATGAAGATTTGTATTTGAATTCTGTACCATGTCTTTCTGGCGACTCAGAATGGGTTGTGTGGACTTATTTTGGGGGCGTCACAAAGACCCTTACACCTATGTTAAAGAGTTTTTATCAAACATGGCCTTAACTACTAAAAAGCTATTTTAAAGTTAATGGGTTTTGCCAAACAAAGCCTTAGGGCTTTTGATTTTCAAATATTTATAACTGATATATTATTAATGTAGTGTATTAAGTTTTGTCAGTTTATATTTTATAATTATATGTAATTATATCTATAGTATCAGTTTATATTATACGTAAGTTAGAGTTGGTCAGAGTTAGAGAAGAAAACAGAGAAAGAAAAGAGAGAAGGAAGAAGAGAAAAAAGAAGCTCTGTTAAATCAAGAACAAGAATCCCCATCATCATAATCTTTGAAAGCTAGAAAGGTATAATCAAACTTTTAAATTGTTGTTCTTTATTGTTCTTCCTTGTGTTCATAGTTTAAGTTCTCTGTAATTTGATTTCTATGGTGTTTTATGTAATATGGTTCATATATGTTTAATATGTGTTATAACATGCTTATATATGATTCATATGGTTGTCTATGTAATTAATTTCATGTAAATATGATCAACATGAAGAAATCATGTTCATAGCAATTTACAGTAAACTAGTTAGTCTTTAAATTATCAAAATTTGTGTTTGATGATGCTCTATTATGTAAATTGATCATATATTATGATAATATATCAATAAACAAAATTAACATGCTTTGAATTGTTTGATTTGGTTTAAAAACAAAGTCATAGTGTTAATTTTCTTCAAGAACACTTAAAAATGGTGTTTTTTTCAAAATCTTGAAATTAAGTGTTTTGATTATGTGTTGTGGTGTATATGTATGTTAAAAACATGTTAGAAGTTTAAGATTTTTTTTCATAAAGTTTTATATGCATTGTGTTAGTTAAAATCGGACTTTGGTGCGAAGAAATAAGTCAAATTAGCTTTTTCTTTGCACAGTTCGCTAACCAAATTTTTCACCAGCATGGGGACCCACCCCAGTGTGTCTATGAAGGGTAAAACACCCGCCCCAGCGGGTGTGTATGCTGTCCGTGAATTTTACTTGGTTTCCGAGTAGTTTTTATGCAGTACACGATTAGCTAACTTAATGTGATGACATGTTAAGTGTGTTAAACAATAAGATAACATATTGTTGACATGTATAAGACAATTTGAAAACTCATATTAATATGTTATGTGTGTACTTAGATATTGTTATCATAGGATGTGATTTTGATAGTTTAAAGTGTTATACACGTGTGATATGCATGTTGTGAGTTTAGATTCACGTATGTGATTAGTTAGCGAGTAAGTTTACAAACCACGTTGTTAAGTTGAACTTAGTAAGAAGTTCAACGGTTAAACGTAGTGGTTATGAAACTAATTGATGTTGAAAACGTAATGTAATATGTATGATAGTTGTGGAAGTGATTCTAAATTGTAGCTTGAGCTTGAGGCAAGTGTTCTAAACTCAAACCTTACTTTTACGCTTATGCAAGTCGTCTAACTATACTCTTTCATTGAGCAAGTTTTCTAATACTTATCTTATTGAACAAGTTCATTATTGAATTGTTGTAACCTTGACTTAATTGTTTAAGCAACGTCCAAATTGTCTTTCAAATGCTTTAAGTTTATTTCTAAAGCATGATTATTAAATATGATGTCTATTATTATAACTCATAGCTATTTTCTAATTCTTTTATTATCGAATTCTAGATTATTGTAAGTCGATTCAACTACTCCTTAGTTGATGATAGTTGAACTCTAAATTTCCATTGAAGCTTATCCAAACCAAACTTTCTTTGGTGCGGACTTGTTATTAAAATACTGAGATGAACAATCCTATTTAATAGGGGATTACCATGCGAAAGCGTTAAGATGTTTGTGCACAATATATGGTACAAAGAGCTGATCCCCCTAAGTACGAGTTAAGAGTCCATATAGTTGGTAGCTGTTGTCTAGCACTACAAAATTTACATTACTCTTTATTCAACTAACTCAAGAATTAGTATAGTAATAAGCAAGGATCGATCCCACAGAGAGTGAACTGTCTTTTAAATTTCTAATGATTTTCAATGATTTGGGGGTCTTAAGTTTGAACAGATTAATTAACGAAAGTGAATTAAGAAAATATCAATGATTAAAAAGCTTCAATTCTTCAGTTCAGTATCCCCTTTTCTCAATTATGAATTAATCAAGTTATTACAATATTTACCCTTTCAATGAGATTAATAACCCTAGATGACCGCGATCGCAAATTATCCGAAATTCTCCTTATGTGTAGATCTAATGCGAGGATCGCCAACAAAAGATTCTAACTAACATATAACCTAGAACTATCAGTCTAGATTTAATATGATAGAAGCATTAAGAATGAGAATTAGATTATTCCAAGCAATAATTACACAATCAGGAATTATTTAACTTGTCTTCTGAAAATCTTAACAATGTTTCAAAGCTTGACCACAATAACATATCATTAATTGCTACTATGATTAGACATACATCGTTTGCTTAATATATGACTTAATCTAACAGATGATATTAATTTACTAATTTAATCCTGCAGAAACCAAATTAGTTGATTGAATAACATATATGAAAGTTTATGTAGATTAACAGAATAAATCTCAATATGAAAGACTAAATATTATAAACTTAATCAAACCATAAATTGATAATCAGGTTCAACATCCCTTCAGAATTGAAATAAAGAACTTAGCTTGACATGCTTGAATCTTTAAAACTAAGGTTTGTAGCCTCCAAGCAATCCAAGAGAATATAGATTAAAGGATTAAAAGATCAAAAGATGATAAAAATAGTCTAAACCTCATAAAACAATTGATATAAATAGCCTATCAAAACCCTAATTTAATTAGACAAGTCTCCAATCCTATTTCTAATCAACTTTGTAATTTTTAAGTAACTAAATCTGTCAGTCCCGTCAGTACGGCGAGCCCCGCGTCATCGTTTCTTCACAGGTAGCGCGCCCCGAGCCGGGTATATAGCAACCTTAAGTTCCACTGACGCGCCCCGCGTCTGATGCAGTGTAAGGCCAGCGCGCCCCGCGCCTTGCTGTCAGCAACTGTTGCTCAAAGTTTCCATTTTTTTCTCTTCTGCTCAGCTCCACTTCCACTTTGCAAATTCACATCAAAAACAAAAAAAGTAATATGCACACTTAAGTAATAACAATATATCAATCCAATAAATACCTATTAAGTAGGTTAAAAACCTACATATCAAATACCCCCAAACTTGAACAATTTCTTGTCCTCAAGCAAACAAACACAATGAATGCAACTAACAAAATGAATGCAATTAATAAGATCGAGAAAAAATCTCTGTAAGCAAACACAGGTTGTATAATCTTTACGAATTAACACTTCAGCTTACAATCTTATCTTGATTCATGACCAATCATAGACTCGCTCATCATCACATCACTTACATGACTCTAATCCCCTCTCATGTGTGTGTGTCCAATTTCATATCAGCAATTCAAAGTGATTCATATGATTATTCCCAACAAATATCCTACTTTTACACAGATAACTCCACAAACATGGAATCCACATCAGCATTACGAAAATTAGGCTAAATAAGCAATAAAAGAATAAACATCAAAGCTCATGCTTCGTGGGTGCGTTTTAACGCTCCATCCCACCAATTATCTGATTTGTGCAATGTTCAACCCCCTTAGGCTTTTTAATGTTACTCATGAAACGGACTTTCGGCCAACGACTCCCAAACCCGAAGGCTTTAGGGCGCTAGGTGTTAAGACATCTCTTAGGGTTTACTTGTCCGAGTAATAAAGGCCACAAGGTCAAAATAAATTAATTTTTATTTCATAAGTATATTTTTTTCAATTTTTCCTTTCTTTATTTTCTCTTTTTTTTTCTTTTCTTAGCCATAATTCCCCCAAACTTATGTTTAAGCCAATGTTATAATTTTTAATCTGTGCTCACGTAAGTGTCCGTGTTCCTAATACACATGAATTCCTAATCACTACTAACAGTCAATCGGTGTGCTTGAAAGTTGAGAGAAAACCACAATCATGCAATGAGGTTACTATAGTCGAAACTAATTAGATCATAAAGCTCAATTTTAATGCAAGATCAATGAAAATCGAAATTATTAACCAAGTATTTCATTACCATGACTTACTGCTCAATCCCTATGTACTATGTATGCTTCTACTGCCAAAATTCCTAAATGAACGTAATATTTTTGATTTTTTTTATAAAATGCATATGAACTAAATGAATTAAATCTACCCTATATGCAACCTAATCTATATACTAAAACATAAAAATTTGAATTTGCTCCCCCCCAACACTTAAATCAAGGAATGTCCTCATTACGTGGCATATGAAATAATAAAAACGAGGACTTCCCTGAGCGACGAGTCAATGCTCGTCGGAATCATTATCTTCAGATGGGCGATATCGAGGCAGAACTGGAGGTATGGGCAGCTGGATTGGGTCGTTTGGTGAGAAGCACAAGAAAGCATCAGCCAATGCTGTAAAGGCCCCAACGTTGTATATATGCATCGCAGCTTGGCGTTGGGCCAGTCGTATACTCCGCTGTTGACTGCGTCGCTGAAAAGTGGCCGGCGACTCTACTTCGTCCTCTTCATCCAATGGCTCGTCAGCTTGTGGCGGTGAGGGTGGTGTGGCTGGTGGAATCATGATGAACCCTTCCCCCCCGCGGATGTGACCGTGCTCCCGTCCAGGGTTTGTAATTCTAAATTATTGGATGGTGAATGACGACCATTTGTGACGAACGAGAATTTTGTAAAGATATTTGAACATTTATTGAAATAAATAAATATTTTTAATGATTTAATTATTGAGTTAAATAATTAAGTTATGAATTTGTGGTAGATTAATTTAATTATATGTGTTACATTAATTAAATTAATGTGTAGTGATTTAATAGTTTAAAGTATTTAATTAATGGAGTTTATTTGATTAATTGAATTAATTAAATAAGCATATGTTACTTTAGTTTATTTAATAATTAATTAAAGAATTAATGAATTAACATAATTAATAAATAAATATATTAATTATGTGACAATGTGATTGAATGTGAATTATCTTATTTTATTTAATTAATTTAAATAAGATTAATTGAATTAATTAAAGTGTTACAATTAACTATATTATAAGCTAGTTATTAAAATAAAGGGGAAGGAGGAAAAGAAGGAAGGCAAACAGGGCCTTAGGAGAAGTTTATCCGTTGTTAATACAACGAATACTTATATAATACGTATAATCGTTGTTCTAAGTCATTATTCTAAGTCATTATCAGAGAAAAGTTAGAGACACTTGAGAGAGAAATCAGAGAGAAAAGAAGAAGGCATTGAGAGAAATTGAGAAAAGAAGAATTGAGAGATCATTGTGTTGTTATCAATTGATTATCTTCATACTAATTAAAGGGTAATTCTTCTTTATGTTTACAAAATTAAAGTTTTCCATATACGTATTCTAAGGTCTGTGAAAAATTGGATTTTCCATTTGGGTTATGATATGGCTTTATCTATATGGGTATGTAATTGTAACATGTTTTCTAACGTATACACATGTTTTAAAATAATCAATTTTATATAATTTGGCCTTAATTGGTTTTTCAAAAAGTTACAGAGTTTTCTACGATATTATAAAATTTCTCGGTCAGTACTTATTTTTGGGAAATTAAAGTATGATGTTATTATATATGTGACCGTATATGTTAGTATTATGTATTGGATCATGTATCCATGATTTACACTGATCACACCAAGTAATTTTGTTAATAACTGGGTTTTATGAAATTACAGAGTATTGAATATGGGTAAATAACCCATATGGGTCAAATTCATGATTGATTCATATGTTTGTATTAAAATTGACGTATGAATATGATTGTATATGTTTAAACAAAGATAATGGAATTAAAATGAACGGATTTGGTGTAGTAACGAATCCGTAATGGTAGATTATATATTTTTCTTCAAAACTTTACAAGTTTTGAAGAATAGTGAGAATTAATGTCTTGAATTGTATAATTACATAACTTGGAATGTTAAGAACATGGTATAGGTGATATATAATATTTCTGTGAAGTTTATACTTCATGTGTAACGTTATTAATCAGTGTATTGGTGTGAAATTGGAGAAAGTGGCCGAATTTCTGTGTTCTTCGCGAACCAGAAATTCTGAAAAAACGCAGCCGCGCAGCCGCGCCGAGTGCAAGGCTAAACGGCGCGCGGCCGCGCCCGACTGGAAATTTTGAATTTTTTTTAAGTGTTGAACTTTGAGAAATGAGTTTTGACTCTAAGAAACACGAAAACATGTGGTATATATGATAAGATGTTAATATGAGTTTAATAATTTATGTTACGTGATTAATTAATAAATTAATTATATGACTTAAATTATTATTTATAAAGTTAAATAATATGATTTAAGCATGAAGACATTATTTTAAGTCTAATAAATATGAAGGCATGTTATGTATGTAATAAGTTATTAATACAAGTTAATAACTTAAGTTATGTGATTAATTAACAAGTTAATTAATCAACGTAAACCTTTATTTGAAAAATCTAATAATGAGTTTGAAGAATACTATTGTAAATCAATAATCATATCGAACCTGTAATTAATTGATATTGTAAATGTGTGATAGGTAAGAGTAATTAAAGAAGTGAGTAATAATTGTAGCTTGCGCACGAGGCAAGTTTTCTATCCCTAACTTATTATTATTGTTGGGCAAGTTTCCTAAACTAAACTCTTTAAATTGAGCAATTGTTATGCTTAATTACTATTGTTGAGCAAATTCTTACTCTGGAATATCCAAGTTTAGAATTTCACATGAGATGCCATGATTCTTTTAAAAGTATCATTTACGTGTACAATACTTATTCGATTGTATACCTTGAGAAGTTAATATTCAATTTGAATATCATTTATTGAGTTATCCAAACCAACTTTATTTGGTGCGGATTCTGATGTCAAACTGAGATGAACAACCCTAATATAAGGGATTAATGAAGATCCTTTAAGCGTTAAGATAACGTGCACAGTATCAGTACGAAGGGCTGATCTCCCTAAGTACGAGAAGTAAAGTCTATAGTCTTATGACTGTTAAAGATTGGAAAGGTTAATATACTTGACAACCTAAGACTCGGTTCAAGGTCTTAATGACCCTCAGAAGTAATTTGACTCTCGATTAATATTCTTGATTCAAAAGTTGAGAAGTAATTTGACTCTTGATTAATATTCTTGATTCAAATGTTGAGCTTTCTGTTATTCAAAATTCTTTCACTCGCATGTTATTATTCTGTCATAATTTTATACTTGCGGGCATTTGTGCTCACTCTTGCATAATAACATTGCACCTAATAATGAACGAAGTGATGTACCTTCTAGTAGCAAGGGCAAAGGAAAAGCTAACAAGTGTTGAAGACTTGTGTTGATGTTAAGAATGTTAAAGTTCAAGATTTATGTGTGATGACTTAAGACTTATTTATTTACGTTTCCACAACAGAGATTTAAGGTTAAGTTTAACCTGAGATTTATGATGTATTATTATTTCAGATGATGTAAGATAATGATTTATTTATCTAATAAATTAATTTCATTATTTATGAGTAGATAGTTGTATGATATTGGAACAGTGAACACCAAATCCTGTGGAAATTAAGATACCGGATTTGGGGGTATCACACCATTGGTTGAAGTAAGCCGCCTGTGGTACTCCCTCGCAGTGATCGATCAATGTACTGTTGAATGCAGAGGCCGATGTCTACGTTCAATATCTCGATTGCATTACTTGGACCGGCCTCATGAGTGATTATGCCATAGAGAAGCCTTGCTCGTTCTTTAGTGACGTCATTTTGGTGACGCGTTGGCATAAGGCGAGCACATATAAAGGCGTACCAGGCTTTCCCATATCTACTCAATGCGGCATGTGGGAAATGGACTTTTTCCCCGATTTCTGTATTTATATCCCATTGAGTCTCAGGCTTGCAAAGGCGAGCTATGATTTCATCTAAATTAGGCAAGTGGTCCTCATAGCGGTCTGTCTGTGGTGTCTCTACCCCAAAATAGTCATTGATCGCCGTCGCTCTGAATGATACCGGCTTGCCCCGAACCATGACCACCCGATCAACGTGCTCGATGGAGTTGGCGTAGAATTCTTTGACAATGTTGATCACTGCCGGCTTGGGTTGCTCTATAAACTGGAACCAATTATTCTCCACAATCATCAGTGACATGTCGTCATTGAGATTTGCATCCGGTTTCAGCCCTTGCTCTAATACCAAAGTCTTCTTGTCTATGACATTGGCGTAGTATGTTGACGTTGTTGGGTTTGTACTAAATCGTGACGCAATCAAATTGCAAAAATTAGCGGAAGCATGGTATATCAGAGTTTAAAAAAATTTATACAAAACCATTACCCGGATCATCCTTTATGCAAATTATTAATTTAAAACGATAAATAAGAAGTTATGGAATCATACCCTTGTAGAACGAAGCTTCCACATGTACTAGTTCAACTCCTTGTTCTTCGTGATCTCCTTGAATTTCTGGATTAGATTCCTTCCTTTGATCAACGTTAGCCACCCAAGTGTTTGGCCTCTAGAGGTGATCCACCAAGGAAGATGAATTATCAAGAAGGAGGGTGGTTGGCTTAGTTTTCTATCCTCTATAGAAAAGGAGTACTCTCCAACAATTGGAATTGCATCAAGTAATATCTATTATAAGAATCCTCTTATATAGATATTGGTCAACCCTTCTAATCCTATTAGACATGGGATTTCTTTTAATTAATTAAACTCCTTTAATTAATTTAGGCTTCCCACCACATGGGAAATAATTAATTAAATTCATTTAATTAATTTGTCTCCTAATCTTATTAGGAATAAATGAGAGTACTAATATTAAATTAATTACTAAACTCCTTTAGAAATTAAAATCATAATAATATTAATAATATTAATAAGACTCCTCTTATTAATTTATATTTAATATTTCCAAAATATTAAATAATAAATATTAAGCTATTTAATTTATTCTATCACCATAGATTAAATTAATTTCACTTAATGCATTATTACGATTATGCCATTACGTTCTTAAATAATTATTCTTCCTTTTATGGTGTGACCCTTTAGGTTCTCCATATTAAACCGGTTGTGAATAAATCAATTAGAACAATTCTAATCTTATTTAAATAAATAAATTAAACTAATAATCTATTTAAATAAATAATATTTATTCTACAATAGGGATAAGCCTCCCTAGCGATCAACGACTTTTCAGATAATATAGATTTCAACATTAATCATAAAAGAACATGTGAGTAAATAGTTACCATACAATTCAATCCTTCCACCATACAATGTCCCAATTAAATATAAGACATTAATTTACTGTCAAGTCTTATTTTATTTAATTATATGTATTTCGATTAGAAAATGCACAACTCCAAATAATGTAAATTAGAAACTCCTTTCTAATTTCATTTTACCTTGGCCAAGGATTCCTGGGTTGTCATTTAACGAATCACATAGGACATATCTCCTCCTTTACTAGAGGTGGTATATTCTTTATTGATCATTCATTGTCTCCATATGTAACTCATTATACCCAAGCATACCCTTTTATATACCCTAAAGGGCTTTAAGGAATAAGTCAAAGTATAATTCATTACATACAAGATACTATGATGATCTCAAGTCCAATGATCACTTGTACTACTATCACATTAGGAATTCCTATTGACAGGCGAGTAAAACTCCATTAGGTATTCCATAGCGAGTCACGTTCAGTGAACTTATTCTCCAATAAGCACCTACATACTTGCTTTAGTGTCTCCACACAAATGATTATGAGATCAATCATCCTCATCTAATGAGCAAGCAACATATGTACTAATCTATCCGGATTTACTAATCCCCCTTTTAGTAATCCCATGATTAGGAACTATTTTAGTTTTAGAGCTTTCTAAGAATTTAGATCTCATTGGCATGATCATCATCATGATTCTAAAAGCATTGCTTAAAACTATGGGTTATTTACATATTATAAAAACAGCACCATGTAGATAATTAAATGCCTTTAATTAATGAATATTTTTATTAATAAATAAATAAGATTGCCTCCAAAGTAGATGCTTTATCATCATACATGATTGGCTTGTATGCATACTACTTTCAATCTCCCACTTGCACTAAAGCCAATCGCCATGGTATCTCATACCCAACTTCTCTAAGTGACGATCAAACTGCTGTTGTGTTAAAGCTTTAGTTAATGGATCTGCAATGTTGTCTTGAGAGTCTACACTCTCCTCTTTCAATGATTTCTTTAATCAAAGTGCCGCAACACATGTTTAGATTCAAGATGAGACTTAGGACCTATTCCTAGTTCTGTAATGAACTTTTCATCTAAAACATCAACTTGCAGCTTCACTTACAGTTATATACTTTGTCTTTGTCACTAAACCAACAACCTTTTGTTGTTTGGAACCTTTTCAATTCACTGCACCATCTTTCAAGGTAAACACATACCTTGAAACAGATTTACTGTCATCTTGGTCTGTTTGAAAACTTGAGTCTGTGAATCCCTTGAGTTTTAATTCAGATCCACCGTAGACAAGAAAAATATCTTTAGTCCTTCTCAAGTACTTTAGGATATTCTTCACTGCCTTCTAGTGCTCTTCTCCAGGGTTTGACTGGTATCTGCTCATTACACTAAGTGCATGAGCAACATCCGGTCTAGTACATATCATACCATACATGATAGATCCTATTGCAGAAGCATAAGGGATCTTACTCATACGGTCTCTCTCCTCAGGTGTCTTTGGGGCCTGTTTCTTGGAGAGATGTATTCCATGGCTCATCGGCATGAGACCTCTTTTGGAATCTTCCATGCTAAACCTCTTTAGCATTGCATCAATGTACGTTCCTTGGGATAAACCAAGCATCCTTTTAGATCTATCTCTATAGATCTTTATCCCCAAAATATAGGATGCTTCTCCCAAGTCCTTCATGGAGAAGTGTTTAGATAACCAGCTTTTAATCGATTGTAGCATAGGAATGTCATTCCCTATCAGTAATATATCATGAACATATAATACAAAGAATAAAACTGCGCTCCCACTAACCTTCTTGTACACACATGGTTCATCGTCGTTTTTGATAAAATCAAACTCTTTGATTGTCTCATCAAAACGAATGTTCCATCTACGAGAAGCTTGCTTCAATCCATAAATGGATCGTTGCAGCTTACAGACTTGATTTGTTCCAACCTTTGAAACAAATCCCTCTGGTTGTGTCATATACACATCCTCCTCAAGTTTCCCATTGAGGAAGGCCGTTTTCACGTCCATCTGCCAGATCTCATAGTCGTTATAAGCTGCAATCGCAAGCAAAATCCGAATGGATTTGAGCATAGCTACTGGTGAAAAGGTTTCATCATAGTCAACTCCTTGTCTTTGTTTGAAACCTTTTGCAACCAGTCGGGCCTTATAGGTCTCTACCTTGCCGTCCGCTCCAGTCTTTCTTTCAAAGACCCATTTACACCCAATAGGCTTAATGCCTTCAGGTGGTGAAACCAAAGTCCATACTTTATTTTCATACATGGAGTCCATTTCGGATTTCATAGCTTCAAGCCATTTTCTTGAGTCTTTATTACTCATAGCCTGTTCGTAATTCAATGGATCATCATCATTCATGATGTGTACCTCATCGTCATCCTCTATAACGAATCCATACCTCTCAGGTATCTTCGGTACTCTTCCAGATTTACGAACAGGGTGTGGTATAGTAGGTTCTTCTACGTGGTCAGGTACCTGACTTTGATCCGTGCTAATTTGTGGTTCTTGAACTTCTTCAAGATATATCTTACTCCCACTGACCCCTTCATGGATAAACTCCTTTTCCAAGAAGGCAGCATGTTTCGCAACAAACACCTTTTGATCAGTTGGATGATAGAAATAATACCCTAAAGTTTCTTTAGGGTATCCCACAAATCTACACTTATCGGATTTAGTCTGTAGCTTATCATTTTCAAACTTTTTGATATAAGCTGGGCAATCCCAAGTCTTAACATGCTTAAGATTTGGTTTTCTCCCCTTCCACATCTCATATGGAGTCTTTGGGGCGGATTTGGTAGGTACCTTGTTAAGTAGGTATGCAGCCGTTTCTAGGGCATATCCCCATAAGGAAATTGGAAGGTCGGTAAAACTCATCATAGATCGAACCATGTCCAACAGTGTTCGATTTCTCCTTTCAGATACTCCATTTAACTGTGGTGTACCTAGAGGAGTCCATTGTGAGCTTATACCATTTTCTTTGAGATAATTGAGAAACTCACCGCTTAAGTATTCTCCACCTCAATCTGATCGAAGTATCTTTATACTCTTGCCCGTTTGTTTCTCTACTTCACTTCTGAACTCTTTGAACTTTTCAAATGATTCTAACTTGTATTTCATTAAATACACATATCCAAATCTTGAGTGATCATCAGTGAAAGTAATAAAATAAGAATACCCACCCCGTGCACTTGTTGTATAGGTCCACAAACATCTGTGTGAATCAATGCCAACAACTCTGTAACTCTTTCTCCTTTTCCACTAAAAGGAGATTTAGTCATTTTACCCATGAGATAAGATTCACAAGTTGGATATGATTCATAATCAGATAACTCAAAGAGCCCATCTTTATGCAACTTGGATAATCTTGTTTCATTGATATGACCGAGTTTACAGTGCCACAGGTAGGTATAATTAATATCATCTCGTTTCCTTTTCTTAGTTTGTTCAATTTGAAAAATATTTTCTTGTAAGTCAAGTGTATAAAGTCCATTTCGCAAATTTCCAACACCATATAAAATATCGTCTTTATAAATAGAACAACTATTGTTCTTTATAACAACGTTAAATCCTTCCATATCCAATACAGAAATTGAAATAATATTTTTAATAATATTCGGAACATAATAACAATTATTAAGATAAATGGACTTGCCCAAAGGCATTGCTAAATAATAAGTTCCTACAGCTAATGCAGCAACCTTTGCTCCATTCCCCACTCGTAGGATCACCTCATCATTGTTCAGCTTTCTACTTCTGACCAGTCCCTTCACATTATTACATATGTGAGAACCACAGCCGGTATCCAATACCTAAGTAGAATTTTGACTTTTTGAAAAATTAATTTCAATCATGAACAAACCTTGATTGGAAGTCGAAGCTTCTCCAAGCTTCTTCTTTGCCAGAAACTTCTTGCAGTTCCTCTTCCAATGACCCGGCTCGTTGCAATGGAAGCACATTCCTTTGCTAGCTGGATCAGATTTCTTTTGTTCCTTTATGTTCACTTTGCCCTTGGTCATCCGAGATCGGAAGAGCTCCTTAGATATCTTATATCTAGCAGTCCTACTTTGTTCACCGTACAACTTCTTGAGGTGAAGCAGCATAGCAGGAGCATCCATTTTTTCGTGCTGACGCTGAAGCTCGTTATTCATGGATGCGAGCATGATGCATTGAGCCACAGATGCATCATCTTGCCACTTTACAATTGTGGCAATCTCTTCTTCAGAGGCTGTTTCTGGAACAGTTCCAAGGACAGGTGAGTTTAGGACATAAGAAATCTTTTCAGCAGTGAGAACTATTCTCAGATTTCTTAGCCAGTCCGTATAATTCGGCCCGGTAAGCTTATTAGCATCAAGTATGCTTCGCAATGAAATTAGTGATTTTGACATTTTTAAAATTTTGCATGTGAAAAACAACATTTTAGCAAACATTCATTTTATTAATTTTGCATACCAAAATAAATTTAGGTCTTTATTTTAAATTGGTATCTCCCACTATTTTTATCAAACTATATTACCCTCACTTATATAGTTCGGCAACATCTAATTAAAGATTTGCTAGTGAGAATAAGGATCCCATTTCAAATGTATATAACCTTGTGGATAGCATAACAAGCGATATACAAATAAATAGGTAGACAACTCTTGTCAATTACATCACTATATAACTCCTTTTATTTTGCCTCTTAAATCATAATGGTCAAGTGTGTGCACATCCGAACTAAAACGATTTAAGTTAAGTCCAGCCTAGCACTTCTATAAATTCAAAAAAGAAAAATGTTCGTCCTTGTGGATAGCACAACAAGACTAGATCGTTCAATTTTCTTGATAAGCATCAAATGTGATTAATTAACATCTTAAATATGCAATACTCGCCTTGTGGATAGCACAACAAGCTCATATTAAATATTTAATACTCTATTAATTTATCATGCTAGAAGGCGACGTTCGATATTCCAAATATCATTTGAACGCTTCGGACTTAATATTATTTCTTTGAGGGATTTGTTATTATTTGTCTCATCTTGTTTAGCGTGCATGCACATATATATATATAAAATACGCGTCATTTTATTAAACATGCGAAGCATGTTTGCATAAAATATAATATATATAATATTTAGCATGCAATATAGAATACTATATTCTACCCAGATTGATTATGGACTTTTATTCTAGTTTGGTTCACTAGAGCCACCAAGTGAACCAAAAGGTCAAACCTAGGAGTGCAAGAATTTAAATTTAAATATAACTATTACATTTAAACCCGGGCTCCATACAAACGGGTCTTCACGCGCTCCTTGCTCCTTGGTCTCCAATTTTTTCAAGATAATTCTAACTATTTCTATTACATTAAACTATTTAATTTAAATAGAAACCTTGATCAGCAGTCAAGGGGAAGTACATAGGAGGGAGATAGAATTTTACATCACGAAATTTTTTTTTAGAGAAGACGAGGTACACATACCCCATTTAATAAAACCCATTCATTGAAGCATTCAACTAAAATAAAATCCAATCACATTGGTCAAATAGTCCATAATCAATCCCCATTTATTATCATACATATCACCATATATATCAATAAATAAATATTCATCTCATGAATTAAAACATTCTATATATATATGAGTATCATTTAATGGGCAATTTTAAATTGCATGAAATCCAATTTCAAGATTAAAATAAACTCTTTATTTTAATTATAAAATTGTTTAGAATATAATATATAAATATATCATATTTATTTTTTAAAAAAGAAGTCACCTTCTTTTATTAAAAGAGTCCTGCAGGTTTATTAAAAGAGTCATTTCCTGATGGGTCACATTCTTTTTGGAGTAAGAAAGAGACAACACATTTTCTTTGCAGAATTCAAGATTAGCACCCAAAAAAAAAAATTGTGATTCGTCCCAAAAAAAAAAAAAACGTCATTTTTTTTTTCTTAAAAAAAAATAATTTTATACAATAAAATTATGCCCAATAAATTATTTTAAATATATACCCATATGTATATGAAATCAAAAATAAATTAATAATTGCATAAAAGTTTGGCTCTAATGCCACTGTTGGGTTTGTACGAAATCGTGACGCAATCAAATTGCAAAAATTAGCGGAAGCATGGTATATCAGAGTTTAAAAAAATTTCTACAAAACCATTACCCGGATCATCCTTTATGCAAATTATTAATTTAAAACGATAAATAAGAAGTTATGGAATCATACCCTTGTAGAACGAAGCTTCCACAGGTACTAGTTCAACTCCTTGTTCTTCGTGATCTCCTTGAATTTCTGGATTAGATTCCTTCCTTTGATTAACGTTAGCCACCTAAGTGTTTGGCCTCTAGAGGTGATCCACCAAGGAAGATGAATTATCAAGAAGGAGGGTGGTTGGCTTAGTTTTCTATCCTCTATAGAAAAGGAGTACTCTCCAACAATTGGAATTGCATCAAGTAATATCTATTATAAGAATCCTCTTATATAGATATTGGTCAACCCTTCTAATCCTATTAGACATGGAATTTCTTTTAATTAATTAAACTCCTTAAATTAATTTAGGCTTCCCACCACATGGGAAATAATTAATTAAATTCATTTAATTAATTTGTCTCTTAATCTTATTAGGAATAAATGAGAGTACTAATATTAAATTAATTACTAAACTCCTTTAGAAATTAAAATCATAATAATATTAATAATATTAATAAGACTCCTCTTATTAATTTATATTTAATATTTCCAAAATATTAAATAATAAATATTAAGCTATTTAATTTATTCTATCACCATAGATTAAATTAATTTCACTTAATGCATTATTACGATTATGCCATTACGTTCTTAAATAATTATTCTTCCTTTTATGGTGTGACCCTTTAGGTTCTCCATATTAAACCGGTTGTGAATAAATCAATTAGAACAATTCTAATCTTATTTAAATAAATAAATTAAACTAATAATCTATTTAAATAAATAATATTTATTCTACAATAGGGATAAGCCTCCCTAGCGATCAACGACTTTCCAGATAATATAGATTTCAACATTAATCATAAAAGAACATGTGAGTAAATAGTTACCATACAATTCAATCCTTCCACCATACAATGTCCCAATTAAATATAAGACATGAATTTACTGTCAAGTCTTATTTTATTTAATTATATGTATTTCGATTAGAAAATGCACAACTCCAAATAATGTAAATTAGAAACTCCTTTCTAATTTCATTTTACCTTGGCCAAGGATTCCTGGGTTGTCATTTAACGAATCACATAGGACATATCTCCTCCTTTACTAGAGGTGGTATATTCTTTATTGATCATTCATTGTCTCCATATGTAACTCATTATACCCAAGCATACCCTTTTATATACCCTAAAGGGCTTTAAGGAATAAGTCAAAGTATAATTCATTACATACAAGATACTATGATGATCTCAAGTCCAAGGATCACTTGTACTACTATCACATTAGGAATTCCTATTGACAGGCGAGTAAAACTCCATTAGGTATTCCATAGCGAGTCACGTTCAGTGAACTTATTCTCCAATAAGCACCTACATATTTGCTTTAGTGTCTCCACACAAATGATTATGAGATCAATCATCCTCATCTAATGAGCAAGCAACATATGTACTAATCTATCCGGATTTACTAATCCCCTTTTTAGTAATCCCATGATTAGGAACTATTTTAGTTTTAGAGCTTTCTAAGAATTTAGATCTCATTGGCATGATCATCATCATGATTCTAAAAGCATTGCTTAAAACTATGGGTTATTTACATATTATAAAAACAGCACCATGTAGATAATTAAATGCCTTTAATAAATGAATATTTTTATTAATAAATAAATAAGATTGCCTCCAAAGTATATGCTTTATCATCATACATGATTGGCTTGTATGCATACTACTTTCAGACGTTCCCTCGCTCACAAATCGAGTGGCATCAAATCGTGGAGGAGCACTAGAAGTTGAAGTCCTTGGCCTTTTGGATGCCATATTTATGCTTGCTCGGCAAATTGGGATTCAAAAAGTGAAGTTAGCCTGTGAAATCCTGTTGAAGCAATTTATCAAATACGTGGTGGGCGACAATGTCTCTCTCCCAAACTTAGTAAAATTGTAATACCCAATATCCCAAATATAAATAATTTGAATTAACCTTGGTTCTTCAGTAACCCAAGGGTTCCCAATACAATTATTAAGAAACTCAATAAAATTTTGGATACAAACTCCAATATCAATGAATACTTGTGTTACCTTTTGTCTTATTTACTTCAATTGGATGGGTGTTGATTCAATTACCTTTCTCTTTGTGATTCCAATTCCTATGGCTTCCAATTGCTCTTGCTTCCTATTTATGATGAAGGTTGGTGTATGTGATTGAGCAAATTCAGGAGTGAGGGAGTTGGTTGGACGAATTGGCTGTTGGTTGGGATTGGGAGTGACGAATTTAGATGATAGGTTGAATGGGGTTAGGTTGAGAAAGAGAGTAGAATTAGAATAGGATTTGGATTTGGAGAGATATGGACTTAGATTAGGTTTAGGAAGTTTGTATAGGAATAGGAATAGAGAGAGTTGAGGTTGATTTGGGCAAGGAGAGGGAAAAGAAGGAACATATTCGTGTTTTAAAACTGACTCTTCCGACCGGCGCGCCCTGCGCCCGGTCTCCCCTTATTGCAGCGCGGCCCGAGCCGTGTAGGTGAAATCGACTAAAAAATTCTGCTTCCCTAGCGTGCCCCGCGCCCTTGAGAGCGCGCCCAACGCTGCCCTATTAAATTTGAACATGATTTTCTGCATAGGTGGCGCGCCTCGCGCGTGTTGGCCTTGTGTTAGGGTGCGGCCCACGCCGGGCTTGTGGACTTGTTCCTTTTATGATGATGGTGCTCTTCGTTTCCTTGAGTCCTGACAATTTGAAAGTGAAAGTGATGAGGAATTTCTAGGCATGTAATAATGGAGTATATACTAATTACTAAATGCTATTGAATACTAATACTAAAAAAAATCAAGAAATTGGGTTGCCTCCCTCCCAATTAGCTTCCCGTGTTTAATGTTATTAGCTCGACTATACTTCAATCGATTATCCAGAAGCCGGATCCATCAGCATCACGACCTCGACCTCCTCAACTTGACTGCTATCCAGAAATGGCTTTAGCCTATGGCCGTTCACCTTGAACACATTTCCTGTCTTCGGATTTTGGATGTCGACTGCACCATGAGGAAAAACATTAGTGATAACAAATGGTCCCTCCCAGCGAGAGCGTAACTTTCCTGGAAATAATTTCAATCGTGAATTAAAAAGAAGGACTTGCTGTCCCACAGTGAAATTTTTCCTCAAGATCTGCTTATCTTGAAAAGCTTTTATCTTAGTTTTGTACAACTTAGAATTCTCATATGCTTCGATCCGTAAGTCCTCGAGTTCTTGTAACTGCAACTTCCTACTGACGCCAGCTTGATCCATGTTCATATTGCACTGTTTGATCGCCCAGAAAGCTTTATGCTCCAGCTCCACAGGTAGGTGGTAGGGTTTCCCAAACACTAGCCTATAAGGCAACATACCTATCGGAGTTTTGTATGCAGTCCTATATGCCCATAGTGCATCGTCTAATCTAAGACTCCAGTCTTTCCTGTTTGGGTTGACTACTTTCTCCAAAATGGATTTGATCTCTCGGTTGGATACCTCTGCTTGGACATTGCTCTGCAGATGGTAGGATGTAGATACCCTGTGAAGAACGTTGTACTTCTTCAACAAGGCTCCTAACACCCTATTACAGAAGTGTGTTCCGCGATCACTGATGATGGCCCATGGTGCTCCAAACCTGACAAAAATATTAGTCCTGACAAAATCTACAACAACTTTAGAATCGTCAGTCCTGGTGGCTTTAGCTTCCACCCATTTTGAAACATAATCAACTGCCAACAAGATGTAAATATTTCCAAAAGAAGCAGGAAAAGGTCCCATGAAATCAATACCCCAAACATCAAAGATTTCAACAATTAGAATAGGATTTTGTGGCATTTGATTCCTATGAGATATATTACCAGTTCTTTGATAATTTTCACATGATTTACAAAATAAATAAGAATCTTTGAAAATAGATGGCCAAAAGAAACCACTCTCTAACACCTTACGTGAACATGTCTTGTAATGGTTGTGCTTCCTCCTCCTTAAAAATTCTGCTCAAGTGATCCGCCACCAAGTTATCCGCACCCTTTTTATCTTTAATCTCCAAGTCGAATTCTTGCAGCAGTAAGATCGACCGTATGATTTGGGGTTTGGACTCCTTCTTGGTCAGCAAGTACCTGAGAGCAGCATAGTCAGAATAAACTGTTACTTTAGTACCAAGTAAATATGATCTGAATTTTTCTAAAGCAAATACAACAGATAAGAGTTCTTTTTTCGTTGTTGAATAGTTTATTTGAGCTGCATTCAATGTTCTAGAGGCATAGTAGATGACATGGACAGCTTTGTCAATCTTTTGGCCCAAAACGGCGCTGACAGCATAGTTGCTTGCATCACATATTATCTCGAACGGGAGCTTCCAATTTGGTGGTTGAATGATAGGGGCTAACGTCAATAACTTCTTCAAGGTATCAAAAGCCACCTTGCATTCATCATTAAACTGGAATTCCTCATCTTTTTGAAGCAACTTGCATAAGGGAAATGCTATCTTGGCGAATTCTTTGATAAACCTGCGATAAAATCCTGCATATCCAAGAAAAGAGCGTACCTCCCGCACGCTGACGAGGTAAGGCAATGCAAATATAATATCAATCTTAGCTTTATCGACTTCTAAACCATTAAGTGACACTACATGTCCAAGTACAATTCCTTATTCTACCATAAAGTGACATTTTTTCCAATTTAGCACAAGGTTTGTTTCTAAACATCTATCCAATACACGTGTCAGATTGTCTAAGCAGGCATCTAATGAATCACCATGAACTGTGAAATCATCCATAAATACTTTGATGCATTCTTCTAAAAGATCAAAAAAAATACTCACCATGCATCTTTGAAAAGTACCTGGGGCATTGCAGAGTCCAAAGGACATTCGTCGATAGGCAAAGGTACCAAAGGGACATGTGAATGTGGTCTTTTCTTGATCTTCGGGGGCGATCATAATCTGGTTATAACCTGAAAAACCATCTAGAAAGCAATAATAAGAATGCCCGGCTAATCTTTCTAACATTTGTTCAATAAAAGGAAGGGGAAAGTGATCTTTTCTAGTTACGGTATTCAACTTCCTATAGTCGATACACATTCTCCAACCTGTTTGCATTTGTGTGGGCACTAACTCATTATTGTCATTCTTGACAACCGTGATTTCGGATTTCTTAGGAACTACCAGCACCTGACTTACCCATTGATTGTCAGAGATGGGGTAGATGATTCCGGCATCAAGCAGTTTAATTACCTCTTTCTTCACTACCTCCATCATCGGTGGGTTCAACCGTCTTTGTGCATCTATCGTTGGTTTAGCTCCTTCCTCTAACAAAATGCGATGCATGCACATCGCAGGACTAATTCCCTTTATGTTTGCTATAGTCCAACCAAACACTGTGATGTGGTCCCTAAGGACTCTTAATAATTTTTCTTCCTGCACTTTGGTTGGATTACTAGCAATTATCACAGGTAAAGTTTCATTAGTCCCTAAATATGCATATTCAAGTGTGCAGGTAATTGTTTCAATTCAAGTGTTGGAGCTTGTTCCACAAATGGTAATAATTTTTGGTGAGACACAAGCAATTGAATTAACTGAACTACATACTTATCTGTGAGTTTAGGCAATGACTATAGTATAGGTACAATTTCCTTCAATTCTTGACTGTGCTCAAGTTCATATGTCCCATCCATGTCCAAAATGCTGGAAATAGCAACCTCCAAGCTGTCTCTTTGAATTTGTTCAAAAGTTTGCTGCACTAAAAAGTCACACACATTAATTGTAAAAACCTGACAAATATCACTAGGGTACCTCATGGCATCGTAGATGTTAAATTGGATCTTCTCGCTATCAAACTCCATTATCAAGGTCCCGTTGTGAACATCAATCATAGTCCTTGCTGTCTTTAGGAAAGGTCTTCCTAGAAAAATGTGTGATGGGTTTGGGGATGTGTCATCTTTCATATCCACTATGTACAAATATGAAGGAAAGATTAGTTCATTCATTTGCACCAAGACATCTTCAACTACCGCTCGGGGGTAGGTGTTAGTACGATCAACCAATTGAATAATTACACCATTATTTTTCAAGTTTAGAGACTTATAAGCATATAATGGCATCACATTAATTGAAGCACCTAAATCTAGCATAGCCTTCTCAAATCTAGTGTTGCCTATCTTACATGGGATCGTGAACATGCCTGGATCTTTGCATTTAAGTGGCATTTTTCTTTGAAGAACTGCAGATACATTCTCCCCAACTGTGACTTTTCATCATTTTCTAATTTCCGTTTGTTAGTGCACAATTCTTTTAAAATTTTTGCATACCGTGGCACTTGTTTAATTGCATCAAGTAATGGAATGTTCACTTCTACTTTCCTAAAAGTTTCTAGAATTTCTTTATCCTGTTCATCTTTCTTTGAATTTCTAGAATTTCTATAAGGAAAGGGAAATGGGATATCCTTAAGCTGAAAAGGAGGGCTAGGAAGTACCTTAGATTTTTCTGGTTCTTCCGTAGCTTGCTCTTTCTCAAACTCAACTGTAGTTGTGTGTGTATCCAACTGCTTTCCACTCCGCAGGGTTATAACTCTGGCATTCTCCTTGGGATTCACAACAATTTGTGATAGAAGCTTCCCTGAACCTTGAGAGTCCAACCGACCTACAGTAGTGGCTAATTAGCTTATTTGACTCTCCAATCTGTGGATGGAAGATTTCGTCTCTTGTTGGAACTGTTGTGTCTGTTGCATGAATGCCTTGAACATGTCTTCCAAGGATGTTCCAAGATTGGCCGGCGCTGCTGGTCTGGGTTGGTACTGTGGCTGATTTGGCTAAAATTGTTGTTTAACTGGGTAAAACCCTTGGGCATGCGGCCTAGCACCCCCATAACTCAAGTTAGGATGATCCCTCTATCCTGGATTGTATGTGTTGGAGAAGGTATCATATTTTCTCTGCGGCTGAGCCTGGTAGTTTCCAACTGCATTAGCTTGATGTGTACTATCTTCCTCTTGTAATGTCGGGCATACATCTGTAGGGTGCCCTGCCATTAAACAAATTTGGCAAGCTTGTGCAACCGGTACGTTACTTGTAGCTAATTGTTTCACCAAAGCAGTTAAGTCAAAAATCTATTGCTCTACATTAGTCGTGCTTACCTCACTTACCCTTTGCGCTGGATGATCATTCTGTGTTCCATATTGCTGTGCATTAGTAGCCATGTTTGCAATCAGATTCTTTGCAGCCTCCGATGTTTTGTCCACAGATGCTCCTCCACTAGCAGTGTCGATCATACTTCTATCCATGGGTATGAGTCCTTCATAAAAGTAGATAATGAGGTGTTGATCGTCAATCTAGTGAGGTGGACAGCTGGAGCAAAGCTTCTTGAATCTCTCCCAATACTCATACAGTGTTTCACCACTGAATTGTCGGACTCAGCAAATTTCTTTTCGTATGTTGGCTACTCTCGAAGCAGGAAAGAACTTCTCCAAAAATAGCCTCTTCATGTCGTTCCATGATTGTATTGATCCCGAGGGGAGATAATATAACCAATATTTTGCTAAGTCTTCTAGTGAGAAAGGGAAAGCTCGCAGCTTTATATGCTCCTCCGTAATATTATGTGGCTTCATGGTCGAGCACATAACATGAAACTCCTTCAAATGCTTGTAAAGATCGTCACCTGTAAGACCACAAAAAGTAGGCAAGAGGTGAATTAGTCCAGATTTTAGTTCAATCGCAGCATTCAAAGCAGGATATTCAATACAAAGGGGTTGTTGAGTAAGATTAGGAGTTGACAACTCCTTTAAAGTCCTGTTATTTGGCACCGCCATCTCCTCTTCTTATTCGCTTAAAGAAGATTGGTTCGAAAGTAGTGCGAGTGCGATGTTGAGGCCTGGTGATGAAGCTTCGTTAGAATCTGCAAGTGAACCTTAGGTTTTTCGAGCTTTCGTCATAAGCCTTTGCGCAGTTCTCTCTATTTTTGGATCAAATTTCAAGTCAAGAAAGTGAGAGGATCGAGGCATAAAAATAAAAATAAAAATTAAAAAATGAAAACAATTGAATAAATGAAAACAAATAAAACTCCTCGGCAACAGTCCCAAAATTTAGTAGCTGTCGTCTAGCACTACAAAATTTACCTTACTCTTTATTCAACTAACTTAAGAATTAGTATAGTACTAAGCAAGGATCGATCCCACAGAGAGTGAACTGTCTTTTAGTTATCCAATGATTTCCAATGAATTGGGGGTTTTAAGTTTGAACAGATTAATTAACGAAAGTGAATTAAGAAAATATCAATGATTAAAAAGCTTCAATTCTTCAGTTCAGTATTTCCTTTTCGTAAGTATGAATTAATCAAGTTATTACACTATTTACCATTTCAATGAGATTAATAACCCTAGATAACCGCGATCGCAAATTACCCGAAATTCTCCTTATGTGTAGATCTAATGCGACGATCGCCAACAAAAGATTCTAACTAACATACAACCTAGAACTATCAGTCTAGATTTAATATGATAGAAGCATTAAGAATGAGAATTAGATTATTCCAAGCAATAATTACACAATCAGGAATTATTTAACTTGTCTTCTAAAAATCTTAACAATATTTCAAAGCTTGACCACAATAAAATATCATTAATTGCTACTTTGATTAGACATACATCGTTTGCTTAATATATAACTTAATATAACAGATGATATCAATTTACTAATTTAATCCTGTAGAAACCAAATTAGTTGATTGAATAACATATATGAAAGTTTATGTAGATTAACATAATAAATCTCAATATGAAAGACTAAATATTATAAACTTAATCAAACCATAAATTAATAATCAGGTTCAACATCCCTTCAGAATTGAAATAAAGAACTTAGCCTGACATGCTTGAATATTCAAAACTAAGGTTTGTTTCCTCCAAGCAACCCAAGAGAATATAGATTAAAAGATTAAAAGATCAAAAGATGATAAAAAAAAGTCTTAACCTCATAAAACAACTGATATAAATAGCCTATCAAAACTGTAATTTAATTAGAAAAGTCTCCTGTGATGCCCCCAAAATAGGTTCACACAACCTATTCTGACTCGCCAAATACATGGTACAGAATCCAAATACAAATATTCAAATTCAACTATTTCACTGTCGTGCAAAATATGATCACACAACTGTGAGCTACAATATAGATCGTATATAATACGAAATATAAACGATCAAATTCAGTCCTCATTAATTACAATGATTAACACACTATTTTACAGAAATAATGAGGACTACTACAGCTCTATCTTGGACCATCACTCCATTCCCCGACTAGTCCCCGCAATATCTCATTTCCTGAAGAGAACAATGGAAGAAAAGAGTGAGCTCAACTAGCCCAGTAAAAAATATTATGACTAAGATAATGAAGAATAAATTATCGTTAGTCATCAATAAACTAGATAAAATATGATGGACAACAAGTTTTAGATCAACAACTGCAGTGGAAATAACAATTCATTAGAAGAGTTAAGTGGAGAGTGATGTCCACTATCTTTTATGACATAAAAGTCCATCATCAATATTTTATTCTTGTAACACCAATCAATAATATTTTCAATCAACGAATTATTCATGCACTACGGGCCAAGGATATTTGTTTGTATCACCAGTGGTTATGATCATGTCAAACAACTGCTCATCTTTGCACTACAGGCCAAAGATATTCATAAATCAATAGCTCATCTTTGCACTACGGGCCAAAGATATTTATAAATCAACAGCTCATCTTTGCACTACGGGCCAAAGATATTCATAAATTAACAGCTCATCTTTGCACTATAGGCCAAAGATAACTTTCACCACAATATAGGACTGAGAATGATGTAAAATGATATAAAGAACGAATCCAGTGAGATCAAGGACAAATATTAGATATTTATAATTCAATTTATCCAGAGTTCAAGAATATGCAAGTTATCACTATAGAGATCAAAACATAGATACAATCAAAGATAATTTGGATAGAAAAAAAGTAAATATAATTTTTTTTCGTGAATAGTATCCCATGAATAGTATCTCGAATAGTACCCGAATGAATAGTTCCCCGACATGAAAAGATAAAAATTTCATAAGAAAGTCCACACCAATATTTCGGTGAAATGATATTAGATGAAGCGCAAAACTCAAGGAATTTCTGATCATTTTAGGAATTATAGAAGCAATACTTACCGTAGTAAGTTTAAATTTAAGAATATAAAATAAAATATTATCACTTTTATAATATGGAATATGAAAGAAAATAATATTTTGTACGAATATTGAAAGAAAATAACATCATTTTCGGGAAAAATAATATCATTTACCTCAGTAAAATACTAGATCTGACTGGAATATCGGATATTTTGTTGAGAAAAATCTTACACCGTAATCCACACTCAAACTATCCTTATACTCACAAGAAATACGCTCAATATTATATAGAGAAAATTTTCTTATTCTGGTGTGATTTTCATTTCTAACTAAGCACCCTATTTATAGGAAATGTGTGGCACACCAATATTGACAAACTCACCCACGAATGAATTTTTCAAGCATACCCATTTTGAAAAACACTCCCAGCACACCATACTTGAAAATCTCAAGCCACTCACATGCTTATAATTTATTTAAAAAGAATTCCAATTTTATTTTTCTCTCTTCCACCTCATTTTATTTTTATACCATGAATTTATTATAAAAATTTTACCATTTAAATTATAAAATTGTATTATTATATTATCACATTATACTATTATAATGAAATATTATAATAATATATTTGAATAAATAGTTTATCGGAGAAGATAAAATGTATGCTTTCAACAAATTTCTCACGCTAAAAATTTCCTCCCTTTAAATCAAAATTGGACAAATATTTACTTATCATATTTATCAATATTTTTATTTTATTCATCAATTATTATTCATAATTAATATTATAGAATTATAATATTAACAACCAGGTCGTTCCTAGAAAAGAGGTGGCTTTCCGATAAGGATTTCTCCTCATTGGCGCACAATTATATAACCTAACCCCTTTTCTCAACAGAACTTTCTAGACATTGTCAATAATGCTATCTAATAATATTATTCAAATAATATGAAATATCGATTTAATAATGTGAAATACTGTATAGCAGTTATTATGACAATTATTGAATCAATAATATAAAATATCAATGTAGCAATTATTGAATCAATAATATAAAATATTAAACAGTAATTACTGTAACAATTATTGAATGAGTGACTTCTTACGTAAGAACCAATAATTTGAAATACTATGCAATACCGTGTGCTACTGTGCAACAACGTGTATTACTGTATTTTTATCACCGGGCATTTCAAGAGTTTAACGGTAAAAGTTTTGCCGTTATTTTTATAAAAAGGTTACTTCTGTTGCTTTCTATATCCGACATTCATTCCATTGTGGGGTCCACCAATGACTGCGCTATCGTACGAATATTCTCCGATAAAAAGAATATTCCTCGACCAAACGAATATTTCCCGACACAACGAAATATTTTATAACCACTTGCTTACTTTGTAAAATTTGCACATCTCACCCATAACTTACCACATTTATCAAATCAACACCTTACTATTTCAAAATAATATATAGAGGAAATTAAATCTTTATTCATAAAAGTTGGGGTCTTACAACCTCCCCTCCTTATGAAATTTTATCCCCGAAATTGACGTACGTACCTGGTATGTTGAAGAGGTGAGGATACCTTGCTTTTATTTCCGATTCTAACTCCCAGATCATTTCCTCGATATCATGGTTCCTCCACAAAACTTTAACTTGAGGTATAATCTTTGTGCGTAGGACATGTTCCTTCTTATCCAAGATCTTGACAGGTACCTCCTCATACGTTAAATCTTCGGCTATCTCGTCTGATTCTAATTCAATAATGTGGTTTGGGTCTTTCACATATTTACGTAGCATGGATATGTGAAAAACGTTATGAACACGAGATATGCTTGGTGGTAAGGCGAGTCTATAGGCTACAGTTCCTACTCGATCAAGAATTTCAAATGGACCAATAAATCGTGGGTTAAGCTTTCCTCTCTTTTCGAATCTCATAACTCCTTTCCATGGAGCAACACGTAACAATACATGATCTCCGACATTAAACTCCACCTCCCTTCGATGAAGATCAGTATAACTCTTTTGTCTATCTTGTGAAGTTTGTATATATTGCCGGATTATTTGAATCTTTGTCATGGTCATGCGTACTAACTCCGGTCCCAACAATGTTGCTTCACCCACCTCATCCCAGTATACTGGAGAACAACACTTTCGTCCATACAACACCTCGAATGGAGCCATGCCTATACTTTCCTGATAACTGTTGTTGTAGGAGAATTCCACAAATGGTAAGTACTTATCCCAACTTCCTTTGAAGTCTAGAACACAGAGTCTCAATAGATCTTCAAGAGTTTGAATAGTCCTTTCTGATTGCCCGTCTATTTGAGGATGATATGCAGAACTAAATCGTAAATAGGTGCTCATAGCTTTCTGCAAACTGACCCAAAATCGTGAAGTGAATCTTGGGTCTCGATCTGAAACTATGGATACTGGCATACCATAAATTCTTACAATCTCATTTATATACATACGACCAAGTCGTTCAAGTGAATAAGTCTATCATATAGGTAAGAAATGAGCAGACTTGGTTAATCTATCGACAATAACCCAAATTGCATCTATGCCCTGAGAAACCTTAGGAAGACCCGTAACGAAATCCATGTTGATGTGTTCCCACTTTCATTTTAGAATCTCAAGTGGTTGCAATGGACCCTTTGGCACTTGATGCTCCGCCTTGACACGTTGACAAGTTACACACCTAGAGATAAACTTCGCGATCACTCTCTTTATGTTGCTCTACCAAAAATATATGTCAAAGATCACGATACATTTTGGTACTTCCAAGGTGGATTGCGAACGGTGTGTTGTGTGCCTCCATCATGATTTTATACTTCAAATCAGAATCGTTAGGAACACAATGTCTAGAGTTGACTCGAAGTATTCCTTTCTCATCGATTCTTGCTTCTGGAATAACACCTTCTTGCACCTTCTTCTTCATATTCACCAGCTCCGGGTCTGTAGCTTGAGCAGCTTTAACTTTATCAATTAAAGCTGGTTCTACACGTATATTTAACATCATCATGTGGGTCCCTGGAGTCTTTAACTCTATCTCCATCCTTTGTAAGTCATATAAAATGGGCCTTTGTGTTGACATCATCGCACTCGTTCCCGCATATGATCTTCTACTCAACGCGTCAGCTACTACGTTCACTTTTCCAGGATGGTATTGGATGGTATGGTCATAATCTTTCAACAGCTCAAGCCAAGGTTGTTGCCGCATGTTGAGTTCCTTTTGGGTGAAGAAATATTTGAGGCTCTTATGATCCGTATAGATCTCCACTTTCTCCCCATACAGGTAGTGTCTCCAGATCTTTAACGTGAAAATGACAGCTGCCAACTCTAGATCATGAGTAGGATAATTCCTCTCATATTTTTTGAGTTATCGTGAGGCATAGGCTATGACTTTCCCATGTTACATGAGAACACATCCTAACCCTTTGCCTGAAGCATCGCTGTAGATGACAAATCCTTTCGAACCAGATGGTATTGTCAGAACAGGTGCCGAGATGAGTCTTCTCTTAAGCTCTTGGAAGCCCTTCTCACATTCCTCGTTCCATCTAAATTTTGTATCTTTTTGAGTTAGCTACATAAATGGAGTAGCGATTCGAGAAAATCCTTCCACGAATCTCCGATAATATCCAGCTAAGCCCAGAAAGCTACGTACTTCGGTTACTGACTTAGGTTGTTCCCAACTTTGTATTGCTTCAATCTTCGCCGAATCAACTGATATTCCATGTTTCGATACCACGTGCCCAAGGAATGTGATAAGTAGGTTTTATACCTACTTATTGAATATCAACTTGTTATGATTATGGCTTAAACTCAAGCATTTCTGTGTCTTTTAATGTGTTTTATCTTTATTTTGCATATCTTAGTTAGGAAACTCTTTTGGCATGGAATGGCATTGAAAACGGCATAAAAAGACATGGTTTGGCGTTGAAGTGGCAACAAGGCAAGGGAGGTGGCATGATGATTGAGTTGGCATGATGATGGAGTTGTCATGAGGAAGCAAGCTATGACATGAGCAAAAAAGGGGCCTCAAAGCAGCAAATGTGAAGGAGCAAGAAGCAAGAAAAGAAGCAACAAGGATGCACAAGGAAGCCAACATTGCACCAGAAGAAGGCAGCACAAATTGCAGAGCCACACGCTCGTGCCGGGAAAGCAAAGAGGAGCCGCGCGCCCGCGCCAATACCAAGAGCCCAGTGACTACTCTGGGGAAGAGCGCGACTGCGCCCCAAATGTACTATGGGGCCGCGCGATCGCGCCGATTAAGAAATGCTGACTTTCCATTTTATTCGGCTGAGTGTAATGAACATAAGGTTTAAGTTTGTAAGAGACGAATGATCACTTAACATTGATAGCATTCAAGTTCAGTTCTTAATTTTCTAGGGCTAGAGAGCTTGAGGGTCTGGAAGCTTCACTTCTTCTCCCTCTTTCCTCTAATAGTTTTCATTGTTAGGGTTTCCTTTGGAGTTTGTTTGTGGTCTAAACATGAGCTTGCTAGCATTCTATTGGAAGGGGAACCACAAGATTTGCATTCTCTCTCTCTCTCTCTCTCTCTCTATTCTCTTGCTTTCATAGTTGCTTCAATGCTTGGTTTAAATCCCATAATGGTTTGTGGTTCAGAGATGAACTAACTACCATTATGGGATTCTAATGAATCTTATTGCTTAGTCTAGCTTTATATGCCTCATTGATATATATGCTTGGTTTTGTATGGTTTGCCTGGCATGGTTGTATTGAATATATAGATGCTTGATCACCATCTACTGTAATAGTTTATATGGAATTGAAAGAGGAAATATAAGCTTAGATTTTGCCATGCTAGCACATGTTCGTAAAATTTGCATTTGAGGAATTTTATGTGTCGCTATCCGGATAAAAATACCGTATTGCCATATGTAGTCAATATGGAGCTTGAACTTAAATCGATATTACTTGTAAATCACCTAGACATATAGTGATTTAGGTTTTACTGATGTTCATGTGATTTCTATCTTTATTATGGATATTATATGATATGGACCTGGTTTATTGAAAAATAGCCTTGTCTCACATTCGTGCTCCTGACTAGCATTCCAAAGTGATTAATCATACTTGACATGAGGTGTGTAATCTAGGCGATGCAATAGGTGAAGTTAGGATCCCATATTTCTCCAATTTTAATACCTTGTCATTTAATTAGTTAAGTTTACTTTAAAATCAGTCTAGTTATTAAGTCACACTTTAATACTCGTTTGAGTAGCTGAAGATAACTATAGAATTGTTGCATGATAGTTTAAACCTAACTACTTTTCTCCGTGGGAAGGATCTCGATTTATCACTTTATTACTTGTCGACCGTGTATGCTTGCACGAGTCTGTGCCCATTTTTTTAACACCGAAATGACGCAACAAGTTTTTGGCGCTGTTGCCGGGGAATAGTTGTTAGTTTATTACTATTGACATCAGTTTTTGTTAGATTTGTCTAACTTGATCAAATCTCTTCTTATCTCATTTCTAATTTATTTTCATTTGTGTTTCAGGTACTTGTGGTTAGTTTATGCAAGCACGAGCCTCTAATCCTGAGTTGGTGCCTCTACAAGAGCACATTAACAGCAGAGCTTGGAGAGCGAATATCCGAAATACTAACCCACAAGAAGAGCCTGAACAACGAGAGCAAATGGCAGCCAAAGAACAAAGAGCCGACAATAGAGCCTTGAAGGACTATTCAATACCAAAGATAAATAATTTACAGACTAGTATAGTCAGGCCTGCGATAGCTGCAAATACTTTTGAGATCAAACCAGGGACACTTCAAATGGTTCAGAACACAGTCCAGTTTAGGGGTGCAGCTACAAAAGATTTAGCACATCCTGAGCTTTATTAAAATATGCGACACATTCAAATTTAACAACGTGTCGGATGATGCAGTGAAACTTCGATTATCCCCATTCACCTTGAGGGATACGGTGAAGAGTTGGTTGCATTCACTGCCATCAGGATCAATCACTACATGGGAGGACTTAGCTCATAAGTTCCTCGCCAAATTCTTTCCCATGGCCAGGACAGCTCAGATGAGGAGTGCCCTATCTCAGTTTGAACAACAGGGAGAATCTTTATACGAGGCATGTGAACGATACAAAGAGATGCTCAGGAAATGTCCGCATCACGGAATGTCGGACTGGATGGTGATCAGTTCATTTTATAATGGTTTGGGATGGCAGTTGAGGCTGATCATCGATGCCGCATCTGGAGGAGCTCTGTGGGCCAAGGACTATTTGACAACATATGACCTAATTGAGACCATGGCGGCTAATGAATATCAGAATCCGAAATCCAGAATGCCATAACCAAAAGTGGCGGAAGTATTGGATGTGGATGCCGTCACAGCCCTTTCAGCTCAGATGGCAGCGATGTCAAAGAAGATTGACTCTATGGCTGAACATAGAGTTCAAAAATTTACTTTTGTATGTGAGTTGTGTGCCGGAGCACACCCGACAGAATAGTGTGCCATCACTACCGAGTCGGTCTAGTTCGTCAGTAACTATAAGAAGCCTCATAATCAGTTTCCAAACTCCTACCTTCCAAACAATCGAAACCATCCTAATTTCAGTTGGAGCAACAACCAAAATGCCCAACAGCCTTAAACATCTCAACAATCTCAATACCAACCTCCTCCACAACAACAACAACCATATCAAAGTGCCCAACAGTCCCAATATCAACCATACCAACCAAAATCTCAGCCACAGCAATCTCAGCAGCAGTATGTCCCGAGACAGTCACACCCACCCGAATTTCATCAACCACAACATCAGCACAATCCAGCTCCTAGTCAACAATCAGAGGAGAGAGCTGAGATAGAAGAACTTAAGTTGATGGTTAAGAGTCAAGTGGCGTCTCTCAAGACATTAGAGACTCAAATTGGCCAAATTGCCAATGTAGTCTTAAATAGACAGCAAGGGACTCTTCCAAGCAGTACGAAAGCAAATTTGGGGAGAGGAGATGGCAAGGAGCAATGCCAAGCAATCACGTCAAGGTATGGGAAGCAGACTGCTGAACCAGAGGCTGGCGCGACCGCCTCCCAGGAAGGCCAAAATATGGCGCGGGTGCGCCCAAGTGCAGAAAATCTTGAGGTAGTTTTGGAAGATGGGAAGGATGGAGGCAGTACAGTTGAGGCAGATAGGGAAGGAAACACTGAGAAAACCCATGTTCCACCCCAAAGAATCTACCTTCTTGCACCATATCCATAGAGGATTCAAAAGCAAAAATTGGATAAGCAGTTCGCCAAGTTTTTTGAGGTACTCAAGAAACTGCAAATCAATATTCCCTTTGCCGAAGCTTTGGAACAAATGCCTAGCTACGCAAAGGTTATGAAGGGGATACTGTCAAGAAAGAAGAGGCTAGAGGACTATAAAACAGTGGCCTTGAAAGAGGAATGCAGTTTCGTCTTACAGAGAAAGTTACCTCTAAAGCTCAAGGATCCAAGGAGCTTTACAATACCATGCTCTATTGGGGAGTTGTCCTTCAACAAGTTCCTATATGATTTGGGGGCAAGCATAAACTTGATACCTTTATCAATTTTTCACTCAGTTGGGATTGTCGGCTCCTAAGCCGACAAGGATTTCATTTCAACTAGCCGATAGATCCATCACCTACCCTAGAGGCATTGTAGAAGACGTGTTAGTAAAGGTGGACAAATTTATATTCCCTGCAGACTTTATAATTCTGGACTTCAAGGAAGACAAGAATATACCAATCATCCTAGGGGGACCGTTTCTAGCTACCAGGCGAACACTCATAGATGTACATAAAGGAGAACTAACTATGAGGGTTAAGAACCAAAAGGTCGCCTTCAATGTCTTCAAAGCTATGAATGTTCCCACGGATGAGGAAGAATGTTTCAGAATTGATACTGTCGACATAATTCTGCAGGAGGAGACTGAACAATTAATGAGTATGGATCCATTAGAAACTGCTCTATAGGGATATTCTGGAGTGGAAGATACATATGTGGTGGAGTGCATACAGATCTTGAACACGGTGCCTTAGATGCAAAAGTTTAAAATTCCCATCGAACCACTTAGACAGACTGGGGAGTCATCAGAGCGACTAAAGCCTTCTCTAGAGGTGGCTCCCATACTTGACCTGAAACCTCTTCCTGATCACTTGAGATATGCATATCTGGGAGAATCTTCTACGTGATCGATTATTATTGCCTCTGCTCTATCATCCGATCAGGAGAGCAAATTGCTGCGGGTCTTAAGAGATTTTAAATCAGCTATTGGGTGGACCATAGCTAACATCAAGGGGATCAGCCCCTCCTATTGCATGCATAAAATACTCTTAGAGGATGAAAGTAAGCCATCAATAGAGCATCAAAAAAGATTAAACCCGATTATAAAAGAGGTTATCAAAAAGGAGATCCTCAAGTGGTTAGATGCTGGGATAATTTATCCGATAGTAGATAGCTCTTGGGTGAGCCTGGTGCAGTGCGTCCCGAAGAAGGGAGGCATGACAGTCGTGACTAATGAAAGCATGAACTTATACCTAGCAGAACAGTTATGGGATGGAGAGTCTGCATGGACTATCGCAGACTGAATAAAGCTACAAGGAAAGATCATTTTCCTCTCCCATTCATTGATCAGATGCTGGATAGGCTGGCAGGACACGACTATTATTGCCTTCTGGATGGTTACTCGGGGTATAATTAGATTGTCATAGCCTCAGGGGACAAAGAAAAGACCACCTTCATGTGCCCATATGACACTTTTGCTTTTGGAACGATGTTTTTCGGGCTATATAATGCACTAGCCACTTTCCAGAGATGCATGATGGCTATATTTTCTGACATGGTCGAACACAATGTAGAAGTCTTCATGGATGATTTCTCTGTCTTTGGGGACTCCTTCGACATATGTTTGGAAAATCTAGTATTGGTCTTAAAGAGGTATGTTGAGACCAACTTGGTATTGAACTGGGAAAAGTGCCAATTTATGGTACAAGAAGGTATTATTCTGAGCCAAAAAGTTTCTGGGAAAGGTCTAGAGGTGGATAGAGCGAAATTGGAGACCATTAAAAGTCTACCACCACCAACCTTAGTAAAAGGAGTTCGTAGATTTCTCGGGCATGCAGGCTTCTACCGGCGTTTCATCAAAGACTTCTCGAAGATTACTAAGCCTTTGTGCAGTTTACTCGAGAAGGACGTCCCATTTAAATTCAACGAGGAATGCCTGGTAGCCTTTGAACACTTGAAATAGAAATTTACTATGTCTCCCATCATTACAGCACCAGACTGGTCTCTCCCATTCGAATTGATGTGTGATGCAAGTGACTTCGCCGTGGGGGTGGTATTGGGACAACGCAAGGATAAGATCTTTTATGTGATATATTATACAAGCAAAACCCTGACAGATGCCCAGTTGAACTACACCACCACTAAGAAGGAACTTCTTGCAGTGGTATATGCTTTTGACAAATTCAGGTCATATCTGATTGGCACAAGGGTAATTGTATACACAGATCATGCTGCGATCAGATACCTGATTTCAAAGAAGGATGCTAAACCTCGACTCATTCAGTGGATACTTCTTCTCCAAGAGTTTGACTTAGAAATTAAGGACAGAAAAGGGACCGAAAACCAAGTAGCTGACCACTTATCTCTACTGGAAAACCCGGGGATGGACAGAAATGACCAAGTAATGATTAATGAGTCCTTCCTGGACAAGCAGTTTTTCGTGGTGCAAGGCTAGATGCCCTGGTTTGCGGATTTTGCGAACTTCCTAGTAAGCAATATTATCCCGTCTGACTTTACTAGAGCTCAAAAGAAGAAGTTTCTACACGATGCTAGATGGTATAGGTGGGATGAGCCGTACTTATTTAGGTAGTGCGCTGATAGGATGATCAAGCGGTGCATCCCAGAGAGCGAGATGGAAAGCATACTACGAGATTGCCACTCATTTATTTATAGAGGCCATTATGGGGGTGAGAGGACAGCCGCCAAAGTGCTACAGGCCAATTTTTATTGGCCAACACTGTTTAAAGATGCTTATAACTTTGTCTAGAACTGTGGCCGATGTCAGCAGGTGGGTAACATATCCAAGATAAATGAGATGCCGCTAAATATGATCCTTGAGGTCTAAATCTTCGATGTCTAGGGAATAGATTTCATGGGGCCTTTTGTCTCATCTTGTGGAAATTTATGCATCTTGGTGGCGGTCGATTATGTGTCCAAATGGGTAGAGGTAGCAATCTTACCAACCAATGATGCTCGGGTGGTGTTACGTTTTCTTTAAAAAAGCATATTCACACGCTTCGGGACACCCAGAGCCATCATCAGTGATAAAGGAACACACTTTTGCAATCGTTAATTTTCTGCACTTTTGGCCAAATATGGGGTGAATCACCGAATTGCTACTGCATACCATCCCCAAACAAATGGCCAGGCGAGGTATCTAATCGTGAGGTAAAGCAAATATTAGAAAAGATTATGAATCCCACGAGAAAGGATTGGTCCCTCAAGCTCGACGATGCGGTGTGGGCCTATAGGACTGCTTATAAAACACCACTGGGTATGTCGCCATATCAGCTTATGTACGGGAAGGCCTGCCCCCTCCCCATGGAGCTTGAACACAAGGCTTACTGGGCTATAAAGAAGCTGAATTTTGATTTGAAGGCTGCGAGGGGAGAAAAGGCTTCTCCAACTTAATGAGCTTAAGGAATTCATATTACAAGCCTATGAGAACTCAAAGCTGTATAAGGAGAAAGTCAAAAGGTGGCACGACATGAAAATCATGGGAAGAACCTTTAAGCCTGGGCAAGCAGTGTTGCTGTATAACTCTCATCTCAAACTCTTTCTAGGAAAGCTAAAATCATGCTGGTCGGGCCCCTTAACGGTGAAAACCGTGTTCCCGCATAGCGCAGTGGAAATTTATGATCCATACCCGGACAGGCCCTTCAAGGTGAATGGACAAATACTGAAGCACTATTATGGCGGTGAGATAAATCGAGAGAAGGTGGCCTCGATTCTTTCTACCACTTGACCAAACCAGACAGAGTCTAGCTTGGACTGTAAACAAGCGCTCGATGGGAGGCACCCCATCATCTTTCTTCTCCCTCAAATTTAATTCTTGCATCATATTTTCTATTTCCCCCTCATGTTTAATTCTGGTTACTTATCTCTACATTTCCCCCCCCCCCCGTTTAATTCTCATCATTTTCAAAATTATGAATTTTTTTTTGGACAGTGTAATGTTAGGATGCTCATTGCCTACATTTTTGAACCTTAGGCATATTTGCATCTATTTTTGGGACTTGAAAGCTCATTGCCTACATTTTTGAACATGAGGCATTATTGCATATATTTTTGGTGTTGGAAGCTTATTGAACATATTTTTGAAGTGGTGCATATTGCATATAAGTACATATACTCATTTTTGGGAATTCATATACATATGACTCACTTATAGTATTGCTAAGGATTTAACAGTACATTCATCTCTTATAAGAAAATTATAATATGGAATCTATGGCATCTTATTTTTGATTGCTATATGTGCAAGAAAGAAAAGTATCTAAAGTTGCTGCTTAAGCTTTCACATCGTTGCTGTAGAAAATCAAAGAAAAATTTTGGCTGGGCTCAGGGCAACGCGGCCGCGCCAACCTCAATGCACTCATCGGCGAGTTCACGCCAATATCCAGAGCTTCTAGAGAATTTCCCTGACCCGCGCGGCCGCGCCCCATATAGAGCTTCAGCCAACGCGCCCGCGCCCGACCCCAAAAATCTGACGGTTTTAAATTTGCCAAAACTGATTTAGAGCCCCAATTTGTATACATTCAACTCACACATTCTCTCCTTCTCCAGCCATCTCAGATATCAGCCTACAAGCTCTCCTTCTAAAAATCCCATTCTCTTTCAATCCAAGCCCTAATTACATTGCCATACACTAACCCTCCCATCTCCTACACAAATTCTACCTCCCTTCCGTATACAACCAAGCCTCCACTCCCATCCATCAAGCTCCAACAAATTCTATCACAGTTAGGGATTGAGTTTCTGATTCGAGATTGCAAATTGGGGAAATTCTGTTCAAGTTAGGGTTTGTTCAACACAGTTGACAGAGATACAAGTTTGGGGGTTGTTCTTCATCAGGTTCATCACTTAGGGCTTGCATATAAAATTTTCAAAAATTCTCATGGGTCCTAAACGTGCACGATCTGCCGCTTTTGCATTGCTCGCTCGCAGTGACCAGGGCGACGACATTACAGTGGATTTGACTAAATTTGTTAGCATCGAGGCCCAAATTGAGTACTATCGGATCGCGGCCAAAATAGTATTGAAAGAGAGGGGTTTGAAGCCGGCGAAGGAGGACGGCCAGTTGCTTGTTATGATCCGCGAGATGGGATGGCAAAGGGTTTATGCAACACCGTCGCCTGTACCGTTGGCTATCGTTTGTGAGTTTTATGCCAACGCCAAGGTAACGCAGAGTGGCCGGTCTTTTGTCCGGGGCCATACCATTGATTATCGCCCAGCGGTGATCCAATAGGTGTTAAGTTTGCCTCGATCCTTGGCTGGACAGGTGAATTGGGTTGAAGCGGATAGGTTTGAAACTGACCTTGACCAGTTGCTCCGTAATTTATGTGCGCCATGCACAGTGTGGAAAATTAAGAAGGATACTGCTGATGACTGTACCACTTTCCCTGCATCCGGTCTCAACAAATATGCCAAGGCGTGGAATCTGTTCCTCTGTGCCAACTTGCTGCCATCCACGCACCAGCACGAGATTACAGTCGAGAGGGCTATCATACTTTGGGGGATCATCACTGGGAAGTACATTAATGTCGGCCATCTGCTTCACCAGAACATGCTGCGTTTTATGAGAGGCAGTACAACCGGGTCGATTCCACATGCATCTGTGGTGGCCCATTTATGTGCTGAGGCAGGCCTTGACTGGGATGATGAGCAGGTCCAAATGCTGAGTGGGGACGTCAATCATGCCACTATCAAGAAGTTTGAGGATTGGGTTGGAGGCAAAGCAAACCCGAGGGGCAAAGGTTTCATTTTGCCGCCTCCTCTAGCAGTTCCTCCACAGCAGCCATAGCCGTCAGAAGCCGCTGCCCCTCCTCCAGCCAGTGACATACATTAAGATCGCAAGATTTGGTGATTAAAAAGGAAGATGGACGCCTTGCATGGAAACTTCGCAGCATTTACCAATGGATTATCATGTTCTTTGGCCGAGGCATTTGCTCAGCAAGGGACGATGCTGGAGTGTCCTACCTTCGGTTCCACCATGCCATACCCGCCACCAGACTCACCACCCGAGTAGGGTGGCCATGCCGATCAGTAGGGGAGTTTTCCTGACCCTTTACCTTCAATGTGGACATTGAATATTTCAAGTTTGGGGTTATTGGGTGTAGTTAGTTTTAATTGCATGTTAGGTTGTATATATTAGTTGCATTCTAGTATGTGTTAGTTAAATTTTGTATAAAAAATTTTCAGTTTTATTTTGTTTTGCTTATTTAGTTTGTGATTAATTGCATTTGCATTACATAGCATAGTCTCTTATGTTTAGCCTGTTGAATTTCAGTCTGGCCAATGATGAAATTGAGATATGATAGATTTTTGAACTCAGTGGTTAGTTTAAGCTCAGTTATATTTTTATACATGATGTAATCTATACATGTTTCTTTGATGTTACCGGATAGCACAAAATTGTCTTTATTTGCTTGTTGGCTAGATTAGCACATGTTTATCTTCTGAGGTGGAAAATTTTGTTTTTAATTGCTAGAATTGTGTAATAAATCAATAATGACCTTAAGGACAAAGAGATACAAGTTTTAGGGAAATTTTGGGTATGCATGCTAAGAAAAAGAACAAGAAAAAGCAAAAGCAAAAGCAAAATAAAATAAACTATGAAAAAGAAAAAAATAGAATAAACACCTTGGCCAGCTAACTTATGGCCTTTGATAATCGAGCAAGTAAGCCCGAAGAGATTGTCTCTACACCCAACGCCCTAAGGCCTTTATGGTTTGGGAGTCGTTGGTCGAAAGCTCGATAAATGGGTATCATTGAAAAGCCTAAGAGGGCTTAGCATTGCACAGTCGGGTGTAACCGCGGGAAAAGTAAGAATATCACCCCCGTGTCTGAATAAAAGCATAATAAGCCCTTGTTGCACCTTAGCTTGTATCTATATGTTGGTTTGGTCATTGTTTTGTATAAATGAAAAATTCTGGACTTAAAACCTCAATTTTCCTTCCTTAGAAGTATAGCATGTGGAATCTTTACCTCTGTCAAGCTTGTTTATGAAATTACACACACTCACCACATCTTAGGAACATGTTGTGACTTGCAGATTGTATGTCTTTATAATTGTAGCTTGAGCTGTTGCTTTGTTCATTGTTCTTGTTATTTCTCTGAGGCGCCCCTTATTGGAATTCATAACATGGCTGATACTTTGGGATTCATTTTCATGTAGTTAGTTGCATATCATGTAGTTTTCATTTGTGTTTGTTTCTTGAGGGCAAGCAATAATTCAAGTTTGGGGGTATTTGATAAGTAGGTTTTGTACCTACTTATTGAATATCAACTTGCTATGATTATGGCTTAAACTCAAGCATTTCTGTGTCTTTTAATGTGTTTTATCTTTGTTTTGTATATCTTAGTCAGGAAACTCTTTTGGCATGGAATGGCATTGAAAATGGCATAAAAAGGCATGGTTTAGGGTGGAAGTGGCAACAAGGCAAGGGAGGATGGCATGATGATGGAGTTGGCATGAGGAAGCAAGCTATGGCATGAGCAAAAAAGGGGCCTCAAAGAAGCAAATGTGAAGGAGCAAGAAGCAAGAAAAGAAGAAACAAGGATGCACAAGGAAGCCAGCATTGCACCAGAAGAAGGCAGCACAAATTGCAGAGCCGCGCGCCCGCACCGGGAAAGCAAAGAGGAGCCGCGCGCCCGCGCCAATACCTAGAGCCCAGAGACTGCTTTGGGGAAGCACGCGACCACGCCCCAAATGTACTACAGGGCCACACAGCTGCGCTGGTCAAGAAATGCTGACTTTCCATTTTATTCAGTTGAGTGTAATGAATATAAGGTATAAGTTTGCAAGAGACGAATGATCACTTAACATTATTAGCATTCAAGTTCAGTTCTTAATTTTCTAGGGCTAGAGAGCTTGAGGGTCTGGAAGCTTCACTTTTTCTCCCTCTTTCCTCTAGTAGTTTTCATTATTAGGGTTTCCTTTGGAGTTTGTTTGTGGTCTAAACTTGAGCTTGCTAGCATTCTATTGGAAGGGGAACCACAAGATTTGCATTCTCTCTCTCTATTCTCTTACTTTCATAGTTTCTTCAATGCTTTGTTTAAATCCCATAATGGTTTGTGGTTCAGAGATGAACTAACTACCATTATGGGGTTCTAATGAATCTTATTGCTTAGTCTAGCTTTATATGCCTCATCAATATGTATGCTTGGTTTTGTATGGTTTGCCTAGCATAGTTATATTGAATATATAGATGCTTGATCACCATCTACTGTAATAGTTTATATGGAATTGAAAGAGGAAGTATAAGCTTAGATTTTTCCATGCTAGCATATGTTCGTAAAATTTGCATTTGATGAATTTTATGTGTCGCTATCCGGATAAAAATATACCGTATTGCCATATGTAGTCAATAAGGAGCTTGCACTTAAATCGATATTGCTTGTAAATCACATAGACATATAGTGATTTAGGTTTTATTGATGTTCATGTGATTTCTATCTTTATTGTGGATATTATATGATAAGGACCTGGTTTATTGAAAAATAGCATTGTCTCACATTCGTGCTCCTGACTAGCATTCCTAAGTGATTAATCATACTTGACATGAGGTGTGAAATCTATGCGATGCAATAGGTGAAGTTAGTGTGACGCCCCCAAATTCGGATCGCCACAGGGTCACTCGAATTCGGTTTGTCACGTTCTAATATCTAACACCACAATAAATATTGTGATTAAATGTCGCATGGCACAGCGGAATAATACACAACTATTACCGAATATATTACATTTAATTAATATAATTTATTCACGTCCCAAGGTCTCGAAACTTAAACATCGTTTACATAGCTTAAACATACCTTAAGCATATATAAACCTAACTAATACATAATAGCATAAGTTCTTTTTACAAATCATAAAGTTCTACATAAATAAAGCTACTCCGTAGCCTTTTCCTTGCCCTTGTCGGTGCCCGAAGGTTCGCATTGCTCTGCCTTAACTGAAAATGTTTTTAGGAAAAGCAAGAATAAGCACAAATTGCCCGGCAAGTAATATACAATATGGGTGAGTAATATGTTCTCGAATCCCAAAAGGGTATAGCAAGGTATGATATTTCAAGGATAACAAGAATATCAACAGTTCTCAATAACAGTCGCTAAGGACAGAATAATATCAATATGATTCAATACTAAATCAATTTAAGATTTTAAGATAACTGAATACTGAGCAGCCACTAAGGACTATGAACTCTTACTAGAATTATAAGTAATATACTGATAATCCAATAAAAACAAGTACAACAGGTGATCAGCCTAAAGTGCTCTACGGTATGCATATCGTTCAATCGTACTAAAGTGTGCACGTCGGTCTCCCGACAATATATAATTACCCTTCAAAGAAGGTTTTTCATCTCAGTCAAATACAAGATCCCGCACCAATCAATTGGTTTGGGTTTCCTTTCAACAATATATGTCTAGCCGAATCAAATGGCATAGATCGCAATAATTTTAAGTCCAAATCTCACGATTTAAAGTTCAAAGAATATAAATCGACTTTTATCTTATCCATGAATTATATTATAATATCTGAATTACAATCTCAAAAGTTTACTTGTATGATAATAATAGCATAAGCTTAATGAACGCTTAATAAAGAGTAGGGTTAGGAACTTGCTTACAATGTTCCTTGAATAAAGTAAACACAAGGATAGGATACTTGCAATTAATAATACAAGAACGGTTTAAGGAAAGTTGCATTGAAAGAGATAAGGTTTAGATACTTGCTTACAATTTCCGTTGAATAAGGTAATGCAAGGGTCTAGGATACTTGTCTTATGCGTAGTTTATCCTCGTTAAGTAAATCAACACGTTCGAATCCCTATCGTAATATAGTTACGTATATATATGATATTCATTAGTCATATAATTTAACATCAAGCCTTATCTTATACCTATGATCAACACATAAGTTAGGTTTTAGCCTGGCTACACAGTATTTATCACGCATAGTACTATATTACTTTACGACTCTAGATTAACATAACTTACATGTCTTTTATCCTTAAAGTTCCTCTTTTCAAGTTAATCGTCATATATCATTACTAACACACAAGACCATAACAAATAGCAAACATACTCTACTTAACACATTATAGCGTTATTATAAGTTAACCGTCAAAATCGACATATGATATCACATAGCATGTATACATATTAAAGGGTACTTCCATGTTTGTATAACTTTTCCAAGTTCAATCATACATGATATAGGTTCTAAGTTAATACTTAAAGCCATTCAAGGTCACGAACTTACAAGGTCTAACATGCTCACCTTTTAAACACATAAGGTATTCATATAACTCGTGTTAGGCATGCTCATGAGTAGTCACATCGCCTACATGTAACTATCATTGTTATTAGTTTGAAAACATACTTCATTTAGGCTTAACTTGATTTCACGACATCTAACATGGTAGGTATACATGTATGATACATTAGTGAGTCTACGAGTACTATGAAACATGTTCATAAATATCGGAATCCAATCTCAATGTAACATGTCAAGGTATACGTTCAAAACTTATACTTTCATTAGTAAAGTTCACTAATAAGGCCTAACATGTCCATGCTATATATACATATGTTAATATGCCCGACATGCATTTCAAGGCCATATAAACATGCTTGAAAAATCAGACTGTAGATATGATATATACATGCCAAGGTTTGCTTTCAATACTTGTATTTTTGTTAGTAACGTTCACTATTGAGGTCCACATGCTCATGTTACATTATGAAACCTATATGCATAAGTTAATATGTCTTTCATTCATCTCTACGCCATACTAACATGCATCAAAAGTCAGAACATCAATAACATGTCAAAGTTTGTTTATAAGACTTTAAGTTCATTTTCAAAGCTTACACTTTTGTTAGAATGTGCACTAGTGAGGTTCGCATGTTCACATTTCATTATGAAACTTATACACGCAAGTTAACATGCATTTCATGTGTTTCTAGGTCATACTAATATGCTTGCAAGGTCAGTATATAAACATGGCATGCATACATACCAAGCTCATTTCTAAAGTTCTAAATTTATTTCGAACTATATGCTTTCGTTAATCATGCATGCTAATATAGTAAAACATGCTCACATTAGGTTAATGTATTCATATATATATATATATATATATATATATATATATATATTACCCATGCTTGCATGCTTGCCTAAGCCATACAAGTAAACTATCACTTAGCAGATTCTTAACAGGAATCAGAAACGGGGACAAGGGATCGGCGCAGCTACGCTACGCTTTGGTATAAAATCGGCGCAGCTGCGCTGTGTTCAGCCAGTGCCAAGAACTTTCTGCTTTGGCAGACATCTAGCCCAAACACAGAAATCCTTCACGTATTTGATTCTAAACATGCCACATTGTATACTAAGATGTTACTAAGTCTATATAACAACTAACAATTATAACCCAATCAACTTATCATAATATCCAAGCTTAATTCAAGAATTAGAAAATCTCAGAGAACATAAGATGAAGAACATGGAATATACCTTCTACTAAATTGAAAATGAGTTTGCTGCTAATTGAATCCTCTTCTCACTAATATTCCTTTCTCTCTATATCTCAGTGAACTTACACTGGTTATACTTATTAGAATTTGAGCAAATGAAATGAAGAAGGAGATGAGTGTATTTATAGACCAAGCGTTACACAGTCCATGACTTTGTTCTCCAAATCAAACCAACGGGAATGTGAATTGTATGAAGGTTATGGAGTGGTAGGTAATTAGTTGGTGAATCACATCATTATTTCCACTCCCCCATTAATCATGAGCTAGAATTTGCTGAGTTTGAGGAAATAGGGAAGTAGACTAACTTGGAGTTTTCACGTGAGAAAAGATAGTGACTCTCAATACGGGACAAGGCACAATACTCATCATTTGGGAATGAACTACATGCTACACTTGTGTTATAATACACATACTATATACATAAGTTATATATTTCATATGTATACAATATATGTTTGAGTTATAAGTTAGTGTCATAATGTAATTTCATGAAATGAGAAATATTACACTGTAAATACTTCAATGTAGTAGATTTACTTTGCACATATATAATCCATGTACATTTTATCTTATCGGTATAATTTGATCGGATACTATCACATTTATTATTCAATTGAATATTGAAATCATCATCTATTAGCAATTGTTTACAATATATTCATGTTGTACTATTTTAATGTATACTCACATACATATTGTCACATAAGACTCATGGTGTATTTATACAATTTAATTAACTAGTCATAACATATAATTTCAATATGGTATAGTCACATTGCAATTTACACTTCATATAATATATAGGTAGTGTTGGGCCGTGATTATTTGGGCCGGTTGGATCTTATTTGTTTTGGGCTTTTCGGGTTAAACCCATTTTTACCCTTGGAGCATTGGGCTATTATCTAAATGATTATTTAAACAAAGCTTGGGCCAGAGCTGGTAGTGGGTGACAGGTGGCAGCTTATAGACTAAATATTATCCCTAATCTATGGGATTAGCAGGCGGCTGATTGAGGTGATGGGCCCAGCCATCTTAAGCCACCTTCATTAATGTGGAGTTGACATAATGTTGACTCAGTGGAGAGCAAGGTATGGTAAAGCCTGCATGTAGCCAGCTGACGTATGCATCCGGGGAAAACATGCAAGGTGGTGAGATAATATATGAGTACAGATCACTACACAAGCAAGGTAACAAAACATTTTACACTCCAGACACTAGAACACACAACCTCCATTGTTAATCCTTTTTTTGGCCTGTACTTATTCTCACACCGGAGTGATCCCCACCGGCCCAAGCCGTCGAGATCCGGTGCTGACGTGTTTACTGTGCAGGATTAGATGCGTTTTTGGTGATTGAGGCGCGTGGCAAAATCTTGGCGTTAACATTGGCGCTAGAAGGAGGGCTTTTCTTAGTGTTTCTAATTTTCAATCACAACTTATTGAACGTCTTACATCGGAAGTTATGGTGAAAAGTAAGACGGTTACAGCCGAAGGGCAACCGACGACAGCAAGTTCTTCTCAACAGAGGGTTTCTATAAAAGATAGGTTGGGTCCTTTAAAGAGTGTTCATGAAATACTTGGGTCGCAGGATGTTCCAGAGAAGTCGCATGCCAAAGATCATGGTGGTGTTAAAAGGAAGTTGTTCGCTACTCCCGATAAAGGACCTGTCAAAGATCGAAAAAGGGTAGAAGGCACACCGCCTAGAACCCAACACCAAGAAGGACAGACGGACAAGGCATCTACTCTGGCTAAAATGGCACAGGAAACTGACATGGCATTGAAGGTACTTCTACAACAAAGGGAGGAGAACGCTAAACAGATGGTTCTTGTTGATGAGATGAAAGGTGGTGCATCCAGTTATACTCAACCTAAAGAACCGGGTAGATCTTTGGGTAGGCGGACGAAGGGTGATGAAAATTCCAGGCGTTCGAAGAATAAACTGCGGAGTCGTTCTCCTGTCTGAATTGGAGAAAGACGTTATGTTCCTGAAGATCCGAAGAGGGCCTCTCATCATGAGGGCTCTCGGGGTGATGCTAACGATAGAAGACGAAGCAGATCAAGAGGACGCTCTCCCGAACTTTCCGAGAAGGTACCTCGTAATGAATATTATTCTCATAATAGTGAAGAGGATAGTAGCCGAAGCATATCAGGTGGTCATTCTCCCAAGAATATAAAGAGAGCACACTACCTTGTGAATTCTTGCCTCGATCAAACTGATCAGAGGAAGAAGTGCTCTCCCAAGGAGGAAGTGTTACCGAACTCGAAACCTAAAGGAGTCGAATTCTTGGCCGAAGAAATTAAGGAACTTTGGAAGCAGTTGGCAGAGGTTCAACAGGGGAAAGAGACTCTGGGTAAGAAAACTTCTCCTTTCTCTTCTGAAATTCTAAAGGAGAAGGCGAATCCTAGTAAGAAGCTTCCCCACTTGGAAAGTTATGATGGTTTAGGGGAACCATACGACAATAGTCAGGCGTTTGAAAGGCTGATGGATTACTATGACTACTCGGATGCGGCTAAGTGTCAAACATTTGGGATGACGTTGAGAAAAGGTGCAAGGTAGTGGATGGGAACTTTGGCTTCGGACTCCATTTCATCCTGGGCTGGATTGTGTAACAAGTTCCACACCCAGTTCAGAAACAACAAAAGAAGGGGAAAGCCCACTGGGTCACTAGCGCAGGTCAGACAGTATCCCAGTGAAACCCTGGGTCAGTATGTGAAAAGGTTCAGAGAAGCGATGGGACAAGTTTTGGATCTTAATGACCTTCAAGCTGTGGGGCTATTTCAAAACTGTTTAGATTTGGTGAAGTTCGAGAAGTTGGTAAAGAAGCTAATGTTCAACCATCCGAAGAGCTTGGTAGAAGCGTTTGAAACGGCAGAAGGGTTCATAGTGGTTGAAGAGGCAATGAACAGCTTGAAGCGTGGTTCTTCGAAAAGGGCGAAGGACAAACATAAGGAGTAGTTTGACGGTAGTCATAAGAAGAATGGCTGCAACAATGACCGATCTGATGGAAACCAAAAGAGGTACAACAATACATGGGGAAAAAGTGGAGATCGTCCACCTCTTCGAGGACCGAAGCTGAATAAGGTATACACTCAGCTCAACACAGATCGGGCTACCATTTTGGAACAGATAAAGAATCAACCGTATTTTGAACGACCCCAAAATAACCCTAGGCCAGGATCGGGAGACCCTACTAGGTATTGTGATTATCATCAGGCAGTTGGGCATGACACTAACTTTTGTTGGAGTCTGAAGGAGTTCATTAAAAAGAAAGTTCAAAGTGGAGTCTTGGTTCAGTACGTGGCAGGACAAGAGTAGCAAAGAGAGCACCCGAGGAATAGGGAGCCAGATCAAGTTAATCAGCCAGTACAACCAGTTCAGAATCAACAGGCAAAACATGTGGTAAACGTGATTACTGGAGGTAACTTTGGTAAGGCTGCAGGGAAGAAGCGTCGAGGCTATCTGGACTCGGTGATGCTGGTGGCAGGCAAGCCTCTGAAGGCTGAGAGGGTGTATCCAGGGTCGGTCATATCCTTTATAGATGATCATCTCCCTCCAGAACCAATAGAACCACACGAAGGAGCTCTGGTGATTATTGCGCAAGTGGGTTCGATAGACATGAAGAGGATGATGATAGGAAATGGGTCTTTGGTGGATATTCTGTACGCACATACATATCATAGGATGCCTTTGGATGGCCAGAAGATGGAAATTGTGCAGGAGGCTCCTTTGTATGGCTTCAACAATGATCCAGTCAAAGTGGCGGGAACTATCGAGCTGCCAGTTATCTTCAGAATGGTTCTTCAACAGGTTCAAATTATGTGTAAATTTTATGTTGTACATGTAGATTCTGCATATAATGCTATTTTAGGGAGACCTACTTTATCAACTCTTCAGACGGTTACATCGATTCCCCATTTCAAAATTAAGTTTCCAACGCCACATGGAGTTGGCAAAGTTGCAGGAGATCTGGACTTGGCGACAAGGTGTTATCGGAATGCTTTGATCACTTCAGGAGTAGGGGTTAGCAGGCAGAAACAGACTATGGCCATAGAGATTGAGCCGTTTACAGAGAGCAGCACAGAATCATTAGTTATGCCAGCAGGAGAAACTGAAGAAATTGAGCTTATACCAATGAAGAAAGAAAAGACTGTGAGAATCGATTCGGGGCTACCAGAACCCTTTCGGACAAATCTGATGGAGCTGCTTCATTGTTATGTAGATATCTTTGCTTAGATTCCTAGTGATATGCCGGGAGTGAGTCGTGATGTGGCCAAACATAGATTACATGTGGACCCAGCTAGGAAGCCAATTCGACAGAAGAGGAGGATCTTTGCACCAAAAAGACAGAAGATAATTGATGAAGAAATTATGAAGTTACTGGCCGCGAACTTTATCTTTGAGATCGATTATTCGAAATGGATGGCCAATGTAGTTCTGGTGCAGAAGCAGAATGGAAAGTGGCTGGTTTGCATAGATTATATCGATCTGAATAAGGCGTGCTCGAAGGACTTCTATCCTTTGCCTCACATCGATCAGCTCATTGATGCAACTTTGGGGTATGCCTTTCTTAGTTTCATGGATGCTTTTTCAGGATATCATCAGATTTCTATGTGCAAGGAAGATATCCCGAAGACAGCTTTTATTACTCATCGGTCGGTGTACGCCTACAAGAAGATGACATTTGGTTTGATTAATGCGGGAGCTACTTATCAGAGGATGATGAACTGCGTCTTCTCGAAGCAGCTGGGAAGGAATATGGAGGTCTATGTCGATGATATAATAGTGAAGAGCATGTCGGTTCGGGGTCATCTGGGAGATTTAGAGAAATGCTTTCAGACTGTTCGACATTATGATTTGAAGCTGAATCCGACCAAGTGCACCTTCGGACTGGGGGCAGGCAAATTTCTGGGTTATTTGGACAGCAAAAGGGGTATCAAAGCTAATCCAGAGAAGAACCAAGCTATCTTGGACATGAAATCCCCACAGTCGTACAAAGATGTCCAACATTTGACTGGTCGAATAGCATCATTGTGGAGGTTCATGTCTAACTCGGCAGAAAGGTGTTTGTCGTTCTTTAATAAGTTGAAAGGGCCGAAAAATGCAAAAACATTCCAGTGGACTTCGGAGTGTGAGGAGGCTTTCCAAGAAATCAAGAGGTATTTGTCTTCGGTACCTTTGTTGGTGAAGCCCGTTTCTACTGAGCCTTTATATTTGTATCTGGCTGCAAGTTCATTGACAGTAATCGCAGTTTGGGTGCGTGAAGTTGGGGGTAAGCAACACCCAATTTACTATGTAAACCACGCCCTTAGGGATTCAGAGACAAGGTACCCAAATCTTGAGAAGTTTCCCTTCGCTGTGATAGTAGCCAGTCGAAAGCTTAGGCAATATTATTAAGGTCGGGTAATAGTGGTATATATAGATCAACCACTGAAGAAGGTGTTGGGGAAGCCAGAGGTTTCAGGGAGACTCGCCACATGGACGATGGAATTATCTCAGTTCTTTATAGAATATTATCCACGGATAGCTATTAAAGGACAAGCCTTGGCCGATTTTGTGGTAGAATGCTCGTTCTCCGAAGCTGGTGAGAGTTTGAACGAAGTGGAGGGATCTGTTGTAATAGACGAGAAATTTTTTATGTGTGATTCTAGGGACAGAATCCTTTTAAGGAGGGAAGATTGTAACGATTGAGATTTTATATTTAATTTTAAATATTTATCTAATTAAATAAATATTTTATGTGATTTATTTATTGAGTTAAATAAATATTTTATGTGAATTATTTATTGAGTGAAATAAATAATTATGTGATTTATGGAAATGATTTAATTAAGTGTTACATATTAATTTAATGAATGTTATTTAATTGATGTGTATATATTAATTTTATAATATAGTTCTAATTTAATTGAGAGTATTAAATTTGATAAATTATGTGATGAAGTGTTACATGAATTATAATTAGCGAGTAATTATAATTATGTGGAAATTTTATGTGATTAATTGATGTTAGATTCTAATTAATTAAATTATTTGATTAATATTTAATTAATTAAAATGTGACATTAAAGTATGTGTTAAATGATTTGTTAAAATAAAGAAAAGGTTTTAAATTGTTTTGCCAAACAAGGCCCTTGTATTTGTTTTAAACCTATTTCTACCAAACAGGGCCCTAACTATCAAAAAGTTATTTTTAAATAAACTGTTACCAAACAATACCTTAGCATTAATAATCTGTTTTTGAAAATAACCTTGTTTTGCCAAATAAGGCATTGTGATTTTTGAATTGTTGCAACTTACATAATAAATGTATTTATTATATATATTAAGTAATTAGCAGTTACATATATATCATTAGTATACGTATATTATATCAGTTATAATATATCTAAACTACGTTAGTTTTTCCTAAGTCTAAACTAAGAACTAAGAAGAAAAGAGAACAGAGAAAAGGAAGAGCAGAGAAGAGAAAAGAGGAAGAAGAATTGCTAGAATTGAACTCACATCGCTTTCTCTTTCAATCTATTAACAAAAGGTATTATCTATAATCTCTAATTATTATAGAACCCAATTCATATGTTTCATGTATTTTATTCTCTGTCAAAAGTTGAGTTTTCATGAAGTTGTATAATTATGACTATGTATATATGATGTTCATATGTTTTCATATGTAATTGTGTGCCATGGAAAGATTTTCAAAATACAATTGTTGTAAAAACCAGTTTTAACGTTATGATCCTTATATTTTCATTCTCTGTAAAACATGTTTTGGAAGTTGTATAGCATGATGGATATATATATATATATATAATTGTGTTCATATCATGTCTATATGTGATGGTATGCTTAATTAGTTGTTTAATTCATGAATATATATATGATATAATGGAGAATTTATGTTTTTCAAAAGTTAAAGTGAAGTGTCTGCGAAAAATAAAGTTTCTCATAGAAATCAAAATATATGTTGATTGTTGATTTTTGTATAAATTAATTGTGGAATATGTTATTATGTTTAGAAATTAGTTGATTGGGATTGGAATTGTGAGAATTGGTTTTAAAACAAATTCGCAGTGTTCATTTTCATCTAGAACACTGACATTGGTATTTTCTTTAAATTTTTGTAAAAATTAAGCGTTGTAATCTTGCTAATTGTTGTATTAGTGTGTTCAAAATATGTTAGAAGCTTTGCACTTTGTTTCCGTAAAGTTTTATATGAAAATTGTTGGCTGAATTGAGAACTCATTGTAGAGAATTAAGCCAATTTGGCTTTTCTCTGCACTGTTCGCGAAGCTGCTCTGTTTCTGTCCGCTGCCGGCACAGCTGCGCAGGCAGTAAGGGTAGAAGCGGCGCAGCTGCGCCGCTGGATTTTCGCAGGTTTGGCCCCTGCGCAGCTGCGCCGGTGTCAAGGCTAAAGGTGGCGCAGCTGCGTTGTGTCCCGGGCAGTGGCAGTGACTTTAGTTTTTGTGCAGTGTTAATTCTAAGCTTAGTTTAATTATTCTGTGACAATGAGCATGTATCTAGCTGCTATAACATGTGTTATAATTTGAGAAAAAGGAAGTTTTGAAAAACTAATATGGTATTTAAATTATAAACTATAATTGTTTAATTGTACAATAAGTTACTTAATTATAATTTTATTAATTATAATTAAGAGTAAATGTTTAATTTAAATTATAATTTTTGTGAAATTATAATGTATAGAAGTTGATTTATTTTAATCAATTAGATGTTAATATAAATTATAATTTATGTAATTTTAATTTAATAAATGCATGTTTAATTATGGATTCTAAATTGATAATTGCATGATTAATTATAATTTGTGTAATTAAATGCATGATGTGGTTTAATTGATTATAATTATTTATAATTTAAATGGTAATTATAATTTAAGTAATTATAATTTGATTAAGTGTTTGAATTATAATTGTTTAATTATAATTTAGTCAAATACATAATTGATTTAATTAACTATGTGATAGTTGATTATTATTATTAGAGTGAGTTAACCATGAGGGTTAACCACTTATGTGAATTAGTTACGTGTTAACTAATTTAGGTTATTGTGATTGAATATATATGTGTAGGAAGTATTAAAGTACGTGAATTGTGTTAAGTAGCTTGCGCTTGAGGCAAGTCTTCTAAACCCTAAACTCGTTAATTTTATGCAAGTTTTCTAAACCCTAATCTTGTATAATTTTTGGAATTCATATATTCATTATTGAGAATGTCCTTTCAATTTCTATATTGGACACTTGTTTATTTAATTGAAATGATCTTAACTTATCGTTCAAGTAAGATCTAGTTATTATGTTAAATACTTTAAATTTACTTCTAAAACATATGTTAATTTATAATTCTTTTATTTATGAATTATTGAAAGTCGATTCAACTAATCCTTAATTGATGAACGTGAATTCTAAATTACCCTTGTAAGCTTATCCAAACCAAACTTACTTTGGTGCGGACTTGAATTCAAATTACTGAGTTGAACAACCCTATTTACTAGGGGAGGTTACTATGCATAGCGTTAAGATGTTTGTGCACAATACATGGTACAAAGGGCTGATCCTCCTAAGTACGAGTTAAGGTCCATAGTCTTATTGACTGTTAAAGATTTAAATAGAAATATTTATAACCTAGGACAAGAGTTCAAAGGTCTTATGACCCTTAGATAAATTATATATTAGAATTTTAATGTTGATAGAGAATTATTATTCAATTCTTTATTATTGAAGCAAGCTAAGTTGTTTAGATTCTTTTAAATATATCATTTCATGTCTATATTATTGTTAAACTCTAGTGAGCCGTGGTATACTCACTCTTGCATTAAATAACAATTTCAGTAAAGGTTGATAATGCTGATGCTCTGTCTACAAGTAAGGGCAAAGAAAAGCAAAGCAAGTGAAGACTTGTTTTAATTATTTTGAAATGATTGTAATGAGACAGGAATGTTATGTTTTCGCACTTTATTATTTCATGTCAGGTTTAGAATAACCCGGGATTATCTTGAAAAAGTTGTAACCCTTGTTGTAAGGGAGATTTATTTATTTTAATTTAAGTTGTAGCTTATTTTGCATTACTCATTGGGTAGATGTATATTATATTAGAAAGTGAACACCAAATCATGTGGAAACGAAGTACCCGAATTTGGGGGTGTCACAAGTTGGTATCAAAGCTATAGGTTATGAAACCTTAGGTGGGGAAAAACCTTAGGTAGTAGCCTTATAGGAAAGATCGAAAAGATAGATGTGATAGGTAAAAGATAATAAACTACATTATGTGCTACGTGTTTACATTATAGTATTCGAAGAGTGACGACTCGATATCACGTAATAATGAACTTTAAAATTCTATTGTCAGGATGTTGAACGTTGGAGAACCTAGTCAAGCTAGAGAGGATGTACCTCAGGTGCCTAGAGAGGAGGAGCCCCGTGACATACATGTTTTTTAGGAGTAGCTGGTTAGGAGAGAGCCATCTCCAATGATCACCATAGCTGGTCGGGAGCGTGAGCTGACACCTATTCCAGAGGATGAGGACGAGGACGAATCTAAAGAGGAGGAAGAGGATCCCAAGGAGGAATTCCCACCTCACTCTACTAGTGCTGAGATGTACGAGGCAGTCTACAATAGCAATGTAGAACTTCATGGACGCGTAGGAGATCTCGAGGAGACTATTCAGCAACGAGACGAGACGATCGAGGAAATGGCAAGTGACCTAGGAGATGCACAGTGGAACCTGATACATATGGAGGTCCAGTTCCTAGAACTTAAGCAAGGAGGGATGACGGTGTCCGAGTATGCCGCTAAGTTTAACGAGTTGGCCAGGTTCGCTACATACCAGGTCAGCACTGACGCTAGGAAAGCGAGGAGGTTTGAGCGGGGACTGAAGCCCTGGCTCTACAGCAAGGTTTCCATGTTCCAGCTGAATACCTTTGCAACGGTACTGGAGAAAGCCATAATTGCTGAATGAGGAAGCGAAGCGGTGATGAAGTTTAACTAAGAGAAGAAGAAGAAGAATGAGGTAGAAACCAAGACTAGGGGTAGCAGCGCTGTGAACTAGAAGAGGAAATGGAATGGCAACACCTCTGCTGGGAGTCAGCAAAGAAGTCAGTAAAAGAGGAAGTTCGAAGCATGTGCTACATGCGGTGAGAATCACACTGGCGTGTGCATGAAGGGGAAGCAGGTGTGCTTCAACTGTGGTCAGGAAGGCCACATCGCGCCTAATTTCCCAAACCCGGAGAAGGGAGCTTGCTTTATATGTGGATCCAAAGATCACATGGCTCGCAACTGCCCGAAGAAGCTGACGGCAGGGTCAACAGGGAACGGAGGGAATGGAAGTGGCAGTACCGTTACTATTGCTGCACCATTGCAAGCTGTTCGACCCACTGCACGGACATTCAATATGACGGTGCAGGATGCTGTGCAATCAAAAGACGTGGTGTCAGGTATTATTCCGATCAATAGTATAAATGCATATGTATTATTTGATTCGGGTGCTACTTGTTCATTCATATCTGATGATTTTGCTAAAACCCTAGACTTACCTGTAGAGGAGTTAATTTACCCTTTGAACATAGAGATTACGAATAGGGAAGTTATTTCTGTTAGGAGCATTTACAAGAATTGTAGACTGGACATTAAGGGTCAGGAGCTTAGAGTAGATTTGATTCCGATAAAACTAGGGGAATTCGACGCCATACTAGGTATGGATTGGTTGTTCAACCATGGGGCTGTAATCGACTGTCAGAAGAAGTCTATGAACCTTACGACTCCGTCGAAGTTGGTGTTCTATGGTAGCAAATTGCCTAGACAAGCAAGTTGTCTGACGGTTATGCAAGCCAAGAAACTTTTGACGCAAGGCTGTGTAGGATATCTAGCCTACATAGTAGATACGCGTAAGGAAAGCCCGAAGGTGGAGGAAATATCGGTAGTTAATGAGTTTGTGGACGTTTTTCCGAGCGAATTGGCAGGACTTCCTCCAGATAGGGAGACAGAGTTCGTGATCGATCTAGCGCTGGGAACTGCTCTGATTTCGAAGGCTCCGTACCGAATGGCTCTAGTCGAGATGTAGGAACTGATGATTCAACTGCAAGAACTGCTAGACAAGAAGTATATCCAACCGAGCGTTTCGCTATGGGGAGCGCCCGTTTTGTTCGTGAAGAAGAAGGATGGATCGATGCGTCTTTGCATTGATTATAGGGAGTTGAATAAAGTTACGATCAAGAATAGGTATCCTTTACCTAGGATCGATGACTTGTTTGATACGCTGAAGGGTGCGAAATACTTCTCGAAAATCAATTTGAGAAGAGGGTATCATCAGTTGAAGGTGAGGAAGGAAGATATACCGAAAACGGCTTTTAGGACTCGATATGGTCATTACGAGTTCTTGGTGATGTCATTTAGTCTCATAAATGCCCCAGTTGCATTTATAGACTTAATGAACAGGGTGTTCAAGCCATTTCTGGACAAGTTTGTGGTAGTGTTCATAGATGACATCCTGGTTTATTCCAAGACCGAGGAGGAACATGCTGAACACTTACGACTAACCTTAGAAGCACTGAGACGAGAGAAGCTTTATGCTGAATTCTCGAAGTGTGAATTCTGGTTGGAACGAGTACAATATCTTGGCCACGTGATTGACAAGGATGGTATTTCGGTGGATCCATCGAAGGTTGAAGCTGTTATAAGTTGGGAACATCGGAAGACGTCGTCTGAAGTGAGGAGTTTCTTGGGATTGGCTGGTTATTACCGTAGATTTATCCAAGACCTTTCTAGAATCACAACTCCGTTGACGAATTTAACTCGTAAAATAGTTAAGTTTGTTTGGACGGAGAAGTGTGAGGAGAGTTTTCAAGAGCTGAAGAAGAGGCTGAGTACTGCGCCTGTATTATCTTTACCGGATAGTTCGGGGAATTTCATAGTATATAGCGATGCCTCACATAAAGGATTAGGCTGTGTATTGATGCAGAGCAGCAAAGTCATTGCCTGTGCGTCACGTCAGTTGAAGGATTACGAGAAGGGGTATCCGACCCATGATCTAGAATTAGCAGCAGTAGTGTTTGCCCTAAAGATTTGGAGGCACTACTTATATGGAGACAAGTGTGAAATATACACAGATCACAAGAGTCTGAAGTATATATTTACTCAGAAGGATTTGAACATGCGCCAAAGAAGATGGTTGGAACTGATTAAAGACTACGATTGCGAGATACTTTACCATCCGGGTAAAGCTAACGTTGTCGCCGACGCTTTGAGCAGGAAAGGTTGGGAGAAGCTGAACGTGTTAACTGATCAGAATCGGTTAATAAAACAGATGGCTAGATTGGAGTTGGAAGTGAAGTTTTCAAAGGAATCAAATGAGATGTTATTTCAAGTAACCACTGGTTCTACTCTAGTAGACAAAGTGAAAGAAGCACAACTTCATGATGAAGAATGTGAAAAGATTCAGAAGAGGTTAGCTGATGGCGAAGAGTTCAAGTTCAAGATCGATAATAAAGGTCTGTTACGATTTGAAGGTAGAATCTGGATACCGCCAGTACCTGAAGTCAAAGAAGAGATTCTGAGCAAAGCTCATAGTTCTAGATATTTTATTCACCTTGGGAGTACGAAGATGTACCAGGATCTCAGGCATCATTTCTGGTGGCCGAATATGAAGAGGGACGTTGCTGAATGCGTTGTAAAATGCTTAACGTGCCAGAAAGTCAAAGAAGAACACCAGAGACCGAGTGATTAGCTACAATCGTTAGAAATTCCAGAGTGGAAGTGGGAGCACATCACGATGGATTTCGTGGTAGGTTTTCCAACGACTCAGAAGGGATTTGATGCGATATGGGTTATAGTGGATCGACTGACGAAGTCAGCCCACTTTCTGCCGATCAGGGTCAAGTACAACCTGGATAAACTAGTGAAGCTCTACGTGAAGGAAATTATTTCTCGACATGGTGTTTCGGTGTCGATTGTGTCCGACAGAGATCCACGTTTCACGTCTAATTTCTGGAAGCGTTTGCAAGAATGTATGGGAACGCAATTGCGAATGAGTACAGCGTATCATCCTCAGACTGATGGACAGAGCGAGAGAACGATTCAAATGCTTGAGGATATGTTGAGAGCTTGTGTGATGGAGTTCAAAAGAAGCTGGGAGGATCATCTACCGTTGGTGGAGTTCGCCTACAACAATAGTTATCATGCGAGTATAGGCATGCCACCTTACGAAGCATTATACGGCAGAAAATGCAGAACTCCTTTGTGCTGGGATGAAGTCGGTGAACGTCAATTGTTGGGACCAGAATTGGTATAACAGACCGCTGAAATTGTGAAGCTGATCAGAACGAGATTAGTTGCTGCTCAAGACAGACAAAAGAAGTATGCCGATTTACATCGACAGAACCAAGAATTCTTGCCAGGAAGTTTCGTGTTCCTGAAAGTATCTCCCTGGAAGGGGAAGATTCGATTCGGTAGGAAGGGGAAGCTGAGTCCCCGATTTGTTGGACTTTTTGAGGTATTATGAAAGGTGGGCGAGGTAGCTTACGAGATTGCATTACCTCCGGAGCTCGAGAATATACATAATGTCTTTTATATTTCTGTGTTAAGACCTTACAAGCACGATTATAAACATGTAATAGAATATGAACCTTTGCTATTTGATAAAGACTTATCATATGAAGAAGTGCATGTTCAAATAGTTGATAGAAAGGAACAAGTACTTATGAATAAAGTGATACCTTCTATTAAGGTAATCTGGAGGAACCACAGTGCCGAAGAAGCTACGTGGGAACTCAAAGATGTTTTAATGAAATCTTATCCCCATTTATTTGCTTAGTTATGTGTAACTCTTTATATACTGATTCTGGGGACAGAATCCTTTTAAGGAGGGAAGAATGTAATAGACGAGAAATTTTTTATGTGTGATTCTGGGGACAGAATCCTTTTAAGGAGGGAAGATTGTAACGATTGAGATTTTATATTTATTTTTAAATATTTATTTAATTAAATAAATATTTTATGTGATTTATTTATTGAGTTAAATAAATATTTTATGTGAATTATTTATTAAGTGAAATAAATAATTATGTGATTTATGGAAATGATTTAATTAAGTGTTACATATTAATTTAATGAATGTTATTTAATTGATGTGTATATATTAATTTTATATTATAGTTCTAATTTAATTGAGAGAATTAAATTAGATGAATTATCTGATGAAGTGTTACATGAATTATAATTAGCGAGTAATTATAATTATGTGGTAATTTTATGTGATTAATTGATGTTAGATTTTAATTAATTAAATTAGTTGATTAATATTTAATTAATTAAAATGTGACATTAAAGTATGTGTTAAATGATTTGTTAAAATAAAAAAAGGTTTTAAATTGTTTTGCCAAACAAGGCCCTTGTATTTGTTTTAAACCTATTTCTACCAAACAGGGCCTTAACTATCAAAAAGTTGTTTTTAAATAAACTGTTACCAAACAATACCTTAGCATTAATAATCTGTTTTTGAAAATAACCTTGTTTTGCCAAACAAGGCATTGTGATTTTTGAATTGTTGTAACTTACATAATAAATGTATTTATTATATATATTAAGTAATTAGCAGTTACATATATATCATTAGTATACGTATATTATATCAGTTATAATATATCTAAACTACGTTAGTTTTTCCTAAGTCTAAACTAAGAACTAAGAAGAAAAGAGAACAGAGAAAAGGAAGAGCAGAGAAGAGAAAAGAGGAAGAAGAATTGCTAGAATTGAAGTCACATCGCTTTCTCTTTCAATCTATTAACAAAAGGTATTATCTATAATCTCTAATTATTATAGAACTCAATTCATATGTTTCATGTATTTTATTCTCTGTCAAAAATTGAGTTTTCATGAAGTTGTATAATTATGACTATGTATATATGATGTTCATATGTTTTCATATGTAATTGTGTGCCATGGAAAGATTTTCAAAATACAATTGTTGTAAAAACCAGTTTTAAAGTTTTCTTCCTTATATTTTCATTATCTGTAAAACATGTTTTGGAAGTTGTATAGCATGATGGATATATATATATATATATATATATATATATATAATTGTGTTCATATCATGTCTATATGTGATGGTATGCTTAATTAGTTGTTTAATTCATGAATATATATATATGATATAAAGGAGAATTTATGTTTTTCAAAAGTTACAGTGAAGTGTCTAGGAAAAATAAAGTTTCTCATAGAAATCAAAATATATGTTGATTGTTGATTTTTGTATAAATTAATTGTGGAATATGTTATTATGTTTAGAAATTAGTTGATTGGGATTGGAATTGTGAGAATTGGTTTTAAAACAAATTCGCAGTGTTCAATTTCATCTAGAACACTGACATTGGTATTTTCTTTAAATTTTTGTAAAAATTAAGCGTTGTAATCTTGCTAATTGTTGTATTAGTGTGTTCAAAATATGTTAGAAGCTTTGCACTTTGTTTTCGTAAAGTTTTATATGAAAATTGTTGGCTGAATTGAGAACTCATTGTAGAGAATTAAGCCAATTTGGCTTTTCTCTGCACTGTTCGCGAAGCTGCTCTGTTTCTGTTCGCTGCCGGCACAGCTGCGCAGGCAGTAAGGGTAGAAGCGGCGCAGCTGCGCCGCTGGGTTTTCGCACGTTTGGCCCCTGCGCAGCTGCGCCGGTGTCAAGGCTAAAGGTGGCGCAGCTGCGTTGTGTCACGGGCAGTGGCAGTGACTTTAGTTTTTGTGCAGTGTTAATTCTAAGCTTAGTTTAATTATTCTGTGACAATGAGCATGTATCTAGCTGCTATAACATGTGTTATAATTTGAGAAAAAGGAAGTTTTGAAAAACTAATATGGTATTTAAATTATAAACTATAATTGTTTAATTGTACAATAAGTTACTTAATTATAATTTTATTAATTATAATTAAGAGTAAATGTTTAATTTAAATTATAATTTTTGTGAAATTATAATGTATAGAAGTTGATTTATTTTAATCAATTAGATGTTAATATAAATTATAATTTATGTAATTTTAATTTAATAAATGCATGTTTAATTATGGATTATAAATTGATAATTACATGATTAATTATAATTTGTGTAATTAAATGCATGATGTGGTTTAATTGATTATAATTATTTATAATTTAAATGGTAATTATAATTTAAGTAATTATAATTTGATTAAGTGTTTGAATTATAATTGTTTAATTATAATTTAGTTAAATACATAATTGATTTAATTAACTATGTGATAGTTGATTATTATTATTAGAGTGAGTTAACCATGATGGTTAACCACTTATGTGAATTAGTTACGTGTTAACTAATTTAGGTTATTGTGATTGAATATATATGTGTAGGAAGTATTAAAGTACGTGAATTGTGTTAAGTAGCTTGCGCTTGAGGCAAGTCTTCTAAACCCTAAACTCGTTAATTTTATGCAAGTTTTCTAAAACCTAATCTTGTATAATTTCTGAAATTCATATATTCATTATTGAGAATGTCATTTCCATTTCTGTATTGGACAATTGTTTATTTAATTGAAATGATCTTAACTTATCGTTCAAATAAGATCTAGTTATTATGTTAAATGCTTTAAATTTACTTCTAAAGCATATGTTAATTCATAATTCTTTTATTTATGAATTATTGAAAGTCGATTCAACTAATTCTTAGTTGATGAACGTGAATTCTAAATTAGCCTTGTAAGCTTATCCAAACCAAACTTTCTTTGGTGCGGACTTGAATTCAAATTATTGAGTTGAACAACCCTATTTACTAGGGGAGGTTACTACGCATAGCGTTAAGATGTTTGTGCACAATACATGGTACAAAGGGCTGATCCCCCTAAGTACGAGTTAAGGTCCATAGTCTTATTGACTGTTAAAGGTTTAAATAGAAATATTTATAACCTAGGACAAGAGTTCAAAAGTCTTATGTCCCTCAGATAAATTATATATTCGAATTTTAATGTTGATAGAGAATTATTATTCAATTCTTTATTATTGAAGCAAGCTAAGTTGTTCAGATTCTTTTAAACATATCCTTTCATGTCTATATTATTGTTAAACTCCAGTGAGTTGTGGTTTGCTCACTCTTGCATTATATAATAATTTCAGTAAAGGTTGATAATGTTGATGCTCCGTCTACAAGTAAGGGCAAAGGAAAGCAAAGCAAGTGAAGACTTGTTTTAATTATTTTTAAATGATTGTAATGAGACAAGAATGTTATGTTTCCGCACTTTATTATTTCATGTCAGGTTTAGAGTAACCCGGGATTATTTTAAAAAAAGTTGTAACTCTTGTTGTAAGGAAGATTTATTTATTTTAATTTAACTCAGGAGGTTCACGAAGGAATTTGAGGTGATCACATGAATGCGAAGTCGTTAGCATACAAAGTGCTTCATCAAGGATATTATTGGCCTACAATTTTCAAAGAGGCTACCGATTACGTGAAGAAGTGCCAGTTGAATAGTCCAATTTCACATCAGCAACCAAAAGAGCTATACTCAGTTTTATCTCCTATACCTTTTGCTGTCTGGGCGTAGATCTACTGGGTCCTCTCCCAAAGGCGAAAGGTCAAGACAGCTTCGTTATAGTGGCAATTGACTATATAACCAAGTGAATAGAGGCGAAACCGCTTCGGCTGATTACGGAACAAGAATTCTTAAAGTTTCTGAAGGAGTCAGTGGTATTTTGATTTGGCATTCCTATGGTGGTAATTTCAGATAATGGACGTCAGTTTGTTGGATCAAAGTTTGAGGCATTTTTGAAGGTGTTGGGAATTCAACATCGGAAGACTTCGGTTGCTCATCCACAATCTAATGGGCAAGTTGAAGTGACTAATAGAATACTCCTAAATGGGATCAAGAGAAGACTGGATGAAGCAAAGGGCAGATGGCCCGAAGAGTTACTCAGTGTGTTATGGGCTTATCGAACTACGCCAAGAACTACAACGGGAGGCTCGCCATTTCGGTTGGCGTATGGTTCAGATGCTCTAGTTCCGGTGGAAATTGGGTCTACAAGTCTTCGGGTCAGCCAGTTTAAGGAAGTGTATAATGATTAGGGACTCAAAACCTAATTTAGATCTGCTTGAAGAAGTCAGAGAGGAGGCCTTGGTAAAATTGGCTACATACGAACGTCGTGTGGTTAAGTACTACAACAAAGGGGTGAAAATTAGAAGGTTTGAAGTTGGGGATTTTGTTCTTCGGGAGGTAGAGGCTTCTACACCTCAGAATATGGGCAAACTCATGCCAAATTGGGAAGGCCCCTATGAAGTTGTTAGTGTACCGAAGCCCGGGACTTACCGGTTGCGAACCTTAGATGGGACTGAGATTAAGAATACTTGGCATGCTAGGGAGGCTCCATAAATATTTTCAATAGAGCCAGTGTCAAAGTCTGAAAGTCTGTATTTACGATAACAATTATCAATAAAATTGGCTCCTTTCTTCAACGCTGATTTAGTTACTGCAAGTTATAAGGTTGGATCTTTTCGACTTTTTTGACAAGCGAAGAGGAATATTTTTGGGTTGAACCTGTTCAGATCTCGGAGAGAACGAGGTTTCCAGCTTGGTATAAGGTTGAATTCCTTCGTGTCCTCGTAGCAAAGCGAACTATTGTTGGTTGAACCTATTTGGCTCTCAGAGAGAATGAATTAACCAAGTTATAAGGTTGGATCCCTTCGACTTTTTTGACAAGCGAAGAGGAATATTCTTGGGTTGAACCTGTTCGGCTCTCATAGAGAACGAGGTTTCCAGCTTGGTATAAGGTTGGATTCCTTCGTCTCCTCGTAGTAAAGAGAACTATTGTTGGTTGAACCCGTTCAGCTCTTGGAGAGAACGAGTTCACCAAGTTATAAGAATGGATCCTCTCGACTTTTTTGACAAGCGAAGAGGAATATTCTTGGGTTGAACCTGTTTGGCTCTTGGAGAGAACGAAGTTGCCAGCTTGGTATAAGGTTGGATTCCTTCGTCTCCTCGTAGTGAAGTGAACTATTGTTGGTTGAACTCGTTCAGCTCTTGGAGAGAACGAGTTCACCAAGTTATAAGGTTGGATCTCTTCGACTTTTTTGACAAGTGAAGAGGAATATTTTTGGGTTGAACCTGTTCGGCTCTCGGAGAGAACGAGGTTGCCAGCTTGGTATAAGGTTGGATTCCTTCGTCTCCTCGTAGCGAAGCAAACTATTGTTGGTTGAACCCGTTCTGCTCTCGGAGAGAATGAGTTCACCAAGTTATAAGGTTGGATCTCTTCGACATTTTTGACAAGCGAAGAGGAATATTTTTGGGTTGAACCTTTTCGGCTCTCAGAGAGAACGAGGTTGCTAGCTTGGTATAAGGTTGGATTCCTACGTCTCCTCATAGCAAAGTGAACTATTGTTGGTTAAACCCGTTCGGCTCTCAGAGTAGAACGAGTTCACCAAGTTATAAGGTTGGATCCCTTTGACTTTTTTGACAAGCGAAGAGGAATATTTTTGGGTTGAACCTGTTCGGCTCTCGGAGAGAACGAGGTTGCCAGCTTGGTATAAGGTTGGATTCCTTCGTCTCCTCGTAGCGAAGCGAACTATTGTTGGTTGAACCCGTTTAGGTTCTAAGAGAGAATGAGTTCACCAAGTTATAAGGTTGGATTCCTTCGTCTCCTCGTAGTGAAGCGAGCTATTGTTGGTTGAACCCTTTCGGCTCTTGGAGAGAACAAGTTCACCAAGATATAAGGTTGGATTCCTTCGGCTTAGGACAGCGAAGTGAATATTTTTGGTCTAACTCGTTTGGCTCCCGGAGAGAATGGAGTTACCTAATTGTTATAAGGCTGGGTGATATTAGTAGTTCCTCGAAACAACTATTCTCATTGAGAGCTCGGTGATTTATTCATTCTAACAATGGTGAATAGCATTCTTCGGTAATGAGTAAGTCTCGTCTTACATTATTACTCGATTTTATTCGAAGTGTTGAAGTTAAATTATATATTATTTGAATAATAGTATAACTTAAACTGAAAAGGAGTAATAAGGAACAAAGTCATATATCATTAAACATAGAAAGGAAGTACAGATCTGATAAAGTTCCCCACAAAATAAACGAAAATTACAATATTAATTAAAAAATTTCACAAATTTATAAACATATGAAAATTGAAGTAAAGATAGGATGTCTTCGGAATTACTCCTCATCATCATCGGAAGAGTCAAGGAGAGTTGGGTCGATAGCGGCAGTAGCCAGCTTTGATTTGTCTTTGCTTCGGGCTATCTCATAACCTTCAGTGTACATTTGAACTATCTCATCAGTTACGGCACGAGATTTGCGGTATTCAATTTGGATTTCTCTCCGAAGCTCTTCAGTCAACGGGGGGCCGGCCAATCTGATGTCTCGAAGCTCCCTTTCAACTTTGCCCCGTAGGTCAAATTGTCGTTCTTCAGACTTCTTGGCCTCGAGGACCGCTTGGGTCAGGCTTCGATTATTTTGAGTTAGTTGTTCGTTGGCCCGTTGCAATCCTTCATTTTGTTCAACAGTCATTTGTTGAAGGGCTTCGGCTGCTGCCAGTTGTTCCTTCATCTTGGCAAGGTCATTTTGGAGACCTTTACAGTTGAAGCGGATATTTTCATGTTCACTCCTCTCCTTTGCCAATGCAGACTTTAAGATGGCATTATCTCTTCGGGCAGCCTCCTCGTCAACTTCAACTTCCTTGTACTTTTGATAAAGACGCTCAAAGACTCCATTCGCCTGCAGTTATTCATAGTTAGAAGAAATTTCAAGAAAATAGTCATGAACTAAGGTGGACAAAAAATAATTTACTTACCCTAGCTTGGTTAACCATGCCCTCTTCAAGTAGATCAGAAATAGAACTGTTGCCAAATCGATGGTTGTCTGTATCCAGAACGAAAGAGTTGTAGAGGTGCAGAGGGAAGTCTTCGTTCTGGTCAGGTCATAGGCTAGGTGATTGGGAAGCTCCAGGCTTTGATCCGAATTATGGAGAGGTTGGTCGTGGTGGTGAAGTTATCTGTTCTTCAAATAGAGGAGGGTCAACTGGTAGGGATGATTGGCCATCAGAAGTGTGTTTTTTCTTTCAAATAAGAGGAGAACTGGGTTCAACCTCAAATTCATCGATTTCAGCGAATTTGGAAGGAGTTTGGTTAGTTCCAGTATGTGGTACTCTTAACTCTTCGACGGTGAGGGGGATGATTTTTACCTTGGCCTTCCATTTTTTGGTATGAAGGATCTTGGTTCTTTTTTCGATGGGCATGTCTATGAGACTCTCGGTAAGAATAGGGGCGGGCACCTGTTTGGAATTCTTGGCAGTATGTTTCTTTCGATGGGGTCGGCTGGGCCCTTCCTCAATGTTTGATTTGGTGGTTGTGGGTTTGGTATGATGGGCTTCGGCATCTCGTTCTTAAGTATATAGAGGATCGGTACGTTGAGCCTCAGAAGCTTTTGCTTTAGCATCCTGCTCTTTGGGATCTTGTGCTTCGGAAGAAGCTGAAGCCGATTTGGCAGTAAGAAATTTCTCTAAATCCATCCGATCAATGGGAGTAGGCTTAATCAAAGATACTACAAAATGATAGAAAGTAATACTTCAGGACGATTATTGAAGGAAATTCAACTAAATTGCACAAAAGATGAGTTTATAACTTAGACTTATGGTCATACAACCAAGCTTGTTTGCTGAGGAGCCCGAAGCTCTATTCCTTCAAAGGAAGTTTATTTAACAGCTTTACCATTTCGTTCCCCCGCTCCTGTGTGAGGTCTTCGAAGTCTGGAGAGAGAATAGGGATAGTGGTTCAGTCGGGGATGTAGGAAATGTCTGGTCCGTTGATAAAAATCCAATCCTTATGCCACCCTAGGTTTCCTGAGGGGGTGTCTATCAAAGACCTTCTTTCGATCTTGACACTGGACGGTTTGCTTAGTCCCTTGAAGCCTTTCTCTCTAAACTGACCCACCACGAAGAGGGAGAAGAAGAAATCAACGGATGGTGGGATGCTCTGCTCGAAGCACCAGGCTACGAATGCAAGGATGTAAATGTAAGAATTGGGGACTAATTGGGCCAACCCAACCCCCAGAAATCCTAGTATCTTTAAGACGAAGGCATAAAGAGTGAAGCGAAGTCCCTTCTCCAGAAGAGTGATGGGCATAGCAACATAACCATCGGAACGATGGTACATGCGGTCGATTGGAGTAGGGGCTCGCAACTGGTAATTGGGTGGAATCTAGTATCGGTCTCTGATAGTTAGAATCTCTGATTCAGCAATTCTGGAAGGGGTATTGGCATGGGCAAATCGTTTTGTATCAGTCGGGAGCGTCTTTGGCAGTATCGTTTGGTAGGATTCTTGCTGGATGAGGGTTTGGACTTAGGGTTTGACGTGGGGATGGTCTGGGTAGGATTCTGAGCTATCAAAACGGAGGCTAAAGGAATTTCGGGGAATGGGATGGTGTTATCAGAATTCTGGGCGGCCATTGTTGACAGATTGACTAAGTAGAAGAAAAACCAAAGAAGGAAGAAAAGCTAGAGAGTCTTTGAATTTCAAATGAGCAGGTAAAGCTATCTGATTTGGGGGCTTGAAGATTTTATAGAGTTGTCTTTTGAAGGCTCACGAAACCCAAAGGCAGCGCATTCAGTGGATGTAATAATGGAAGTAAAAATCTTGTGGTTACTTTTGAATTCGAAGGGTTTGCGTCTGGTTAAGGGGTGTGTATCCGGGCATGGACCTTTTATTAAGTGGGCTTCATTGAACCCGTTCGAATTCTTTTTGGTGTTTGGATCGTGCCCTTATACTCTTTCATCAAACATACTGTTTAATAAAAGACTAGGGGGCAATGTTGGGCCGTGATTATTTGGGTTTTGGGCTTTCCGGGTCAAACCCATTTTTACCCTTGGAGCATTGGGCTATTATCTAAATGAGTATTTAAACAAATCTTGGATCGGAGCTGGTAGTGGGTGACAGGTGGCAACTTATAGACTAAAGATTATCCCTAATCTGTGGGATTAAGCAGGCAGCTGATTGAGGTGATGGGCTCAGCCGTCTTAAGCCACCTTTATTAATGTGGAGGTGACATAATGTTGACTCAGTGGAGAGCAAGGTATGGTAAAGCATGCATGCAGCCAGCTAACGTATGCATCGGGGGAAAACATGCTAGGTAGTGAGATAATATATGAGTACAGAGCACTACACAAGCAAGGTAACAAAATATTTTACTTTCCAGACACTAGAACACACAACCTCCATTGTTAATCCTTTTTTCCGGCCTGTACTTATTCTCACACCGGAGCGATTCCCGGCGGCCCAAGCCGTCGAGATCCGGTGCTGACGTGTTTACTGTGCAGGATTAGACGCTGCTTTTGGTGATTGAGGCGCGTGGCGAAATCTTAGCGTTAACAGGTAGCTACTATACATTATACATTTAATTATCGCACGCTTGAACATAGCAATTAATTAATTACTTATCTTATCAATTAATTAATAATAATATTAAGTAATACATTCCTCATCAATCAATGAAATTATTAATCTCCATAACATTTAATTGATATTCATATGGTTAATCTTCACATTAAATAAATATAAATTTTATTATATTCATAAACAAGCTATTTATTATTATTATATTTCTTGCAATAATAATAATTAACATACTATTTATTAACCATCATTAATATTCTATTTCTCATGATAACAATTAATATTGATTAATTGCTCTCATAATAATTCCTTAATTAATTATTATAATCATTAATATTTTTCATCATTGTGCCACACAAGGCATTCAACGAGTTTATCACAAACTCCATATATTCTCAATTATTAAAATTATTCAATTTAATATAATTGAGTTAACTCATCTCATAACACAAAATCATTTATATTCAAATAAATTCTCATTCCCATTAATATTTTCATTTAATAATATATGAAAGTTTTCGGGTATTAAAGTTAGGATCCCATATTTCTCTAATTTGAATCCGTTGTCATTTAAATAGTTAAGTTTACTTTAAAATCAGTCTAGTTATTAAGTCACACTTTACTACTCGTTTGAGCAGCTGAAGATAATAATAAAATTATTGTATGATAGTTTAAACCTAACTTCTTTTCTTCGTGGGAACGATCTCGATTTATCACTTTATTACTTGTCAACCATATATGTTTGCACGAGTTTGTGCCCGTTTTGTTAACACCGAAACTGCGCAACAGGTTGCTACTTCCTCAAGCCTAGAACTCGCATTTCTTCAACTTGGCATATAGCTTGTTTTCACGAAGCCTTTGAAGTATCAGCTTCAAATGTTGATCATGATCTTCATGACTTTTGGAGTAAATGAGGATGTCATCAGTAAAGACAACCACAAAATGATCCAAATACTCCTTGAATATCCGGTTCATCATATCCATGAAAGCAGCAGGAGCATTAGTCAATCCAAAAGACATGACTAAGACTTCATAATGCCTGTATCGAGTTCTGAAGGTAGTCTTTGGAATGTCATCAGTTTTAATCTTTAACTGATGATATCCAGAACGAAGATCGATCTTTGAAAAGAATTGTGCACCTTGCAACTGGTAGAACGGTCATCAATGCGAGGTAACGGATACCTATTGTTGATGGTGTAATGGTTCAACTCCCGATAGTCAATACAAAGTCGCATACTCCCGTCTTTCTTCTTTACGAATAAAACACGAGCACCCCAAGGAGATGTACTAATACGAATGAAGCCAATGTCTAACAACTCCTGAAGTTGGACCTTTAACTTCTGAAGTTCAATAGGATCCATTCGATATGGGGTTTTGGAAATGGGTTTTGTACCGGGTTCAAGGTCAATAAAGAATTCAACTTCACGTTCTTGGGGTAGACTAGGAAGTTCTTCGGGAAATACATCAGTGAATTTATTAACAACAGAGGTATCATTCAAATCTGACGTATTCTTGTTTAAGTCGGTGACATGGGGTAAAAACGCTTGACATCCGTTTTTCAATAAACGAATAGCTTTATGACTTGAAATGACATTGATTGATTTTAGTGGTTTGGTTGTTTGAATTCGCACAATAGGTTGGTTAGGGATATGAAAACTAACAACCATACTGAAAATAATCAATTTTGACATGATAAGTGGTTAACAAGTCGATTCGTAAAATCACATCAAATGTAAGTATTTTCAAAGAGATAAGATCAACAAGTAATGTGAGGGTGCCAATTTGAATTAAACAAGATTTGTAAACTGTTGATGTAACGAAGGTTTCTCCTAACGGAGTTTCAACAAATAAGTTAAAGTCTAATTTCTTAGGAGTCAAGTTCAAACGTGGAGCACAAGCAGGTGAAATAAAAGAATGGGTAGAACCGGTATCTAATAAGGTATAGACCTCACAAGAGTTTATGATTAGCTTACCCGTGATAACCTTGTTCGGGTTCCTCGCTTTTTGGGTAGTCATGACAAAAGCTCTTCCAGGAACCACCGACTATGACTTGTCCGGGACAGCCTTTGGAGTTACCATCCCCACTAGACTTGGTTTTGCTACAGGACACACTCGAGCTATGTGACCTTCATTTCCACAGTTATAGCACACCTTGGATTGCTGTGTGCAGTTTGGACTGATGTGTCCCTTCTTGTCCGCATTTATAACATACGACCGGTGGTCGTTCTCCTCCCCTAAAAATAGTTGTTGGTGCTGGTGCCGACGTCTTCACGTTATCATTGTTGTACCTTCTCTTTTTGAAATCTCCCCCCGACTCACTTCTTCTATTATCATGGCCATGATTACCACTGGAGTGGTTATCGCTTCTGGCCTGATAACTTCATACACGCTGGTTTTCATTGTTCCGATAACTGTTGCCACCAGTACGACCTTGGTTGTTGTCCCTTGTTTGAACATACTCATTATCTTGTTCTAATAATTGGGCCCTATTCACCACATCTGAATACAAACAAAGTTTGTGAGAAATGAGGTACTGACAAATTTCTGGTTTAAACCTCTCAGAAACATCCGTGTCATACGTTCCTCATTATCCACCAGATGAGATGTAAACCGGGATAACTCCGCAAACTTAGCCTCGTATTGGGACACAGTCATGTTGTTCTGTTCCAGTTTGATAAACTGTACCTCCTTCATATGACGAATACTTTTTGGAAAGTACTTGTCATTGAACAATTTCTGGAACTCTTCCCAAGACATCTTGAGTGCGGAAGGCTAAGTACGCTTCACAGATTCCCACTAGTAATCTGCCTCTCCACGGAACATACAGGTGGCGAATGGAACCTTTTGCTCCTTCGTGCATCCCAAGACATCAAATATCTTGGTAATTTTCTTAACCCACGTTTCTGCCTTGATTGGATCTGGCTTTCCCAAAAACTCTAGTGGTCCTAACTCTTTGTATTGCTTGGCAGTGACAAGCCGCGAGTTACCGTTATTCCCACCTGTATTTTGAACACGAGTCTCCCTCGTCTGGTTCTGCATTAACTACAAAAAGATTATAAACATCTCATCGTTCATCGTTTGATCGGTGGTGTTGTTTACAGGAGGATTATTGCCTTCCTGTTGTACATTATTCTGGTTGGTGATTAGCGGTGCCTCAATGGTCTCAAATGCTCCATTGCTTAGATTTTCAGCTGTCATTCTTAAATACTGCCACAAAACAAGGGTTACTTAAAGAAATTGACATGTCACATATTAACCCTATGTTCCGACCAACCAATTAAATAACACATAAGCTTAGGTAGGACACACTAGCGAAGGATTTACTCGTCTCTCCCCTCCTAGTTCTATTCCCAGATCTTCGCTAGAGATCATATCCCTAAGCTCTGATACCAACTGTGACGCCCCCAAAATAGGTTCACATAACCCATTCTTAGTCGCCAAATACAAATCTTCAAATTCAACTATTTTAGTGTCGTGCAAAATACGACCACACAACTGTGAGCTACATTATAGATCGTATATAATACGAAATATAAACGCTCAAATTCAATCCTCATTAATTACAATTATTAACACACTATTTTACAAAAATAGTGAGGACTACTACAACTCTATCTCGGACCATCACTCCATTCCCCGACTAGTCCCAGCGATATTCTCATTTCCTGAAGAGAACAATGGAAGGAAAAGGTGAGCTCAATTAGCCAAGTAAAGAATATTATGACTAAGATAATGAAGAATAAATTATCGTTAGTCATCAATAAACTAGATAAAATATGATGGACAACAAGTTTTAGATCAACAACTGCAGTGAAAATAACAATTCATTAGAAGAGTTAAGTAGAGAGTAATGTCTACTATCTTCTTTGATATAAAAGTCCATCATCAATATTTCATTCCTATAACGCCAATCAATAATATTTTCAATTAAAGAATTATCTATGCACTACGGGCCAAGGATATTTGTTTGTATCACCAGTGGTTATGATCATGTCAAACACCTGTCCATCTTTGCACTACAGGCCAAAGATATTCATAAATCAACAGCTCATCTTTGCACTACGGGCCAAAGATATTCATAAATTAACAGCTCATCTTTGCACTACAGGCCAAATATAACTTTCACCACAATATAGGACTGAGGATGATGAAAAATGATATAAAGAACAAATCTAGTGAGATCAATGACAAATATTAGATATTTATAATTCAATTTATCCAAAGTTCAAGAATATCCAAGTTGTCAATATAGAGATCAAAACATGGATACAATCAAAGATAATTTGGAATGAAAAATAATAAATATAATTTTTTTTCGTGAATAGTACTCTGTGAATAGTACCTAAATGAATAGTACCCCGACATGAAAAGGTAAAAATTTTATAAGAAAGTTCAAACCAATATTCCAATGAAATGATATTAGATAAAGCGCAAAACTCAAGAAATTTCTGATCATTTCAGGAATTATAGAAGCAATACTTACCGTAGTAAGTTTAAATTTAAGAATATGAAATGAAATATTATCACTTTCATAATATGGAATATGAAAGAAAATAATATTCTTTACGACTATTGAAAGAAAATAACATCATTTTCGAGAAAAACAATATCCTTTACCTTAGTAAAATACTAGATCTGACTGGAATATCGGATATTTTGTTGAGAAAAATCTTGCACCGTAATCCACACTCAAACTATCCTTATACTCACAAGAAATACGCTCAATATTATAGAGAGAAAATTTTCTGATTCTGGTGTGATTTTTATTTCTAACTAAGCACCCTATTTATAGGAAAGGTGTGGCACACCAATATTGACAAACTCACTCACGGATGAATTTTTCAAGCATACCCATTCTGAAAAACACTCCCAACACACCACACTTGAAAATCTCAATCCACCCACATGTTTATATATATATATATATATATATATATATATATATATATATTAAAATATTTATAATTTCTTTAAAAAGAATTTCAATTCCATTTTTCTCTCTTCCACCTCATTTTATTTTTATACCATGAATTTATTATAAAAATATTACCATTTAAATTATAAAATTATATTATTATATTATCACATTATACTATTATAATGTAATATTATAATAATATATTTGAATAAATATTTTATCAGAGAAGATAAAATGTTAGCTTTTAACAAATTTCTCATGCTAAAAATTTCCTCCCTTTAAATCAAAATTGGGCAAATATTTACTTATCATATTTATCAATAATTTTATTTTATTCATCAATTATTATTCATAATTAATATTATAGAATTACAATATTAACAACCAGGTCGTTACTAGGAAAGAAGAGGCTTTCCGATAAGGATTTCTCCTCATTGGCACGCAATTATATAACCTAACCCCTTTCCTCGACAGAACTTTCTAGACATTGTCAATAATGCTATCTAATAATATTATTCAAATAATATGAATTATTGATTTAATAATATGAAATACTGTGCAACAGTTATTGTGACAATTATTGAATCAATAATATAAAATATCAATGTAGCAATTATTGAATCAATATTATAAAATATTAAAGCAGTAATTGCTGTAACAATTATTGAATGAGTGACTTCTTACGTAAGAACCAATAATTCAAAATACTGTGCAATACCGTGTGCTACTGTGCAACAACGCGTAGTACTGTATTTTTATCACCGGGTATTTCAACAATTTAACGGTAAAAGTTTTGTTGTTATTTTTATAAAAAGGTTACTTCTGTCGCTTTCTTTATCCGACATACATTCAGTTGTGGGGTCCATCAATGACTGCGCCGTCGTACTAGTATTTTTCGACAAAAAGAATATTCCTCGACTAAATGAATATTCCCCGCACAACGAATATTTTATAACCACTTGCTTACTATGTAAAATTTGCACATCTCACCCATAACTTACAACATTTATCAAATCAACACCTTACTATTTCAGAAAAATATAGAGGGGAAATTAAATCTTTATTCATAAAAGTTGGGGTCTTACATCTCCAATCCTATTCCTAATCAACTTTGTAATTTTTAAGTAACTAAATCTATCAGCCCCGTCTGTACGGCACTCCCCGCTGCCAGCGTTTCTTCACAGGCAGCGTGCCCCACACCCGGTATACAACAACCTTAAGTTCCTCTAGGCGCACCCCGCGCCTGATGTAGTGTAAGGCCAGCGCGCCCTGCTCCTGGCTGTCAGCAACTCTTGCCCAAAGTTTCCATTTTTTTCTCTTTTGCTCAACTCCACTTCCACTCTGCAAATTCACATAAAAAACATAAAAAGTAACATGCACACTTAAGTAATAACAATATATTAAGCCAAGAAATACTTATTAAGTAGGTTAAAAACCTACTTATCAATAGTCTAACGACTGTTAATGGTTTTAAATAGAAATATTTATAACCTAGGACATAGTTCAAGGTCTTATAACTCTCAGATGAATCCTAAATCTTATTCTTGATTATCGATGAATGAATTATTATTAATTCAGTTGAAGCTATTCAAATATTATGTCATCATTATTATTGTTGTTATTCCTAATGAGCTTTTGTTCGCTCACTCTTGCAATTAAATAACCATTACAGCTAAAGTCGAAAGAGTTAATGAACCATCGACTAGTACGGGTAAGGCAAGGTGAACAAATGAAGGCTTTTTGTATTCGTTGATTATGATTTGTAATAAGACATAAGACTTTATTATGAAATGTTTATTTTCCGTAATTTGTTTATGTTAAGGTTAGATAACCCTGGGAATGTTTTATTGAAGTTGTAATCCTTTTTATGAGGAAGATTTTTATTGGATTTATAAAGGTTGTAATTTATTTTGCATTCCTTATTTTTGGGCAGTAGTTATGTTTTATTTAGATAGTGAGCACCAAATTCTGTGAAATTGAAGTACCCGAATTTGGGGTGCCACAATCACTTTATGACTTCGACATACTACATCACACTATAGCGGGTTGATGATCCAAAGATCACATCCAACACTAGGTTTAAATGCATTAATAACTCCATCTTTTTACCATCTCTATATTAAATACACTGATGATATAAAAATTCATTTTGATATTTCAAATCAATTTCTGTCTAGCCGAAATGATTAACATAGATATATAAAGAATAGTTCTTTTAAAATGCATTGGTTCAAAACTCTGATCCAATATTTTTCTTTCTAAAACGTACACATCATCACGATGTCAATAGTTTCGAAATCTAGCATAGCTAAAAGACTTGGAATTTCCATTTTCTTCTTCCTTCATTATCTTACTTGTGAAAATTTTATCTTCTTCTAGCACCTTCAATGCTACTTCAACTAAAAATAACTTGTTTTCAGTCTACAACATTCATATATTTAGTATAGTTCATCAAACTTACCACACCTTATGTGTTTAGGAACTTTTCACAATAATATGTGCTTACGAACTTGTCCTAGCAATATATAATCCAAGAACTAATCAAGGACTCTCCATACGCTTAGGGGTTCAAAAACATAGCATATAACTATGAGTCACAACGTTTATAAGCATGAGTTTCAAGAACCCGCACCTATCTTACTACATTCTACTATCAAATATACACATGAGAAAAGATTCACCTTCTCGCCATACACATATTGATAGCGCGACCTTACTATTCCAATGATTATCACTGTAATAGTCTGAGTGGTTGTTACAGCAAGCACAAACTCTTGTCCATAATAAAAGTTCGTACAACTTAGCTATCACATTAGTCCTTAATTAAAATTTACAACATTCTTACTTTTTCATTCCTTAATACGAATTTCCTTTAATTTGTATTTTATCCTTTACAACTCTTCTGAGTTCTTCTTCTCGTACTACTTCATAGTACCACTATGTTGTAGCATTTAGCTACAACTCTTCCATCACAATTTAATGTGGTCACGTAGTGATCATCTTCCTTAATCATTTTACGTAACAATTTTCTTACTTCTTACTTTTTTCTCGGATTATAACCTAAGGTACTTACACCTAAGGTTTATAACCTATCAGCTCTGATACCAACCTGTGACGCCCCCAAATTTGGTCTATCTTCAAACCCGAATATGGTGTATCAATGGTGCTTCTCATTCATACATATATCATTATATCATTAAGAATAACAATGTAATTCTTCAATTCCCAGGTTCTATTACCTTAACATCTTCGTTCATTACAAATAATAAAAATTACATTATTCATTTACTACTTTAGCACAGTAACGTTTAAATTCTACTTTAAATTACATGACTTGGCCTGAATCTTCACACTTATTCATATAATGAATAAGGATCGCGGTACTTGCAACTGTAACACCGTATAATGGCACCCATCAGCTTGATCTTTACTAAATCCTTCATTCTATTCTACTATTGTTCGCTGAAAATGTTTTAATTTTAAGCAAGTAAGAGCATTCAATTGCTCAACAAGTCATAGTGCCGACGTCTGGAAAAATTTGAAGGTCTCTTGTTTATATCTTTATTCTTCCTAGTTTTCCTTGCTTCTACCTATAGACACTCGAAATTTCCTTTCCTTGTTACTAACACTGTAGGAGGGCAAGACTATCCATAAACTCAACCCCAGTCTCAAAACCGGGCCATCAAATCAATCCCAGTCTCAATATCGGACAGTCAAATCAACCCCGGTGTCAATACCAGGCTATCAAATCAACCCTGATCTCAATACCGGGCCATCAACTCAACTCCGATCTCAATATTGGGCCATCAAATCAACCCCGGTCTCAATACCGGGCAGTCAAATCAACTTCGGTTTCAATATCGGGCCATCAAATCAACCCGATCTCTATACCGGGCCATCAACTTAACCCAAGCCTCAATACCGGGCCATCAGGTCAGCCCCGGTCTCAACCTGAGAGGTATAGGTTAGCCTCGGTCTCAACCTGGGAAGTACAGGTCAGCCCCAGTCTCAACCCGGGAGGTACAGGTCAACCCTGGTCTCAACCCGGGAGGTACAAGTCAGCCCCGATCTCAACCCAAAAAGTACAGGTCAGCCACGATCTTAACCCAGGAGGTACAGGTTTGCCCCGGTCTCAACCCGGGAGGTATAGATCAGTCCCGGTCTCAACCCGAGAGGTACAGGTCAGCCCCGATCTCAACCCGGGAGGTACAGGTCAGTCCCAGTCTCAACCCGGGAGGTACAAGTCAGCCCCTGTCTCAACCCGAGAAGTACAGGTCAGTCCTAATCTCAATCCAAGAGGTACAGGTCAGTCCCAATTTCATCCCGGGAGGTACAGGTCAGCCCCGGTATCAACCCGGGAGGTACAGATCAGTCCCGATCTTAACCTGGGGGTGCAGGTCATCCCCGGTCTCAACCCGGGAGGTCAGGTCAACTTCAAAAATAGTACTGAAGCATCACAACATCTCCAGAGGAAAACCTGGAGTGACCAAGTCAACCTTAGAGACAACGCTGAGGACAAACAAACTCGAATGGGATCCAAATCTTGGAAACAACCCTAAGAAGTCAACCGAAGGCCATGCCGACATTGAAGGCAACCCCGGGAGGGCAAAACGATTATTTTACCAAATCTAAGTCAATTCAGTCAAACTTAAGTCGAATTGATGCCACCAAGGTCAGAACAAACCATAACAATGATCCCGAGTGCAAACACCACAAGACAGCTCAACGAACAAACTACAAGGAATCGAAGACCTGGTTATGAATCCATCTTCTTGGACTCCAAAAATGTTTTATCCCATGTCATTGTGACACTCTCGGCTAGGGCTTTCCGGAAAGGTTAATCACGCCTCAAACAGACGCTCCGATCAAAAGTTAAAAAGTTTTGACTTCGACCTCGCGTTGCTCGGAGTGCGCGTACTTCGAGAAAACAGAATCCGTAGCGGGGCCCATGCCACATGGAGCCACACCTCTACCTACGGCAGCAGCAGGTAGAGTGGAGGCTCCCTGGTTTATATATATGAGGTGACCCCCAGCTTATTAAATGAATTTAGAAACGCTCCGAACCCCTATCCGTTTGGTTTTCCAACCTATTTTTTTGTCTTCCAAACACAAAATTTTTCACTCTAACACGTAGATATACCCACATACTACCACATACCAGAAAATAACCGATAGATTTGGATGTTTAAAGCCTATAATTTGGCAAAAAGCCCGTGTAGCAGTCCATTGTGAGTATTTTTATGATTAGAAAGTTATTATTACTTCTTCGCACTTTTATAAACTTGCATATCAAGTTTCGTTTTCTAAATATGCCCGAAACTCAGTTCCGTGGCCGTTTTTGTAAACTTTTGGTATATTTTTGTACATAAACACATTTTCTGGCATTTTTACAACTCGGATCGATGATTCGTCGCTTCCAACAGCTTTTAAATACCTGCATCTTCTTTCTTAGCAACTTCGCCGGACTGGGTTATCTTCCCAGTCTGGGTTTGGCTTTTTTTTGTATATATTTAACTGTATATATACTAACTTTTCAATTCTGTCAAGCCCGGATGTCAAATCCGCAATAGTTTACTGCTTTTATATATAAATATGCATATATAAGCAGCCTTCACCACACTAGGTTATCTTCCCAGTCTTGGTTTGACTACTTTTCTGTCTATATATATACATATTTATATTTCAGGTCGGCCTGGATCATTCTATGACCTTTTTTACTGTTTTTACAGTATATTTATGCATATATAAGCAACATTCACCACACTAGGTTCTATTCCCAGTCTTGGTTGACTATTTTTCTGTCTATATATATATATATATATATATTTACATTCCAGTTTGGTCTGGATCATTCTATGGCCTTTTTACTATTTTAGACACTATTCACCATTATTGGGTTATCTTCCCAGTCCTGGTTTGGCTATCTTTCTGTCTATATTTAAATATCTATATAAATATTTCTGTCTGGGCCTCGAAGTGAAAAAACCACCGCCCTTTATTATTTTTTTATATATATTTCAATTATGTCCAGCCTGGATCAGTCTATGGCTTTTATACAGCTGTTATAAATATATATATATATTTATTTTAATTCCAGTCCGGGCACCGGCGTAAAAACCCATTGCCCTTTACAGCTTTTGTATATATAATTATATATATATATATATATATATATATTAATTTACTCATTTTTATTAAATTGTTGCTTTAAATATTCATTTGATATGAATTGGCACTGACATTTCTTTGGGCGAACTAGATTTATTTAAATCTCGCCAATTCTATCTTTCAAACAGTTCAAAATAGGTTCAGACATAACTGGGAAGCTATAATGACTAAGATTTATTTAAATATAGTATTTTTCTAGTTTCAGTTATAAAAGCTTCCTCGCGGCCCTTAGATCGCTCTCTAGTGGGAACGAGATGCTTCGGCCATGCGCGAGCCAGGATTTACTGATGAATCCCTTGGTTCTAGCGATATCTGGTTCTATCCTCTGTGAAGCATCGTGACATTCTAGTGAAAGTACTGGAAGAAGCCCATCTGCCACATACCGTGGATGCCGAGAAATTCCGTCACGTGGTATAATACATTTTTAACAACAATGTGATATCTTTAATTGACGATGATATCCCCGCAGAAGGGATGGGTCATTGCAAATCCCTACACATAGCAGTAATGTCTTTCAGATATTTGATTGGAGGTGTGCTCATAGATGGAGGATCATCCCTCAACATTTGTCCCTACGATACCTTGGAAAAAATGAAGATCAACCCGAACCGGATCAAAACCAGTCATGTGGTCTCCGGGCTTTTGATGGATCTGGCCGACAAGCTTTGGGAGAAATAGAGATTCCTCTGGAGATTGGTCCGCTACACTTTCTGTGTGTCCTTTCAGGTGCTCAACATCGCCACTGGATACAACTTGTTAATGGGCAGGCCATGGATCCACATGGCAGGGGCAGTGTCATCCATCCTACATCAACAGCTCAAATACATTATCAACGGCAACCTAATCACGGTCAATGTCGAACCAGAATACCCTGTCTGCCTACAAGGAGACATGCCGGTGATCAGCCTTGATGCAGGGCTTGAACCTGCATGTTTTTAAGCCCTAGAAGTGAGTGATACTCAGTATCTACCTATCGGAGCACCAGCCTTGAAGCCTAAAGTCTCCCCTTAAGTAATGACAGTGGGCCAGGAAATGGTATCTTTGGGTTTCCAACCTGGAAAAGGGTTAGGGAAGAATCAACAAGGTATTAAAAGTCCAGTCCAAATCCCGAGCCAGACAGGGAGAGCCGGATTGGGTTATTCATTCGGGTCAAGCCGCCGGAATCCACATAAACATCCTAAGGCTCATGCTTCCACAATTTTGCTGCCAAACCTTACGGGTGTCTAATGGGTGAAGACCATGAGGAAAATCCCAGCTGTGGTATCAACCATGTTATTTCCTCCCATTGTACCAGCAAGTGAGAGAACAACTCCCAGATCCGAGGTGGATAGCAAAAAGGGAAAAGAAAAGATCCTGTACGAAGGACGAGACCCATTTGCTAACATACGGGTTATCATAAACTACGAAGGTATGAATGATGAGATCCCAGATAGCGACGACGAGGATCAGATTCAAATTCCTCGCATCAAGAAGGAAAAAGGGGGCAGTTCAAAGAAAAACCCCGACCTTATTGTAAAGGATGTCTTAGTCATTATCCAAGACAAGGCAGACGAGAACAATTCCTCGTCCTTGTTCATGAGGATGTCACCCTGGATAACTGGAGCAGTGTCCCTTGCCTCAGTCAAAAAGGGTAAAGGGGCAGAGAGTCCGTCTGCCCTGTAACATGCTTTCATTTACTGCTTACTTTTGATTGCACATCTATAGAAGTAACTTTTGTCATGCTTTGCCAAATGCTTTGTATATTTAAGCAGTTGCATATATTAAAGTGAAAGCATTTTTTGTTTTCAGGACTCCAGATGTTGGATTTGTGTGTCACTGCTAATGAGATGCCAACCTGTCACAGTGACTACAACTTTGATGTAGAACTGAACTTCGACTTGATGGATATTGATCAAAAGGAGTAAGATGACTATGAGTTACCCTGAGGAGATCAAAGAATGGGTAGAAGACAAACCCAAACCAAACCTCGACCAAACCACCACTATCAACATAAGAACCTCCGAAAACATCAACAAAATCCAGATAGGTTTAGACCTCACCCAAGACCAAAAAATTGATCTGATCAAAGTCCTAGTATAGTTCCAGGATGTATTTGCATGGTCACATGAAGACATGATTGGCCTATCTACTGACATTATCATCCATCGAATGACCATCAAAGATGGGTTCAAGTCAGTCAAACAGGAGTTTGAAACCTGAATGGAGTCTGAAAGTTAAAGAAGAAGTTGTTAAACAATTTAAAGTCGGAATCATCATGGTATCGATCTACCCGGAGTGGCTGTCAAACATAGTCCCCGTGCCTAAGCCAAGAGGGAAAGTTTGAGTATGCGTACATTATCGGGATTTGAACAAAGCCTGCCTCAAGGACAATTTCCCAGTACCTTTCATACACATCCTAATCAACAATATGGTGCAGTACGACATGTATTACTTCGTAGATTGCTTTGCTGGTCACCATCAGATCATGGTTCCTGAAGAGGACCAGGAGAAAATAGCTTTCATCACTCCCTGGGGAACCTTCTGTTATAGGTGACTGTCCTTCTGCCTCATCAATGCTGGAGCCACATATAAGCGAGCCATGATGGCCCTATTTCATGACATGATGCACAAAGAGACAGAGGTCTATATGGATAACACCATCATTAAGTCCCGGAGGGAGGATGATCACCTAGACCATCTTAAGAAGCTGTTCAACAGGTTACGTAAGTACAACCTCAAGCTAAATCTCGCCAAATGTGCTTTTTGGCGTCAAAGTAAGGCAAGCTATAGGATTCTTGGTGAGTAATCGAGGCATCAAGCTAGACCCTGCCAAGATCAAAGCCATCACTGAGATGCCTGTACCTTGAACATAGAAGGAGATACGTGCGTTTTCCAGGAGAATTAACTTCATTTCCCAGCTTACAGCAACATGTGAACCCGTATTCAAGCTACTAAGGAAGAATTCTTCCACCAAATGGAACGAGGATTGTCAACGAGCCTTCCTTGCCTATCAAGAAATAGCTTGTCGAAGCACCTATTTTGGTACCTCTGAGGGATGGATTTCCATTGTTCATGTACCTGTCCGTCAATGCCAATGCAATGGGCTGCATGCTAGGACAGAAGGATGATAGTGGCAAGGAGAGAGCCATCTACTACATCAGTAAAAGATTCAGCAGTAGTGAATAGAAGTACACCCTGATCGAGAAGACATGTTGTGCGTTAGCATGGGTCACTATGAGGTTGCAACACTATTTGTATGGGCACACGACCTACCTCATATCCCGTATGGATCCCCTGAAGTACGTGTTCAACAAGCCAATGTTAAATTATCGACTGTCCAAATGGCAGTTGATCCTACAATAGTTTCGACATTGTCTACGTGACTCAAAAGTCCATCAAAGGTCAAGGCATTGTAGATCAATTAGCCGAAGTACCTGCAGGAGGGTTCAAGCCCCTGGAGACCTATTTCCCGGATAATGGGATCATGATAATTCAATAACTCCAACAAGAAAATACAGTCCAACCATGGAAAATGTATTTTGATGGAGCAGTAAACATGGAAGGTGCTGGAGTTGGGGCAATGCTTATCTCTAGTACAGGAGAACAATATCATGTGGCTACCGAACTTTAATTTGGCAACACCAACAACACAGCCGGGTATGAAGGCTACATAATGGGGTTGAAACTAGCCCAATCCATGGGTATCACACATTCTCTAAGTTGGTCATCAGATAAACCACTGGGGCATATCACACCAAAGAACTGCATTCACTGCCCTATCATTAGAAGATTGTCAAAATATCTCTGGAGTTTAAAGACATAACCTTTAGCCATATTCCTCGAGGTAGGAATGACTTCGCTGATGCATTGGCGACGTTGGCTTCATTGATCCGCATATCCGATAGGAGTGGGATTCCCTATAAAAAATTCACAATTCAAAAAGCCCTGACATACGGGAATTACATTGGAGAAGTATCAGATAAAATACCTTCTGTCAATCAGCCTTGGTATCAAGACATCAAGGAATCTCTCTGAGATGGATCTACACCCGCTGGGCCAAGCCAATCCGAACGAAAGTGGATGCACAAAATGGCTATGAAGTTCTATCTGAGCGGAGATGCTCTGTACAAAAGGGATACTGGAATAGGCCTGTTAAGATGGCTTGATAAAGAACAAGCCCAGAGGTTGATGGATGAAATCTACGATGGAGTCTGTGGTCCACACAATGAGTGGTCATCTGCTGGCCAAGAAGATATTAAGAACAGGACATTATTGGATCTCCTCTCAAAGCTGACTGTGATGATCACGTCAGGAGATGCTTTCAATGCCAAGTACATGGAAATGCCATACATGCTCCTCCAAATGAGCTACATAACATGAGTTCACCATGGCCTTTCTCCATGTGGGAATGGATGTGATCGGTCTAGTAGAACCAAAAGCCAGCAATGGTCATCGATTCATCTTCACCATGATCGATTACTTCACCAAATAGGTTGAAGCTACCTCATTTCCTAAAGTCACCAAAGAGGTAATCATTGGTTTCATCAGAAACAATATCGTTTGTCGATATAGGACAACCGGAGGTGATCATATCAGACAATGCCAAGAACCTGAACAATCGAATGATGAGAGAACTATGCAGCAAGTTCCACATCAAGCATCTTAACTCCGTTATCTATCGGCCCAAGATGAATGGTGTTGTCGAAGCGGCCAACAAGAACATCAAAAAGATAATGCAGAAAATGTCCGCCAATAATAAAGAATGGCCTGACCTGCTGCCTCTAACCCTATTAGCACACAGAACATCAATGCGCACCTCTACTGGGATGGAGTTGTCCTTCCCATAGAAGTTGAGATGGAGTCCTTGTGAGTGTTAATCGATGCTCAGATGGGCAAAGTTCAGTGGTTGCAAGACCGATACCACCAACTGTCCCTGATAGATGAAAAGAGGGCTACAACCATTTTCCACTGGGCAGTTATATCAGCTAAGGATTGCTCGATCCTACAACAAGAAGGTCCGAATATGATAATTCAAAGAGAACGACTTGGTACAGAAGAAAGTTTTGGCCAGTCAAGATGAAGCCAAAGGAAAGTTCACCCCAAATTGGGAAGGCCCTTTCATTGTCAAGGAAGTGTTGACAAGAGGAAGCTATTAGACTACAAGAGATGGATGGGACCGAATTTCCCCAACTCATTAACTCAGACACCATAAAAAGGTACTATGTCTGAAGCACATACATACCCGCATCCATGTCATACAAATCAAATCAGGTTCGATTTTCACTAGAAGCCGGAACTACGAATGACCTGATCTCCCTCCACCCGGGAGTACGTAGGAAGTCATTTCTGGTGCGGTCAAACCAAACAAAAAATTCAAAAACTCGTCAAACCAAACACAAAACACAAGACAAATACTTTTCAAACCTCTCTCACACAAAAATTGAACTACGAATGACCTAATCTCCTTACACCCAGGAGTACGTAGGCAGCCATTTACTGGTGCGATTTGACCTTCAAGAAAAAATAAAAACCAAATTAAAACCAGTTCCTAAAACATTGAAACCATTTCAAACCTAAAAACTATCAAGCCTCTGTTGGCAACAGGCCCTGCTGAGATACTCTTTGACATCTCACTTTCAGTCTGTGACGCCCCCAAATTCCAGGACCGTCACGGGGTCACTCGAATTCGGTTCGTCACGTGCTAATGGTAATACATCACAATAATAATACGACTAAATGTCGCATCGCACAGCGAAATAATACACAACTAAAACCTAATAAATTATATTTAAATAATATAATTATTCACATCCCAAGGTCTCGTAACTTAAACAGTGATTACATAGCTTAGACATATCTTAAGCATAAATAACCTTAACTAGTACATAATATCATAAGTTCTTTATTACAATCATAAAGTCATACATAAACAAAGCTACTCAGTAGCCTTTCCCTTGCCCTTGTCGGTACTCGAGGGTCCGCACTGCTCGGCCTTAACTGAAATGTTTTTAGGGAAAGCAAGAATGAGCACAAATTGCTCAGCAAGTAATATACAATAAGGGTGAGTAATATAATTCTCAATTCTCGAAAGGGTATAGCAAGGTTTGATAGTTCAAGGATAACAAGAATATCAACAAGTTTTCAATAACAGTCGCTAAGGACAGAATAATATCAATGTGATTCAATAATAAATCAATTCAAGATTTCAAGATAACTGAATACTGAGCAGTCACTAAGGACTATGAACTTCCACAGGAATTGATAGTAATAAACTGAAAATCCAACAAAAACAAGTACAACAGGTGATCAGCCTAAAGTACCCTATGCTATGCATAACACTCAATCATACTAATGTGCGCGCGTCGGTTCTCCGACAGTTATATTTTATTCTTCTCAGTCAAATACAAGATCCTGCACCAATCAATCGGTTTGGATCGCTTTTCAATAATATAAGTCTAGCCGAATCAAATGGCATAGACAGTTTAACAATATTCAAGAACAATACCAAGTTCAACATGAATAATAGCTTGAATGAAATAAGTATAATAGCTTGAATGAAATAAGAGTTCAAGTATGCTAATTCAATTCAAACGATTAAGTAAAGAAACTAGCTCGCAATATACAATGATAGAATACTTGCACCGTAAAAGAGTGTAAGTTAGGAAACTTGCATCCAAAGAGATAACGTTTAGATACTTACCTTATGCGTAGTTTACTCACGTAAAGCAAATCAACACTTTCGAATTCCTATCGTATATATATGATATTCATTAGTCGTATAATTTAACTTTATATTTTATTTTCGAATATACGATCAACACATAAGCTAAGTTTTAACCTAGCTACACAGTTATATAGAATATAATTTCTATCATTAACGTTCTTCCTTTTGAGTTTAAACACATTCTCATATCATATAAGATCGCAACAATTAGCAAACATGCTCTCATATTATTAATAGCATATAAGACCACAATCAATACTAAATATATTTCATTTTAGCAAGTTATGAAATTACTATAAGTTAATTGTCGAATTCGGATCCACGTATCAACATATGATATCACAAAGCATATATACATATTAAAGAGTCTTTCCATGTTCGTATAACCTTTCCTCGTTCCAAACATAGGTGATATAGATTCTAGGTCGACACTTTCGGTCATTCAAGGCCATGGAATTCACAAAGCCTATCATGCTTGCTTTTAAAACCCATAAGGTAATCATATACTTATATTAAACATGTTCATGAGTTTTCATATCATATATATGCAACTATCATTGTCATTAGTTTGAAAACATGCTTTATTTATGCAAATTTGGTTTCACTACATGTAACATAGTAGGCAAAAATGAATGATACATTAGCAAATCTACAAGTTCTATCAAACATGTTCATAAGTATTGGAATTCAAATCTCTATGTAACATGTCGACGTTCACGTTCAACACTTATACTTTCATTAATAAAGTTTGCTAATACGTTCTAACACGTTCATGCTACATTATGAAATCTATATACGTAAGTTAATGTGTCGGACATGTATTTCAAGTTTATACAAACATGCCCGAAAAATCAGAATGTGTGTATGGTCTTTACATGTCGATATCAACATTCAAAACTTATATTTTTGTTAGCATATTCAATAACGAGGTTTGACATGCTCATGTGATACTATGAAACATATATACATACGTTAATACGTCTTTCATGCATCTCTACATCATACTAACATGCCTCAAAAATTAGAATACTAACATACTTCATTTATGCTAACGTTCGTTTATAAAACTTTAAGTTACTTTGAAGAGCATAAGTCTTTTTGTTAAAATGTATACCATCTTGGTTTAAAACATGTTTACATGCCTTAGTATATATATATATATATATATATATATATGTTACACAAGATAGCATGTTGCCTGAAACTAAATCAAACGAGTAATTCCTAACAGCCTTGGAGTAGGATGCAGGGAACTGCTGCAGGCTGTTGGCGCAGCTGCCCAGTGCAAAATTGGCGCAGCTGCGCCGGCTCCCAGCCAGCGGCAGACAAGCACCAGAAAAACGGCAAACCCAAAAACCAAACGTAGAAATTTCCTATAAATTTGTTATTAAACCAACTATATTACCTTACTAAGCATATATAGCTTATATAACAACCAATTGTCGTCATCCAATCACGAATTTGTGAATTTCCAACTTAATTCAAGACTTTGTATTTCTACAAAATGTGCAGAACATAAACCGAAAATAAAAATAAAGGACAAGGAATATGTATGTATGTCCATATAAAAGTTAATCAAGCTTTCTATAATTCAATTATACTTGAATTCCACATGATCAAGAACTTGGATTTTGACAGAAACAAGCAATGGAGTTTTGACTAGAGAATGAAACGAAGAACATGAAATGTAGATTATACCTCTGATATGCAATTTAGCTTGCTGCTAATCCACACCTCTCACTCTACTAATATAACTAGTGTATGCTCTCAACACTTAAACAATTCTCAGCAATTTGAAAAGAGAAGGAAGAGAGCCATATTTATAGAGGAATCAATACATGGGCAATGCTTTTGTTCTTCAAATTAAACCAACGAACTTTTGATTTGTATGGAGGTTATGAAGAAGTTGGTAAGTAGTTGGTAGATGAAATCATGAATCCCACTCCCCCCACAATCATGAACTAGGAAGAGCTTGGGAGAAGAATGAGGGATAGGCTTTTAGCCTTTTTGTGTATTACGTAAATGAGAAATGGAGGTGCAATTGGACACTTATTATGGGACAAGGAATTATCAGCATTGTAAGGATACATTCCATGTACATATAGTGTATACTTAAGTTAGATAAGTACACATGTATTACTTAGGTTTAAATCCATTTAGGGATATTCATGGACTTAAGGTTTCACAAAAACATTACATTGTAGCACATTGGGATACATATCTATACACATCATATAATCCATGTACATTTTAATAATGTCAGATTATGAGTTAATTAAATAGTGGCCTATCACATTATTCCAAACCTTATTATTCCAATCATGCAACTCATTAAAATAATTGTTGTTATTAATTATTCCTATACTTTAATTTAATATACCATATAGTATTCATTAAAGTACTATACCTATCATATGGTCACATAAGTAACTTATACAATTTTATTATTCTTAAAATATAGTTTCCATATGCATAGTCTTACTAAAGTGTCACACTACACTTTATAATATAGTTTGGTTCCATACTATATAATGTACATACAACATGCCTTTTATAAGTCTAACCATGTCACTTCCTTTTATTATATAGTTTATGTACATAATATAATCACATTATGCTTCATATAATATATGGTTTCTATGTGTAGTATAATCACATAGCACTATAGTTTATATATACATGCATGGTCACACTTAAGTGTCTCTCTACACTATATAATATATTTGTATTCCATATACTTTATATATTCAAGTATTGCACATTTGCACATATCAATTAATATAATCTTATTATATTAATAACTTACTTATTTAGTTTATTATTCCTAATGTCAAATAAATAAATTATTTATCTCATTGATTAATTAACGATAATATTAATTAATGCATTCCTCATTGATTATTAATTTACATAATAATCGATTAACACTTATATGATTAAATATCACATTAAATGAATATAAATCTTATTATATATCTAAACACATTGCTTATTATTATTATATTTCTTGCAATAATAATAATCACTTATTATTAGTCAATCACAGTTAATGTTCCATAACCATCAATTAATATCCTACAATAGCAATTAACAATTAATATAGCTTAATTATTTACTTAATAATTCAGTCGTTAATTAATATAATCATTAATAACTCTCATCACTGTGCCACACAAGGCTATCAACGAGTTTATCGCAAACTCCATAAATTTCTCAATTATTATAATTATTCAATTTTATATAATTGAATTAATTCGTCTCATAACACAAAATCATTTATATTAAATAAATTCTCATTTCCATTAATATATTTATTTAATAATATTAGGAAATTCTAGGGTATTACATCCTCTCCCCCTTATAAAAATTCTGTCCCGAAATCGCTACAAGGTTACACAAATAAATGGGGATAGTCCCTCATCATCCTATCTTCTAACTCCCACGTTGCCTCCTCGACATCGTGGTTACGCCAAAGCACTTTTACAGATGAAATAATTTTATTTCTTAAGGTTTGCTCTTTCCTATCTAGTATTTGGATAGGAATTTCTTCATACGCCAAGTACTTCTCCACTTGAATGGGCTCGTAAGAAATCACGTGCTTGTAGTCAGCCTTGTACGGTCGCAACATAGAAATGTTGAACACGTTGTGGATGTGCTCCAACTCCGGTAACGCAACTTTGTATGCCACTTCGCCACTCGCTTCAGTATCTCGAACGGTCCTATGAATCATGGACTCAATTTTCCTTTCATGCTGAAACGGATCTTTCCCTTCCATGGAGATACCTTCAAGAATACGAAACTGCCGACTTTAAAGTCTCGGTCCTGCCGATGCAAATCTACATACTTTTTTTGGCGGTCTTGAGCTGCTACTAATCTGGCTCTTATCATTGTCACCACGTCTGCGGTTTGTTGAACTAGCTCTGGTCCGAGTATTCGTCGCTCCCCGACTTCTTCCCAACACAATGGTGTTCTGCACTTTCTCCAGTAAAGAGCTTCGTACGGTGGCATGCCGATACTCGCATGGTAGCTATTATTATATGAGAATTCTACTAAGGGTAGGTGGTCGTCCTAATTTCTCTTGAAATCCATCACGCAAGTTCTAAGCATGTCCTCCAGCATTTGTATTGTTCGCTCACTCTGTCTGTCTGTCTGAGGATGATAAGCGCTACTCAACCTCAACTGCGTTCCCATTCTCTCTTGCAAACTCTTCCAAACATTGGACGTGAAGCGCGGATCTCGATCAGAGACAATTGACATCCGGCACTCCATGTCAGTAAAATAATCTCATTTACGTACAGACTCGCTAATTGGTTCAAACTGTAGCGGATCTTGATTGGTAGAAAATGTGCGGTCTTCATTAGTCGATCCACGATAACCCAAATGGCATTATAACCTTTCTGTGTAACTGGAAGTCCTACCAAGAAGTCCATCGTAATATGCTCCCATTTCCACTACGGTATTTCCAACGGTTTCAGTAAACTACTCGGCCCTTGATGCTCTACTTTAATGCGTTGGCAAGTCAAACATCTACTGACAGCACTCTGCGACTTTCCGTTTCAAATTGGGCCACCAAAAATGTTGCCTTAGAGCTCGGTACATCGTTGTGCCTCCCGGATGAACGGAATATATCGTATTATGTGCCTCGTGAAAAATCTCTTCCCTCAACTCGGTTACCGCTGGTACTCATACTATTTCTTCAAATCTCAAAATACCGTCTTTATCCATTCAAAATTTCTCTTCCTCATTTTCTGTGATCCTCTTTCGAATTTTCTGACACTTCTTCATCCTTTTCCTGGGCTTCCTTCACTCTATCCAGCAATGTCGGATGAGCTTCCACCACAAACAACCTCTCTTCAGATCTCTCGGGTCTCTTCACTTCTATTTTTAATTTCTCTATCTCTCTTATCAATTCTTTCTGAGTCGTTAAATTAAACAACTTCTCCATTCCTTTCCTGCTCAGAGCGTCGACAACCACGTTTGCCTTCCCTGGGTGATAAAGAATATCGCAGTCATAGTCTTTGATTAATTCTAACCACCTTCTCTGCCGCATGTTCAACTCCTTCTGTGTATATTTCAGACTTTTGTGGTCCGTGTATATCTTACATTTTTTCCCATATAAATAATGCCTTCATAACTTTAACGCAAAAACGACTGCCGCTAACTCTAAGTCGTGAGTAGGGTATCATTTTTCGTAATCCTTCAATTGTCGTGATGCATACGCAATGACTTTGCCGTGCTGCATAAGCACACAACCAAGTCCCTTGTGCGATGCATCACTATACACTACCAAAATTTCCCGCATCATCTGGTAATGATAACACAGGTGCTTCGCTCAATCTCCTTTTCAGTTCTTAAAAACTTTCTTCGCATTTGTCGGTCCATACAAATTTCACCGTCTTTCTAGTCAAATTGGTCAACTGGGGTTGCTATCTTAGAAAAATCTTGGATGAATCTTTTATAGTACCCAGCTAACCCTAAAAAGCTTCTCACCTCCGTCGGTGTTCTCGGTTGTTCCCAATTACTTACTGCTTTTACCATCTGCAGGGTCTACAGCGATTCCATTCTTATCCACCACGTGGCCTAAGAATTGAACCTTCTCCATCTAAAATTCGCACTTTTAAAATTTCACATACATCTTCTCCTTCCTAAGTGCCTCCAAAACAATCTTCAGATGTTCGGCGTGTTCTTCCTCTGTCATCGAATGGATCAAAATGTCGTCGATAAAAACCACTACAAATTTATCCAAGTATGGCTTGAAAACTCGGTTCATCAAGTCCATAAATGATGCCGGAGCATTAGTCAATCCAAATGACATTATCAAAAACTCGTAGTGTCCATAATGGGTTCGAAACGCAGTCTTTGGTATGTCCTCATCTCTCACTTTTAGTTGATGATATCCTGTTCGTAGGTCAATTTTTGAGAAACACTTTGCTCCCATTAGTTGATCAAATAGGTCGTCTATCCTCGGTAGTGGATATCAGTTCTTGATCGTTACTCTATTCAATTCTCAATAATCGATACAGAGCCTCATCGATCCGTCCTTCTTTTTAACGAATAGTACTGGTGCTCCCCAAGGAGAAACACTCGGTCAAATATAACCCTTATCCAATAACTCTTGCAATTATATCATCAATTCCTTCATTTCTACTGGCGCCATACGATATGGAGCTTTTGAAATCGGTGCCGTTCCCGGTGCTAAGTCTATTACGAATTCAATTTCTCTGTCTGGCGGAAGACCAGACAGATCGTCCGGAAACACATCTTGAAATTCATTAACTACGGATATATCCTTAATTTCTCCTCCCTTCTTTCGAGTATCAACGATGTAAGCTAAATAACCTACACATCCTTTCCTTAACAATTTCTTGGCCTGCATCATCGTAACGTAACACTGATTGCTTAAGCGATGAGCTACCATAAAACACTACCTTAGACTTACTCGGAGTCTGAAGGTTCACACATTTGTTCTGACAGTCAATTATCGCTTCATGGTTATACAACCAATCTATTCCCAGTATTACGTTAAATTCTCCTAATCTAATAGGAATCAAGTCTACGCTCAGTTCATGTTCTATAATGTTTGCGCAATAATCTCGATAAATGTATTCTACAGGGATCACTTCCTTATTCGTAACTTCTATGTTCAAAGGATTTTCTAATCGTTCTCGGGGTGTACTAAGTTTACTAGCAAATTCTTCAGATATAAAAGAACAGGTGACACCCGAATCAAATAATACATAAGCATTTATATCATTAGCTGGGATGATACCTGACACCGCGTCCTTTGCAGCTATGACATCTTGGACGGTCATGTTAAATGTTCGGGCGGTCGATCGATTGGGTTGTGTGGGTCCTCCAATCATTAACTTGTTACCTCCTCCTTATTGGCTAGCACTTCTGCCATTTCCCCCATTTCCCTTCTTTGGGCAATCCTTTATCTGGTGTTTTGTTGAGCCGCAAGCGAAACATGCTCTGACCTTCTTCGGTTTCTGGCAGTTGGGCAATATGTGACCCTCCTGACCGCAGTTATAACACGTGCCCTTTCCTTTCCAGCACTCGCCTTGATGATTCTTTCCACATCTAGGGCATCCTTCTACCCTCTTCTCAACTCCTCCACGAAAATTTCCCAACTGATGACTTTTCCCACACTTATTACAAATCTCGCTCCCTTTCTTAAAGCTTCCTCGGTGAATCCCACCTTGATTACTACTTCAGTTGTTGTTGTGGTCATTACTCCCCCGTTTCCTCTTTCCTAAGTTACTTCCCCCGCTGCTGTTTTCTCCACGACTTTTTCCTCCCGCGTCCTTACCTTCCTTCTTCTTGTCATACAAACTTAAGGTTTTCCACCAGTGGTTTGCTTGGCCATTTGTCGTAAATGTAGAAAATGGAATCGAAAATGGGACGGCTTGGGGGTTGGGGTGAATGGGCCCGTCGTTCCTTCCCCTAAGGGCCTCTCCTAGTAGATCAACTAGTTTCTGGATGAGAACTACATGCTCTCTCTCGCTATTAACTGTATCCTTAGGCGCAGTCAATTTACGTCTGGGCGGCATTATCTGCATTACAAATTTTCATTTTATTATTATTCAAGTATATTACTTAAGTATTTCTTTTAATACTAAAAGAATAAATTTATAACACATTTTTGAATAAACCCCATTTATATTCATATGCCATTTCATTTCATTACATGATTATCCTAGCATACTGCTATAAATGTTATCACATATACCCCCTAATATCACAAAAGACGGGGAATATACCAACCTACTACCATACTACCCCTCTAACAAAAGCTTACACGGGGTTTACATCATTATCCCACATCTTACATAAAAGATCGGGATTACAACATAGTATGTACAACACATAAAGGACACAACTAATACTACCACTAGACTATCTAAGGAAATTTCATCACATCATCTCGCTCTCCACAACGCTCTTGTACTCCATCTGCGCTATATACGCAACCAGCTCTCGACTCAAGGTATGTAGAGTCTGTCCCTGTTCTGCCGGGTAGTGGTACACACCATCAATCACCCTCTCAAAAGCTGAACGGAACACATACCCTATCGTGTTCATTTTTCTCTTCTTACAACGGACCTCATCCTCCAGGTCGTCAGCTCTTTCATAGGCAGCCTCCCATTTCTCCTCGAAGTGTATCCTATCCATCACCTCCAACTCTAGCTGAGTACGGAGTGCCTCTTTCTCAGTCTTCTCACTCAGTTTTCTCTGTTCTTCTTCTTCCAGCTTCCCTGCCAAATCTACGTTTCTCGCCACCAACCATCTGGATCCCTGCCTCCTACGGTAGGCAATCTCCACCTCTAACTCCTGCATGGCCAACTTCCTCTGGTGGTCCTCGTTCCTCAGTTTCTGGAACTTGAACTCTCTCTCTTGGGCCTCTGTCTCTAACTCCTGGACTCTGCAGTCCAACTCTAGGATCCGTTCCTCATACTCGCCTAACATTTGCTCCACTACAGTAGCCTCATCAGAGTCCTCTACTGGTTCATCCTCCATCGGCTCCTCCTCTGGATCAGACTCTATCTCTATCTCATCCTCATCATCAGACTCAGATAGTGCTACTGCCTGTACTGGCACAGCCTCTAAGGGTGCCTCGTACACTACATGAATATCCCTGGGCTCATCCTCAGCCACTCTAGCGGGTACTCCCATATCTGCCATCTACAATCATAAACACAAGATAAGAAATAGCAACTCCATTAGAATGTTAAATAAAACATAAGTTCATTGTATAAAATGAAGTTACATTTCATAACAGACTAAGTCTCTCAAGGAAAACTCTACATGAGTTTTATCTCCTTCCTAACTTCTAAGTTCTCCTAAGTTATAGTCTAAGGACACTCGTTCCTAAGGTTTATAACTACAGCTCTGATACCAACCTGTGACGCCCCCAAATTCCAGGACCGTCACGGGGTCTCTCTAATTCGGTTCATCACGTGCTCATGGTAATACATCACAATAATAATACGACTAAATATCGCATCGCACAGCGGAATAATACACAACAAAAATTGAATAAATTATATTTAAATAATATAATTATTCACATCCCAAGGTCTCGTAACTTAAACAGTGATTACATAGCTTAGACATATCTTAAGCATAAATAACCTAAACTAGTACATAATTTCATAAGTTCTTTATTACAATCATAAAGTCCTACATAAACAAAGCTACTCAGTAGCCTTTCCCTTGCCCTTGTCGGTACTCGAGGGTCCGCACTGCTCGGCCTTAATTGAAATGTTTTTAGGGAAAGCAAGAATGAGCACAAATTGCTCAGCAAGTAATATACAATAAGGGTGAGTAATATAATTCTCAATTCTCGAAAGGGTATAGCAAGGTTTGATAGTTCAAGGATAACAAGAATATCAACAGTTTTCAATAACAGTCGCTAAGGATAGAATAATATCAATGTGATTCAATAATAAATCAATTCAAGATTTCAAGATAACTGAATACTGAGCAGTCACTAAGGACTATGAACTTCCACAGGAATTGACAGTAATAAACTGAAAATCCAACAACAACAAGTACAACAGGTGATCAGCCTAAAGTACCCTATGTTATGTATAACACTCAATCATACTAATGTGCGCGCGTCGGTTCTCCGACAGTTATATTTTGTTCTTCTCAGTCAAATACAAGATCCCGCACCAATCAATCGGTTTGGGTCACTTTTCAATAATATAAGTCTAGCCGAATCAAATGGCATAGACAGTTTAACAATATTCAAGAACAATACCAAGTTCAACATGAATAATAGCTTTAATGAAATAAGAGTTCAAGTATGCTAATTCAATTCAAACGATTAAGTAAAGAAACTAGCTCGCAATATACAAGGATAGAATACTTGCACCGTAAAAGAGTGTAAGTTAGGAAACTTACATCCAAAGAGATAAGGTTTAGATACTTGCCTTATGCGTAGTTTACTCACGTAAAGCAAATCAACACTTACGAATTCCTATCGTATATATATATGATATTCATTAGTCATATAATTTAACTTCACATTTTATCTTCGAATATACGATCAACACATAAGCTAAGTTTTAACCTAGCTACACAGTTATATAGAATATAATTTCTATCCTTAACGTTCCTCCTTTTGAGTTTAAACACATTCTTATATCATATAAGATCGCAACAATTAGCAAACATGCTATCATATTATTAATATCATATAAGACCACAATCAATACTAAATACATTTCATTTTAGCAAGTTATGACATTACTATAAGTTAATTGTCGAATTCGGATCCACGTATCAACATATGATATCACAAAAGCATATATACATATTAAAGAGTCTTTCCATGTTCGTATAACCTTTCCTCGTTCCAAACATAGGTGATATAGATTCTAGGTCGACACTTACGGTCATTCAAGGCCATGGAATTCACAAAGCCTATCATGCTTTCTTTTAAAACACATAAGGTAATCATATACTTATATTAAACATGTTCATGAGTTTTCATATCACATATATGCAACTATCATTGTCATTAGTTTGGAAACATGCTTTATTTACGCAAATTTGGTTTCACTACATGTGAGATAGTAGGCAAACATGAATGATACATTAGCAAATCTACAAGTTCTATCAAACCTGTTCATAAGTATCGAAATTCAAATCTCAATGTAACATATTGACGTTCACGTGCAACACTTATACTTTCATTAATAAAGTTTGCTAATTTTCTAACACGTTCATGCTACATTATGAAATCTATATACGTAAGTTAATGTGTCGGACATGTATTTCAAGTTTATACAAACATGCCCGAAAAATCAGAATGTGTGTATGGTCTTTACATGTCGATATCAACATTCAAAACTTGTATTTTTGTTAGCATGTTCACTAACGAGGTTTGACATGCTCATGTGATACTATGAAACACAAATACATACGTTAATACGTCTTTCATGCATCTCTACATCATACTAACATGCCTCGAAAATTAGAATACTAACATACTTCATTTATGCTAACGTTCATTTATAAAACTTTAAGTTACTTTGAAGAACATAAGTCTTTTTGTCAAAATGCATACCGTCTTGGTTTAAAACATGTTTACATGCCTTAGTATATTTATATATATATGTTACACAAACTAGCATGTTGCCTTAAACTAAATCACACGAGTAATTCCTCACAGCCTTGGAGTAGGATGCAGGGAACTGCTGCTGGCGCAGCTACGCAGCTGCCCAGTGCAAAACTGGTGCAGCAGCGCCGGCTCCCAGCCAGCGGTAGACAGCTTCAAAAAATGGCAAACCCAAAAACCAAACGCAGAAATTTCCTACGAATTTGTTATTAAACCAACTATGTTAACTTACTAACGCATATATAGCTTAGATAACAACCAATTGTCGTTATCCAATCACAAATTTGTGAATTTCCAACTTAATTCAAGACTTTGAATTTCTACAAAATTTGCAGAACATAAATCGAAAATAAAAATGAAGGACAAGGAACATGTATATATGTCCATATAAAAGTTAATCAAGCTTTCTATAATTCAATTATACTTCAACTCCACATGATCAAGAACTTGGATTTTGATAGAAACAAGCAATGGAGTTTTGACAGAGAATGAAATAAAGAACATGAAATGTAGATTATACCTCTGATATGCAATTTAGCTTGCTGCTAATCCACACCTCTCACTCTACTGATATAACTAGTGTATGCTCTCAACACTTAAACAATTCTCAGCAATTTGAAAAAAGAAGGGAGGGAGCCATATTTATAGAGGAATCAATACATGGGCAATGCTTTTGTTCTTCAAATTAAACCAACGAACTTTTGATTTGTATAGAGGTTATGAAGAAGTTGGTAAGTATTTGGTAGATGAAATCATAAATCCCACTCCCCCCCATAATTTTGAACTAGGAAGAGCTTGGGAGAAGAATGAGGGATAAGCTTTTAGCCTTTTTGTGTATTACGTAAATGAGAAATGGAGGAGCAATTGGACAGTTATTATGGGACAAGGGATTATCAGCATTGTAAGGATACATTCCATGTACATATAGTGTATACTTGAGTTAGATAAGTACACATGTATTACTTAGGTTTAAATCCATTTAGGGGTATTCATGGACTTAAGGTTTCACAACAACATTACATGGTAGCACATTGGGATACATATCTATACACATCATATAATCCATGTACATTTTAATAATGTCAGATTATGAGTTAATTAAATAGTGGCCTATCACATTATTCCAAATCTTATTATTCTAATCATGCAACTCATTAAAATAATTGTTGTTATTAATTATTCCTATACTTTAATTTAATATACCATATAGTATTCATTAAAGTACTATACCTATCACATGGTCACATAAGTAACTCATACAATTTTATTATTCTTACAATATAGTTTTCATATGGCATAGTCTTACTAAAGTGTCACACTACACTTTATAATATAGTTTGGTTCCATACTATATAATGTACATACAACATGCCTTTTATAAGTCTAACCATGTCACTTCCTTTTATTATATAGTTTATGTACATAATATAATCATATTATGCTTCATATAATATATGGTTTCTATGTGTAGTATAATCACATAGCACTATAGTTTATATATACATGCATGGTCACACTTAAGTGTCTCTCTACACTATATAATATATTTGTATTCCATATACTTTATATATTCAAGTATTGCACATTTGCACATATCAATTAATATAATCTTAGTATATTAATAACTTACTTATTTGTTTTATTATTCCTAATGTCAAATAAATAAATTATTTATCTCATTGATTAATTAACGATAATATTAATTAATGCATTCCTCATTGATTATTAATTTCCATAATAATTGATTAACACTTATATGATTAAATATCACATTAAATGAATATAAATCTTATTATATTTCTAAACATATTGCTTATTATTATTATATTTCTTGCAATAATAATAATCACTTATTATTAGTCAATCACAGTTAATGTTCCATAACCATCAATTAATATTCTACAATTGTAATTAACAATTAATATAGATTAATTGTTTACTTAATAATTCATTCGTTAATTAATATAATCATTAATAACTCTCATCACTGTGCCACACAAGGCTATCAACGAGTTTATCGCAAACTCCATAAATTTCTTAATTATTATAATTATTCAATTTTATATAATTGAATTAATTCGTCTCATAATACAAAATCATTTATATTAAATAAATTCTCATTTCCATTAATATATTTATTTAATAATATTAGGAAATTCTCAGGTATTACACAGTCCATCAAGGAGAAGCTTAAGATACATCAACAACCGCAAGTCATGAAAGAAGTGGTAATCACTCAGCAATGACTATACATATCCAAACAGGGAAGTGAATCAAAAATATATTTCTCTGATATATAACACTGTTTGATATATACATAGTGTCTTGTACATAACAAAAATGGCTGATCTAGTATGTGCAGGGAAAACAAAGCGAGTCTGTAAGACCCCGGATTTTATGAAATAAAAGTATTCAATTTTTCTATTTGATAAATGGTTAAATTGATAAAAGTTTAAAGTTAAGGGTGAAATGTGCAAATATTTTAAAATGAGCAAGTGGTTATAAAATATTCTTGTTGTCGGGGAATATTCGTTTGGTCGTAGAATATTCTTGTTGTCGGGGAATATTCGTACGACGGCGCAGCTATTTGTGGACCCCACAACGGAATAACTGTCGGATATAGAAAGCGACAGAAATAACTTTTTTACAAGATAACGGCGTAGTTGTTACCGTTAATATTATTGAAATACCCGGTGGTTAAAATATAGTGATACACGGTGTTGCATAGTAGCACACGGTATTGCATAGTATTTCAAATTATTGAGTCTTACGTGAGAAGCCATTACTCAATTATTTTTACAGTAATTACTGTTCAATATTTTATATTATTGATTCAATAATTGCATAATATTATATTGATTCAATAATTGCTACGTTGATATTTTATATCAATAATTGCTACGTTGCTATTTTGTATTATTGATTCAATAATTGTCACTGCACAGTATTTCACATTATCAACTCAATAATTCATATTATTTGAATAATATTATTAGATAGCATTATTGACAATGTCTAAGAAAGTTCTGTCTAGGAGGGGTTATTTAATTGCGCGCCAGTAAGGAGAAGTCCTTATCGGAAGGCCCCCTCAGTCCTGGGAACGACCTGGTTGTTAATATTGTAGTTCTATAATATTATTTGTGAATAATTAATTATTGATTTATATGATCAGGAAATATTTATTTTGTGGATATTAAAGAAGGAAATTGGCGCTGGTGAGTTTTTTGGTGTGAGAAATCATCTGTTTTGGGATTTCGGATAATTTATGTTTGGAATTTGGAAAAACTTCCTTCTGCAAAGTTGTAGAGAATTAAATTTCCTATGGAAGGACATAGAATTTGTATTTTTCTGACAAAGGGGCTATATGTTATGAATTATTGATGTTTCGGAAAATATATATATTATTTAATGGGTGGGCCCCACTTTTGTTGAAAATTTGAATTTGAAGAGCAGCCGGCGGTTGGAGTTTTTTTAAAAATAATAATATTTTATTATTTTAGTCTCCTTTGGCATCCTAAGTTTTTCCTATAAATAGGGTGCTTAGGTTAGAATTGAAAATCAAACCAGAATTAGAAGTTTTCTCTCTTTATAATATCGAGCGTATTTTTGTGAGTATTTCAATACTTTGAGTATTAGTATTCAGCGCAAGTTTCCTTCGATATTATATCCGATATTCCAGTCAGAGGTACTATTCTTTTGAGGTAAGGGATGGTAAGGGATGTTATTTTCTTTCGTAAATGATGTTATTCTTTTCAATATCATTATACAGAAATATCGTCATAGATTTTATGTTGAAATTCTTACTTTTTCCGTCGGGGTTACTATTCATGTATACGGCACTATTCACGTATACGGCACTATTCACGAAAAAAATTAAATTTTCTTATATTTGTCCAAGTTGCCTGTTAAGGTTCATATCTTTGATTGTATCCAAGTTTTGAGCTCTATTCTTGAATTTTGCTCCATAATTGATTATTACGAGTTATTTTTGAATTGGATATACTAAAATACGAATCCTTAGTCTTTGTCTTTTATCTCACTGGATTCGTTTTCTTTAAAATGTTTTTCATCATTCTCAGTCCTAAAAGGTGATGTAACTGAATATCTTTGGCCTATAGAGCAAAGATGAATGATTACTTGATGAATATCTTTGGCCTGTAGAGCAAAGATGAATGATTACCTGATGAATATCTTTGGCCTGTAGTGCAAAGATGACAGGTGTTGAGATGAATATGACCACTGATGATACAAATGAATATCTTTGGCCTGTAGTGCAAAGATGAATATTGATTCGAGATGTATATTGATTGATGTTACAGGGATAAAATATTGATGATGGACTTTTAAATCATAGAAGAAAGTAGACTTTATTCTCTGCTTAATTCTTCTAATGAACTGTTATTTCCGATGCGAATATTGATCTAAGATTGGTTGCCCATTATATTTTATTTGATTTGTTGAAGACTAACGATAATTTATTTTCCATTATCTTAGTCATAATATTCTTTACTGAGCTAGTTGAGCTCACCCTTTTCATCTGTTGTCCTCTTCAGAAATGAGAATATTGCGGGAACTAGTCGGGGGACAGAGTGATGGTCCGAGTTAGAGCAGTAGTAGTCCTCACTATTTCTGATAAATAGTGTGATAATAATTGTAATGAGGACTTAGTTTGAATCTTAATATTTTCTACATATTTGTATTGAGACTCACAGTTGTGTGGTCGTATTTTGCATGACCGTATGATATAAAGTTTGTATTTGAATTCTGTACCATGTATTTGGCGACTCAGAATGGGTTGGGTTGACTGGACCTATTTTGGGGGCGTTACATTTTGGTATCAGAGCTTAGGGATATGGTCGCTGGCGGAGATTGGAGTCTAGAACTAGGAGGAGATGGACGAATAATATACTTCGCTAGTGTGTGACTTACCTAAGCTGACTTTTCTTACTTAATAAATTGACAATTGTTATATGTCAATTAACCTTGTTTTGAAGCGGTATTCTAGAATGAGCAATGGAGAAATCATGATGACAAGGAAGATGGAATCTGAAATAAAAGCAAGGTATTCTCAACTTTTCGAAATACCAGGTACGTAAATTTCGAGGACGAAATTTCATAAGGAGGGGAGATTGTAAGACCCCAGATTTTATGAAATAAAAGTATTCAATTTTTCTATTTGGTAAATGGTTAAATTGATAAAAGTTTAAAGTTAAGGGTGAAATGTGCAAATATTTTAAAATGAGCAAGTGGTTATAAAATATTCTTGTTGTCGGGGAATATTCGTTTGGTCGTAGAATATTCTTGTTGTCGGGGAATATTCGTACGACGGAGCAGCTATTTATGGACCCCACAACGGAATAACTGTCGGATATAGAAAGCGACAGAAATAACTTTTTTACAAGATAACGGCGTAGTTGTTACCGTTAGTATTGTTGAAATACCCGGTGGTTAAAATACAGTGATACACGGTGTTGCATAGTAGCACACGGTATTGCACAGTATTTCAAATTATTGAGTCTTACGTGAGAAGCCATTACTCAATTATTGTTACAGTAATTACTGTTCAATATTTTATATTATTGATTCAATAATTGCATAATATTATATTGATTCAATAATTGCTACGTTGATATTTTATATCAATAATTGCTACGTTGCTATTTTGTATTATTGATTCAATAATTGTCACTGCACAGTATTTCACATTATCAACTCAATAATTCATATTATTTGAATAATATTATTAGATAGCATTATTGACAATGTCTAAGGAAGTTCTGTCTAGGAGTGGTTATTTAATTGCGCGCCAGTAAGGAGAAGTCCTTATCGGAAGGCCCCCTCTGTCATGGGAACGACCTGGTTGTTAATATTGTAGTTCTATAATATTATTTGTGAATAATTAATTATTGATTTATATGATAAGGAAATATTTATTTTGTGGATATTAAAGAAGGAATTGGCGCTGGTGAGTTTTTTGGTGTGAGAAATCATCTGTTTTTGGATTTCGGATAATTTATGTTTGGAATTTGGAAAAACTTCCTTCTGCAAAGTTGTAGAGAATTAAATTTCCTATGGAAGGACATAGAATTTGTATTTTTCTGACAAAGGGGCTATTTGTTATGAATTATTGAAGTTTCGGAAAATATATATATTATTTAATGGGTGGGCCCCACTTTTGTTGAAAATTTGAATTTGAAGAGCAGCCGGCGGCTGGAGTTTTTTTAAAAATAATAATATTTTATTATTTTAGTCTCCTTTGGCATCCTAAGTTTTTCCTATAAATAGGGTGCTTAGGTTGGAATTGAAAATCAAACCAGAATCAGAAGTTTTCTCTCTCTATAATATCGAGCGTATTTTTGTGAGTATTTCAATACTTTGAGTATTAGTATTCAGCGCAAGTTTCCTTCGATATTATATCCGATATTCCAGTCAGAGGTACTATTCTTTTGAGGTAAGGGATGGTAAGGGATGTTATTTTCTTTCGTAAATGATGTTATTCTTTTCAATATCATTATACAGAAATATTGTCATGGATTTTATGTTGAAATTCTTACTTTTTCCATCGGGGTTACTATTCACGTATACGGCACTATTCACGTACACGGCACTATTCACGAAAAAATTAAATTTTCTTCTATTTGTCCAAGTTGCCTGTTAAGGTTCATATCTTTGATTGTATCCAAGTTTTGAGCTCTATTCTTGAATTTTGCTCCATAATTGATTATTACGAGGTATTTTTGAATTGGATATACTAAAATACGAATCCTTAGTCTTTGTCTTTTATCTCACTGGATTCGTTTTTTTTTAAATGTTTTTCATCATTCTCAGTCCTAAAAGGTGATGTAACTGAATATCTTTGGCCTGTAGAGCAAAGATGAATGATTACTTGATGAATATCTTTGGCCTGTAGAGCAAAGATGAATGATTACCTGATGAATATCTTTGGCCTGTAGTGCAAAGATGACAGGTGTTGAGATGAATATGACCACTGATGATACAAATGAATATCTTTGGCCTGTAGTGCAAAGATGAATATTGATTCGAGATGTATATTGATTGATGTTACAGGGATAAAATATTGATGATGGACTTTTAAATCATAGAAGATAGTAGACTTTATTCTCTGCTTAATTCTTCTAATGAACTGTTATTTTCGCTGCGAATATTGATCTAAGATTGGTTGTCCATTATATTTTATCTGATTTGTTGAAGACTAACGATAATTTATTTTCCATTATCTTAGTCATAATATTCTTTACTGAGCTAGTTGAGCTCACCCTTTTCATCTGTTGTCCTCTTCAGGAAATGAGAATGTTGCGGGAACTAGTCGGGGGACAGAGTGATGGTCCGAGTTAGAGCAGTAGTAGTCCTCACTATTTCTGATAAATAGTATGATAATAATTGTAATGAGGACTTAGTTTGAATCTTAATATTTTCTACATATTTGTATTGAGACTCACAGTTGTGTGGTTGTATTTTGCACGACCGTATGATATAAAGTTTGTATTTGAATTCTGTACCATGTATTTGGCGACTCAGAATGGGTTGGGTTGAATGGACCTATTATGGGGGGCGTCACATAGTCTATGTCCCATGGATAAACGGGCCAACAATGCCAACATGGCATCTCTCTCTGAAGATGGAGGAACAGCTATAAGTGCAATACCATCAGCTTCTATATGACTCAAAACCTCCACAGTCATCTGCAGTGTGGCACTGTGATCATCAATGTATGCACTCATCTCTACAACCAGACCGTGAGTAAAAGAGCGGAGAGCAGCACTGTCGGCAATGTGGAAATCCCGGGAAGCTATGGCCTCGTCCTTCTCCACAAAAGCTGTATCCCTAATAATCAAAGTCTCCTCAATCTCAAAAAAAGCTTCATCTCTGGCAGATCGGATCTCCTCTCACTCAATTAATCCTTCATCCTGAGCGACTCGGGCCGCATCTCTCTCCGCCAAAGCTATATCTCTGCCAGACAAAGCGGTCAACATCAGCGCTCTAGCTTGATCCCTATCAAATGTCATCCTAGCTAGTGAGTCTGCCAAAGCTGGATATGTCCCGGCAGGAATGATCGGCCGGTCACTAACTAGTACTGCTGTAAAACCTATAAAAAGCTCATCCTTAGTAGGAGACTCGGGATCCTCCATAGGCTCCTCCTCGTCTGAATCCACTATAGAAGCTGACTGGATGAATGCAGCAGATGTAATATCTGCCTCTAACCATGCTGAATACTCCGGAGAACGATCTGGATGGCTACTGGAGAAATCAGCCCTCTCCTTGTGAGTCCAACACTCATACACTCGGATCAAATAGGCAAATGACAAAGATAAAGCTGACTTATATGCTCACTGCTTACTTATATGTTCTCTTTATATTTTAAACCAGCTTTTCATGTCTCGTAATTCTTCATATTTTAGATTTTTGTAGTGCTCCGTTTAATAACATGTGATTTATAATTTGAAAATTTGGATTTCTTCGACTTGATTTTAACGTCTCGCAAATGCTTAACATGTCTGCTTATATTTCTTGTCTCAATAAGGAAAACGTAATAATCGATTGAACCAAATTGAAAAGGAAACATACCTAATTAATCGCCTGAAGTTTTTTCTCTACGAATTAGATAGGGATCCCCACGCGCCAAGTAGTTCCATGATTCTTTGAGCTTTCTCGGGACACGTCCTCTTAGATCGTCTTTGGCAGCCATTCTTCATTTGATACGCCATCCTCACCTGGTCTGGATGAGTCGGTCCCCTTTAGCCGGAGCCATACATCACTGGGGATTAGTGTCACAATGCCAGATTCATTGAGGTGCATGTGCTTCTTTCCTGTATATTGTTTTTTCGTCTTTTTACATATATATAGATGATGTTGATATGAAAATTGATGTAATATTCGCACATATATATGAGGATGCTTAGGCATTTATCGCATATGTTCTACTATTGTCCATCATGATGCATACTTTGTATATCAACATTTAGAAATTATCAGTTAGAACTGACCCCTGTGTGGTTTTGTGATACTATTTTTACTAACAAGGCGCTTATTTTTGAGTTGAGGGTTCCCTTGGGAATTTTTGCCTTCTTTTGTCGTAGCACGCTTATGCCGCCGTAATTTCTTTCAGGAGTCCTCTCATTTCTTTTGATGAGAAGCTTGGTTTTGCCTTAGACTTCTTCCATTTCAATGAATTACAAAATTGCCCCGGCCTTTCGCATTTTATTATGGGAATTAATTTAGGAAACTCGCTTTGTTGACACGTCGAGAGTGAACAATATCCTGCACATCAGACGAATAACACAATGCACCAAAAGCTTGATGGCTAGGGCCGTCGGGGATAACTTTGATAAAAATTAGTATAATCTTATCAATGATGCATATAAAATTAAAGTTCATAAAATTGAATGCTCATCGGGTCTGCTAGTTAACTCGTAATCGCTGTATTTTTATCTTATCGCTAAAGATCTTGAAATTGAGTATGAAAATGAATTTTTTCCAAGTAAATTGTGAATCGATAACTTCAAGGTTATTTTTTTATTTCTTTCCTTTTAAGGAATTTTTCATTTAACAAGTTATGAAATCTCAAGAAAACTTTAAGCATCCATGGTCATTGTTCATGAGTAAGATCAAATTCAAAAGACTTATCTCCCTTTATCGAAGATAGTTTATTTTCGCTCTAGACATCACTCTTCGCAGAATTAACGTCATATTATATGTTCACTATGAATGACGCCACCCTTAGTAGGGGTTTCTCTTCCACGACTTTAGATGATCTCGTTCTAATCTTGTAAATTTTTTCTTAACTCCAAATTTTCTTGTTTTTTTCTTTTTCCCCTCGCTTAACTTGTCTTGTTTTCTTAGGCTATTCAGAGTTATCCATTTAACGAGTTTTGGACCAATGACTCCCAAACCAAATGGCTTTAGGGAACTAGGTGTAAAGACAACCCTTCGAGTTTACTTGCTCAAGTAACAAAGGCCACACTTCGAGATAAGTCAGGCGGTCTAATCTATTTGCTCTTCGCCTGACCCTATGCAAGATTCGTTTTCTTGGACTTAAGTTACCCATGTAACGAGTGTTAGGCCGGTGACTTCCAAACCAGACGGTTTTAGGGCACCAGGTGTAAAAACACCCCTCAAGCTTAATTACTCAAGTAACCCAAGCCACGATTCAGATCTACTCAGATCTCGCCTTTTACCTCCTCGCAATGCTCATTTTCTTAAGCACTAAGTTACCCATGTAGCAAGCGTTAGGTTGGTGACTCCCGAACTAGACGGCTTTAGGACACCAGGTGCAAAAGACATATTTTAGGCTTAATTACTCGAGTAACCAATTCTATGATTCGAGACATTAGGTTTGCCATCATCTTATCTTCTATCTTCGCATTAATTGTCATTAATGTTGCCATAGTTTCATACCACACAATTAAGGGTCAGGGCAACCGCAAAGTGCAAACATACATATGAGGTCAATTCTGCTCCAAATAACGCTTTGAACTAGGATTTCTTGCCTCATCAAAATAATTTTAATTCTCTAATCGTACCCAGGATTTTTGCTCCACGGATGCTTATCAGAATTCATTCAATTCATAACAAGACAAATAAAATTTACTCTTTTTAAAATCTCTTTCTAAGATTCTAATGGAAGAGTTATCTATACTTAAAATGTATATCATCGCTAATGTATGGAGATAGAAAAACAAATAAATGGATGAAAGAGTCGTACCTCGCATGTAGATCATTGTATTTGAAGAAAATTATGATTGGAAAATACCAAGTGATCGTATCGAATCGCTAGTGAAATAATATGAGAGAAACTCTGATGATGACGTCGCATGTTGATGGGATCTCAGTATGGGCGCCGACTTGCATTTTCCCCTTTCGGATGGTCGATGAAGGCCCCAGTGTTGAGTTATTGTTACTTCTCAAATTACCCCAGTCTTGTTTTTCGTTCAGGCAGTTGCTTCGTTGTGTTTGACGAATGGGCTGATAAGATGCCGAGATCGCAAAAGTCTTTTACCTAATAACCCACATAGAGATTAAGTAGAATGAACTTTGACATTCGAGGTTCCCCAATCCTCGCTTCTGACTTGTAAGTGCACTTGGGTTTGATGACCCTTTTCATCTGATTTGATGAAGGCTTGTGATTGGGGGTGTCAGCTCTTTGAGGGTCGTGACAGGTCATCAGATAGTTACTTCACCTCAATGAATCACTATTTATAATAATCTTCCCTGTATTTCGCATCACCCTATTTTGTATCTGTCCTCGTTGATGATCATGCTTGATATATCGCTGCGTTTCTCATTTCATGATATCACTTTGGCTTTGAGGATTGATGTCGAGAGGCCTTTGGATTCCATTAATTTGGATCTAAAAGCTCGGCTTGGTTTATGATGTGACACTTTTAACCAAGCTTGGCTCAATCTGTAAGGCTTGATTTGTGGCTTTTATCTCGGAGAGTAGGTCGTCAGGTATGAGATAGACTTTGTCATGATGGCCACCCACGCACTCTTGTAGGTCAAAAGGAGATCAAGTTTTCTCAGCACTTTAGGGGTTGATGAGTTGTTGAAAAGTTGTATCTTGTGATTACTGAATTGTTGAAAAAGTTTTGTTGCTTTTTATAAGGGTTAGACCGTTCCATTACTGGGTTGTCTACGTACTCCTGTGGATAGGTGGAGATCAGGTCTTACATAGTTCAGGCTAAGGATTGATTGATTTTTTTTGTTTTTTGTTTGTTTTTTTTCTTTTTTTATATAAACAAAACATAATATAGTAATGCATGAAAAATAAAACAAGACATAAAGCTAAGCAAATGATAACGTCCCCACACTTCTTGGGACCCTGCAAACGTGTCTTCTAGATCTACACTTTCATGGTTATCCGAGGCTTGATAGTCTAGTTGTCAATGGTCAGTTTGCTTTCAATGCTGGCAGTAGAGGTTACTTCCTTGTTTAGAACATCTTTAATCATCCCCATAACTTGATCACCTCCTGATTCGGCACATCCCTTAGGGACTCTCAAACTAGATCCGTCATAAAAAGGGATGATCTCTTGATTCCTTGATGGGTTAACTTTCTTGACACCCTCGCCTCCTTTTTCTTGATATGTTCCTTCATCTTTTCCATGGGCTTGGGTGGATTCGACTTTGAAAGTTTTCTCGAATTGTTGTTGCATTTCTCGTGAGAGCTTTCCTTTTTGGCTTTTTCTTCATTGGAAAGTATCAGTATTTCCTCCTCATCATCCAGGTTGATAAAATCAGGAATGCGATTGCTAACTTTGGGCAACAGGATGTTTGACGGTGGTGGAGGAATTTCCTTAGGGGATTCTCTTATTTCCTCTGCCACTCCCCACATTATGACTAGTCCACCTTGTGTTCTGCCAGGATTGGTGCTCATAGCCATTATTTCCTTTGAACTGTCCGTCTTGAATGGAAATCTTAAGCTCTTTATTTTTCTTTTGCCTTTTCTGGTTATGGGGATTTCTATCTTCAACTCTCCATTTTTAATGAGATTCTGGATTTTATGTTTTAGGGTCCAACAATTCTTAGTATCATGCCCCGATGAGTGAGAATGATAAGCACAATTTTTGCTAGGATCAAATTATCTTTCGTTTGGATCAGCGGGTGGAGCGAGCTTAGTGATTTTTTTTGCGCCACCAACATTACTAACATATTTTCCAACGAGTCCCTTAGAGGTGTGGATACCCTTCCTCTCCTATTCTCCCCAACTCTCGGTGCCGTAGGATTTCAGGGGTTTACAGACGTCTGGAATGTTGTTTTGTCTTTCCTCTTTAAGAATTTGCATTCCTCCGGGCAATTTTTCTGCTGGCGAGATCTTCTAGTAATTTTATCATTCCAATTTTTCTATCCTTTCAGCCTGATTTGATCTTCTTTAGTCAGCTGGATCATCTTGGTGGGATATAGGCTTACATTCTGGCTAACCTTTTCTTTCTCTTCGTTTCTTGATAATTGAGTGAAAAGCTCTCTTGTAACCTAATGTTGGCGCACTATCAGCTTGGCTAGTAGAGTTACTTGATGCTGGATCGTCTCCAATTTTTCTCTTACTGTCATATACTCCTCCGGACTTTCCCACCCTAGGGCATTTACTCCGTTCCTTTGGGGGTATTCCTCCATCATTCGTATGTACTTATGATTTTGATCCATTCTGGTCCTTCTTGATCTGATCATATTCACTCCCTCTGTATTGTGCCGCAGCAGAAGGTTGGTGTTAACATCTGGTTGGTCAGGTCGTTTGATTATAATATTGCCACTTTCAATCAGATTTTGGATTGTATGCTTTAAGGACCAACAGTCTTGTGTATCGTGTCCCGGAGACCCTGATTGGTAAGCACACTTCTTGCTTAGATCAAATCTTTTGCTTTTTGGCTCCATAGGTGGAGCCAATTCAGTAATTTTCTTGTGGTCCATTAATAACGCCAATACGTTCTCGATGGAATCGCTTAGTGGAGTGAACAATCGGTTTTCTGTTCTTTCAAATTTCCTCTGTCTGTCTTAACTTTGGTTGAATGCGGCCTGTTGTTGCTATTGCAGATCGCTTCCCTTTATTCATGTAGAAGGACTCTTGTCGGGTCTCCTAGATTGCCCCTGTGAAATGAAGGATACATCTTCATCGCTCTTCTTGTGTACCATCTTGGGAGCGCTCACATAGTTGCCAGACTGTATATGCTCTATCATTGCCTCCAAGGCTGTGAGGTCCTTGATTTTGCCAAATTTTAATCAATTTCCAGCCATTTCCCGGTATTTGATCATTTCGGAGAAGAATTTACCTAATCCTTCTACGACTCGCTCGTAATATGAGGCTTCTTGGATGTCAATAAAAGTTATTACCATTTCACCTTCATCCATTTGCGACCAGGGTTGCCATACATCTCCACCTCTGCGCGTACTCCCTGAACGATTCATTACTCAGTTTCTTAACTTTGGTCACTTGGTAATGGTCAGGTGCCATCTGGGATTGGAAGCTATACTCATTGAGGAATGCATGAGCTAGATCCTCCTAACCATGGACCTCGGAGTTATCAATCCGGGCATACGATGTTCGGGTTTCACCAATAAGGCTCTTTTGAAATAATTACATTATGAGGTTCTCACCCTCGGCATATGATCCCAGCTCACCTATGTAGACCTTCAAATGGGTGTAGGGATCTCCCAATCCATTATACTTCTCAAATTTTGGGACTTAAAATTTATCCGGATACCTCGCCTTCGGGAAGATGCATAAATCAGAGTAATTCACGCTCCTATGGGATCCTATTCCCTTAATGGATCGGATAACATCCTCCATCTATCTAAACTTCTTCCTGATATCTCCGGTTTCCCTATCCTCTTGTAGGTCTATTACTTTGCTTATCCGAGTCTTGTCTAGGACTTCTTGGGTTGCTCTGACAATAAGTGGAGATATGGGAGTAGACATCTCGGTATCACTGTCCTTTCTTGGAACTCATATATCTCCTTGTGCAGAAGATTCAGTTGGGGTTTTTAGCTTAGGTTCCTGAGCTACCTTACATTATTCTCTTAATAATACGGTCATCTCAACAATCTATTTCTTGAACACCTCGAATTCTTCTCGAGATACGAGAATAGGCTCTGATGAACTGCCCTCAGCCATTTTGATTAGTGGTGATCGTGCCTTCTTGGCTCGAAATTGAGTTTTAGGATCAATCTACACAAAACCGATATCTAGTTTAGTCTAGATAATAGTAGATGGTATGGATGTATGATATGTTATACATCATTTAGGGTTTTTTAATCTTTTCCTGCAAAGCAAATGGTTAGTCGTCTTGATGATAGGATAAGACAGATATACAAATGACAAATGTATATTCGAAAAGTAACAGGGCATGAAGAGACATCCTGCGCGTTTGGTTTATCAGAGACTGACCTATCTTAGGTTACTCTCACGGGCTTTTTGAAATTGATTCCCAGATCTTCGCAATTTACTTGATGAAAACATCCACACTACTACAACACAGTAAATAGACAATACTTAATAGACAACGTTTTTATAAAAATTGTTGTGGTTTATCTTTCCACAACGTTTTTTGACAAAATATTGTAGTTTACCATGTAAAAACGTTGTGTATTGGTAAGGGGGAATTTTTTTTTTAAAGCTTACAACGTTTTCTTAAGAAAACGTTATCTATGCAAAAAACACGGAGCTTGATAAACACAAACAAAACACGCAAAGAGAAACCCGAAGTAGAAGAAGAAGTTGAAGAGAGACACGAGATCAACGAAGATCTAAGACCTTCTCTTCGTGGCTCTTTTCTTTCGTTTAATTCATGGCTTCTTACATGCTGCTGCTGTTGCTACTGCTACAACCACTCTCCTCTCAAACCCTAAATCCTACATTTCCCCCAAATCGAAGCCCTCTTTCTACCATACCCTAACTTAATACATCAGGTACGGTGATCGAAGTCTTCTTTCTCCCATACCCAAATCTTCGGCTTGTTTTACTATCGTCTTCCACAATTAGCTCAATGATATTACTTTGAGTCTTTATTTGATCCAAATCCTGGTGTTAGAAGCAGTTTTAGTTCATCTGGTCAGCTTCAAACAGCAATAATGAAGTAGAATACTCGGCTTGACTCCACTATTTTTCAGCTCACGCCAACTCGAACCAGGAAAAATTTCTTTCAATATTATAGTTGTAATGCTACAATCGACTTGCGTTTGTTTATCAGTTATTTGATTGTAATTTTTTTTTGATTTTTTTAATGCACGATGATAAGTAATTTGTTTAACGAATTGATCTGAGCTGGTTTTTGTTGACGGTAACTGCATTTGTTTCAAAAAAAATTTAGCTATCGATAATTACACTCAGCTGCTTGTTTTTGGTGCTTTCGTCATAACTATGTTGGGTTTTTGTTCTATTATTGAGAATTTGCGGTTGAGGACGCAAATTGAGCTACTATTTTTGACTTGTGTTATTGAATTTTATTTTTACTTGTGCTATGTTTTTTATTTCAATCTGTTTTAGAATATTTGGTTAACTGATCTTTTATCATGTTTCCTTACACTGTTACCTTACACTGCACTACCTCCGTCCCACAAAAAGAGTCGTATTTTGACATTTGAGTAACCTTTTGAAGTCAATTGGGGAAATCCTTAAATTTAAAATTTTAATGAATTCATCTGATTTCAGGACTTAAAATTTGTGAAAATAATTTCAGTAGTACTACATGTTAGAAAATTTGATGTTTTTAAAACTTAAATGAATCCACATTAATTGTATTTTTAGAATTTCATAAATTGTGTTATAAAGTCAAAATGGGACTCTTTTTTGTGGTATAGAGGGAGTAATGAATTTCGCACTGTTAATCTTTGATATTTTGTCATAGAATAGAAAAAAGCTAAGTATGAGCTGGGCACGTTTTGTGAACAATATGGTTTACCTCCTATTGCTCCCTCTAGAAGAAAGCATAGAAAAAAATAAATTGAAAAGCGTAAAACGAGAAAGCATCATACGAAGCGGTCTAGTAGTCAATCTAAAAATCAAGATAATTACTATGAAAAACCCAAGTCAAGAAAGAAAACTTATAGTAAAAATTCTACTTCTAAGTCACAGGATAAGAGTAGAATTACCTGTTATAATTGTGGTAAAAAGGGTCATTACAAAAGTGAGTGTAAGTTAAAACAGAAGTTGAGTCAGTTAAATATCTCTGTTGAAGACACTGATAAGATTTTAGAGTTAATAAGAATTGAGAATGATGTTGATGATGACAACAATCATTCTGATATTCCTTATTACTCTGGTAATGACGAAGATAGTCAAACCCCTAGTGACGATAATGAAGTTACCCTTTGTACTGACAATTGTAGATCTGATTGTTGTAAGACTATTAACGTACTTAGCAAAGAAGATCAAGAGAGCTCTTTGTTAATCGAGTTAATTAGTAAACTTACAGATGAAGATTTAAATTTACAGTACATGAAACAATTAAAAGATTTATTTTCTAAAAATAATTCAGGTAAGGGTAAGGTTATTAGGGGTAAAGATAAGCCTGTAATTAGCCATAATAAAACCCTTGAAAGATTTAAAGCCGCGGATAGGGAAATTACCCTCCCTAAGTTAAATCAAGAAGTTAATAAACTTAAGAAAGAGATTTCTGGTCTTAAGACTAAAATTTCTGATTTACGTAAAGAAATGACTACTCTAGCTACTAAAAGTTCAGAACTTCAAATTAATGATTCATCAGATAATGAAGAAGAAGCTGAATCTTCTAATGCCAAAGAAGATGAGTCACTTCTTATGGTTCAAGGTAATTCTCTGAAAAGGTTAAAAGACATTACCATTCAAAAATGGTATAATATTGTTCGTCTAGTTATTGATGAAACTTTTGCAATTCATCTTCCTGCTCTATTTGACACTGGTGCAGATCTTAATTGCATTCAGGAAGGATTAATTCCTACCAAGTTCTATAAAAAGACTAGTGAATGTCTTAATTCTGCTAATGGTAGTATGATGGAGATAAAATATAAACTGCCTAAAGTTCATATTTGCCAAGACAACATGTGTTTTAAAACTTCATTTGTTTTAATTCGCAACTTGACAGATAAGATCATTTTAGGACTCCCGTTTATATATTTATTATATCCATTTACTACTAGTAATAATGGTTTAACAACTGAGCACTTAGGCCAGAAAGTTGTTTTTGAATTTATCACTCAGCCTAAGGAAAGAGATTTGAAATTCATTCAAGACGAGTCTATTTCAAAATCTTTAAATTTGTTAAACTGTAAAACTTCACAGTTAAAATTCCTGAAACAGGAAATTAAATATAAACAGGTTGAGGATCATCTCCTTTTTGATAAAATTCAAGATAAGATTGAAGAACTTCGCGTGTTTATGACAAAAAAATTATGTGCTGATTCTCCTAATGCCTTTTGGCATATAACAAAACATGTGGTTAGGCTTCCTTATGCTAAGGAATTCAAAGAACACTTGATTCCTACTAAGGCAAGACCTATTCAGATGAGTCATCAGCAGATGGAGCTTTGCAAACAAGAAATTAATGACTTGCTTGCAAAAGGTTTAATTCAACATAGTAAATCGCCTTGGTCTTGTCCATCTTTTTATGTAAATAATGAAGCTGAGAAAGAGAGAGGTGTTCCCCGCCTAGTTATTAATTAGAAGCCCCGTAATAAGGTTTTAGAATGGATTAGGTATCCCTTGCCTAATAAAGAAGACCTTCTTAGTCGGCTTAGTAATGCAACCATATTTAGTAAATTTGACCATAAGTCGGGATTCTGACAAGTCAGTATTCATCCTAGTGATAGGTATAAAACTTCCTTCACCACCACTTTTGGTCATTACGAGTGGGATGTGCAAGCATTTGGCTTGAAAAACGCCCCTAGTGAGTTTTAAAATATTCTTAATGAAATTTTGAATCCTTTTAGTCATTTCATTATTGTTTATATTGATGATATTCTGGTTTTTTCAAAGTCAATTGATGAACACTTCAAATATTTGAATTCGTTCTTCAAAGCTATTAAAGTTAATGGTTTGGTTCTTTCCCCTACAAAATGTAGTCTGTTCCAAACTAGAGTCAAATTCCTAGGTCATGATATTTATCGTCGTCTAGTCCGTCCAATTCAACGAGTCATTCAGTTCGCCGATAAATTCCCTTATAAAATCATTGATAAAACTCAACTCCAGCGATTCTTAGGATCTCTTAATTTCGTGGGTAAGTTTTATCAAATTTTAAGAAAAATTTGTAAACCTCTGTTTCTTCGTTTATAGAAAAATCCTCCTCCTTGGACTAATGAGCATACTGCCATCGTCCAACAAGTCAAAAAATATGTTAAGGTTTTGCCCTGACTTGGCATCTCTAATGAATCTGCTTATAAAATTATTGAAACTGACGCCTCCGAAATTGGATTTGGTGGCATTCTAAAGCAGAAATTAACCCCTGCTTCGTCTGAACAAATTGTTCGATTTCACTCTGGCGCATGGAATCAAGCTCAATTAAACTATAATACTAATAAAAAAGAGATTTTAGCTTTGGTTTTGTGTATTAGTAAGTTTCAAAATGATTTAATAAATCAAAGATTTTTAGTTCGTATTGACTATAAATCAGCCAAATACATTTTAGAAAAGGATGTTAAAAATATTGGTGCAAAACATATTTTTGCCCGTTGGTAGTCTATTTTAAGTATTTTTGATTTTGATATTGAATATATTAAAGGCAGTGAAAATTCAGTTCTTGATTTTCTTACACGAGAATTTATTCATTCAGGTACCCAGAATAAAAGAGTGTGAGAGGTAACAAGAATGTTCGGCCTCCTGGCCCTCCAGGCCTAGGCCCGCCTAGTCAAAGGCCCTTGGGAGCCATATGAAAGTAGTGTGCATACAAGCCAATCATGTATGATGATAAAGCACGTACTTTGTAAACAATCTTATTTATTTATTAATAAAATATTCATTTATTAAAGGCATTTAATTATCTACATGTTGCTGTTTTTATAATATGTAAATAACCCATAGTTTAAGCAATGCTTTTAGAATCATGATGATGATCATGCTAATGAGATCTAAATTCTTAGAAAGTTTTAAAACTAAAATAGTTCCCAATCGTGGGATTACTAAAAAGAGGATTAGTAAATCCGGATAGATTGGTACATATGTTGCTTGCTCATTGGATGAGGATGATTGATCTCATGATCATTTGTGTGGAGACACTAAAGCAAGTATGTAGGTGCTTATTGGAGAATAAGTTCACTGAACGTGATTCGCTATGGAATACCTAATGGAGATTTACTCGCCTGTCAATAGGAATTCCTAATGTGATAGTAGTACAAGTAATCCTTGGACTTGAGATCATCATAGTATCTTGTATGTAACAAATTATACTTTGACTTATTCCTTAAGACCTTTTAAGGCATATATAGGGTATGCTTGGGTATAATGAGTTACATATGGAGATAATGAATGATCAATAAAGAATCTACCACCTCTAGTAAAAGAGGAGATATGTCCTATGTGATTCGTTAAATGACAACCCAGGAATCCTTGGCCAAGGTGAAATGAAATTAGAAAGGAGTTTCTAATTTGCATTATTTGGAGTTGTGCATTTTCTAATCGAAATACATATAATTAAATAAAATAAGACTTTACAGTAAATCCATGTCTTATATTTAATTGGGACATTGTATGGTGGAAGGATTGAATTGTATGGTAACTATTAACTCACAGGTTCTTTTATGATTAATGTTGAAATCTATATTATCTGGAAAGTCGTTGATCGCTAGGGAGGCTTATCCCTATTGTAGAATAAATATTATTTATTTAAATAGATTATTAGTTTAATTTATTTATTTAAATAAGATTAAAATTGTTTTAATTGATTTATTCACAACCGGTTTAATATGGAGAACCTAAAGGGTCACACCATAAAAGGAAGAATAATTATTTAAGAAGGTAATGGCATAATCGTAATAATGCATTAAGTATAATTAATTTAATCTATGGTGATAGAATAAATTAAATAGCTTAATGTTTATTATTTAATATTTTGGAAATATTAAATATAAATTAATAAGAGGAGTCTTATTAATATTATTACAATTATTATTATTTTAATTTCTAAAAGAGTTTAGTAATTAATTTAATATTTAGTACTCTCATTTATTCCTAATAAGATTAGGAGACAAATTAATTAAATAAATTTAATTAATTATTCCCATGTGGTGGGAAGCCTAAATTAATTAAAGGAGTTTAATTAATTAAAAGAAATCCCATGTCTAATAGGATTAGAAGGGTTGACCAATGTCTATATAAGAGAAGTCTTATAATAGATATTAGATTGATGCAATTCCAATTGTTCGAGAGTACTCCTTTTCTATAGAGGATAGAAAACTAAGGTTAAGCCAAACACCCTCCTTCTTGATAATTCATCTTCCTTGGTGGATCACCTCTAGATGCCAAACACTTGGGTGGCTAACGTTGATCAAAGGAAGGAATCTAACCCGGAAATTCAAGGAGATCACGAAGAACAAGGAGTTGAACTAGTACCTGTGGAAGCTTCGTTCTACAAGGGTATGATTCCATAACTTCTTATTTATCGTTTTAAATTAATAATTTGCATAAAGGATGATCCGGGTAATGGTTTTGTAGAAATTTTTAAACTCTGATATACCATGCTTCCGCTAATTTTTGTAATTTGATTGCGTCACGATTTCATACAAACCCAACAGTGGTATCAGAGCCAAATCTTTATGCAATTATTAATTTATTTTTGATTTCATATACATATGGGTATGTATTTAAAATAATTTATTGGGCATAATTTTATTGTATAAAATTATATTTAAAAAAAAAAAAAAAAAAAAAAAAAAAAAAAAAAAAGACTTTTTTTTTGGGAAGAATCACAATTTTTTTTGTGCTAATCTTGAATTCTGCAAAGAAAAGGTGTTGTCTCTTTCTTACTCCAAAAAGAAGGTGACCCATCAGGAAAGGACTTTTTTAATAAACCTGCAGGACTCTTTTAATAAAAGAAGGTGATTTTTTTTTTAAAAAAAAAATATGATATATTTATATATTATATTCTAAATAATTTTATAATTAAAATAAAGAGTTTATTTTAATCTTGAAATTGGATTTCATGCAATTTAAAATTGCCCATTAAATGATACTCATATATATATGGAATGTTTTAATTCATGAGATGAATATTTATTTATTGATATATATGGTGATATGTATGAAAATAAATGGGGATTGATTATGGACTATTTGACCAATGTGATTGGATTTTATTTTAGTTGAATGCTTAAATGAATGGGTTTTATTAAATGGGGTCTGCGTACCTCGTCTTCTCTAATTTTTTTTTCTTGATGTAAAATTCTATTTCCCTCCTATGTACTTCCCCTTGACTGTTGATCAAGGTTTCTATTTAAATTAAATAGTTTAATGTAATAAAAATAGTTAGAATTATCTTTAAAAATTAGAGACCAGGGAGCAAGGAGCGCGTGAAGACCCGTTTGTATGGAGCCCGTGTTTAAATGTAATAGTTATATTTAAATTTAAATTCTTGCACTCCTAGGTTTGACCTTTTGGTTCACTTGGTGGCTCTAGTGAACCAAACTAGAATAAAAGTCCATAATCAATCCGGGTAGAATATAATATTCTATATTGCATGCTAAATATTATATATATTATATTTTATGCAAACATGCTTCGCATGTTTAATAAAATGACGCGTATTTTATATATATATGTGCATGCGCGCTAAACAAGATGAGACAAATAATAACAAACCCCTCAAAGAAATAATATTAAGTCCGAAGCGTTCAAATGATATTTAGAATATCGAACGTCGCCTTCTAGCATGATAAATTAATAGAGTATTAAATATTTAATATGAGCTTGTTGTGCTATCCACAAGGCGAGTATTGCGTATTTAAGATGTTAATTAATCACATTTGATGCTTATCAAGAAAATTGAACGATCTAGTCTTGTTGTGCTATCCACAAGGACGAACATTTTTCTTTTTGAATTTATGGAAGTGCTAGGCTGGACTTAACTTAAATCATTTTAGTTCGGATGTGCACACACTTGACCATTATGATTTAAGAGGCAAAATAAAAGGAGTTATATAGTGTTGTAATTGACAAGAGTTGTCTACCTATTTATTTGTATATCGCTTGTTGTGCTATCCACAAGGTTATATACATTTGAAATGGGATCCTTATTCTCACTAGCAAATCTTTAATTAGATGTTGCCGAACTATATAAGTGAGGGTAATATAGTTTGATGAAAATAGTGGGAGATACCAATTTAAAATAAAGACCTAAATTTATTTTGGTATGCAAAATTAATAAAATGAATGTTTGCTAAAATGTTATTTTTCACATGCAGAATTTTAAAAATGTCTAAATCACTAATCTCACTACGAAGCATACTTGATGCAAACAAGCTTACCGGCCCGAATTATGAGGACTGGCTAAGAAATCTGAGAATTGTTCTCACTGCTGAAAAGATTTCTTATGTCCTAAATTCAACTGTCCCTGAATCTGTTTCAGAAACAGCCTTTGAGGAAGAGATTGTCACTTTCAATAAGTGGCAAGATGATGCATCTGTGGCTCAATGCATCATGCTCGCATCCATGAATAACGAGCTTCAGCATCAGCACGAAAAAATGGATGCTCCTGCTATGCTGCTTCACCTCAAGGAGTTGTATGGTGAACAGAGTAGGACTGCTAGATATGAGATATCTAAGGAGCTCTTCTGATCTCGGATGACCGAGGGTACTGCCATCGAGACTCATGTCCTGAAAGTGATCAATTTGATTGAACGCCTTGGACAGCTTGGGTTCGTCATGGATGGGGAGTTAAGTCAAGACTTGATCTTGCAGTCACTCCCTGAGACCTTCTCGCAGTTTGTGGTTAATTTTCACATGAATAAGCTAGATGTCAGCTTGCCTGAGCTGCTTAACATGCTGAAAACTGCAGAAGGTCACTTCCCATCCAAGAAGAACCATATCTTGATGGTGGATTCTTCCAATAAAAGGAAGAGACCTAAGGTATCTTCTGAAAAGACGAAATCCAAGAAGGCTAAGGGAAAGGGCAAAGAAAAGGAACAAAAGAAACCTGAACCAGCTAAAGGAATGTGCTTTCATTGCAACGAGCCGGGTCATTGGAAGAAAAACTGCAAGAAGTTTCTGGCAGACAAGAAGCTTGGAGAAGCTTCGACTTCCAATCAAGGTTTGTTCATTATTGAAATTAATTTTTCAGAAAGTCAAAATTCTACTTGGGTATTGGATACCGGCTGTGGTTCTCACATATGTAATAATGTGAAGGGACTGGTCAGAAGTAGAAAGCTGAACAATGATGAGGTGATCCTACGAGTAGGGAATGGAGCAAAGGTTGCTGCATTAGCTGTAGGAACTTATTATTTAGCAATGCCTTTGGGCAAGTCCATTTATCTTAATAATTGTTATTATGTTCCGAATATTATTAAAAACATTATTTCAATTTCTGTATTGGATATGGAAGGATTTAACGTTGTTATAAAGAACAATAGTTGTTCTATTTATAAAGACGGTGTTTTATATGGTATTGGAAATTTGCGAAATGGACTTTATACACTTGACTTACAAGAAAATATATTTCAAATTGAACAAACTAAGAAAAGGAAAAGAGATGATATTAATTATACCTACATGTGGCACTGTAGACTCGGTCATATCAATGAAACAAGATTATCCAAGTTGCATAAAGATGGGCTCCTCGAGCTATCCGATTATGAATCATATCCAACTTGTGAATCTTGTCTCATGGGTAAAATGACTAAATCTCCTTTTAGTGGAAGAGGAGAAAGAGTTACAGAGTTGTTGACATTGATTCACACAGACGTTTGTGGGCCTATGACAACAAGTGCACGGGGTGGGTATTCTTATTTTATTACTTTCACTGATGATCACTCAAGATTTGGATATGTGTATTTAATGAAATACAAGTCAGAATCATTTGAAAAGTTCAAAGAGTTCAGAAGTGAAGTAGAGAAACAAACGGGCAAGAGTATAAAGATACTTCGATCAGATCGAGGCGGAGAATACTTAAGCGGTGAGTTTCTCAATTGTCTCAAAGAAAATGGTATAATCTCACAATGGACTCCTCCAGGTACACCACAGTTAAATGGAGTATCTGAAAGGAGAAATCGAACACTGTTAGACATGGTTCGATCCATGATGAGTTTTACCGACCTTCCAATTTCCTTCTGGGGATATGCCCTAGAAACGGCTGCATACCTACTTAACAAGGTACCTACCAAATCCGCCCCAAAGACTCCATATGAGATGTGGAAGGGGAGGAAACCAAATCTTAAGCATGTTAAGACTTGGGGTTGTCCAGCTTATGTCAAAAAGTTTGAACATGATAAGCTACAAACTAAATCCGAAAAGTGTAGATTTGTGGGATACCCTAAAGAAACTGTAGGGTATTATTTCTATCATCCAACTGATCAAAAGGTGTTTGTTGCGAAACATGCTGCCTTCTTGGAAAAGGAGTTTATCCATGAAGGGGTCAGTGGGAGTAAGATATATCTTGAAGAAGCTCAAGAACCACAAATTACCACGGATCAAAGTCAGGTACCTGACCAAGTAGAAGAACCTACTATACCACACCCAGTTCGTAAATCTGGAAGAGTACCGAAGATACCTGAGAGGTATGGATTCGTTGTAGAGGATGACGATGAGGTACGCATCATGAATGATGATGATCCATTGAATTACGAACAGGCCATGAGTAATAAAGACTCAGGGAAATGGCTTGAAGCCATGAAATCCGAAATGGACTCCATGTATGAAAACAAAGTATGGACTTTGGTTTCACCACCTGAAGGCATTAAGCCTATTGGGTGTAAATGGGTCTTTAAAAGAAAGACTGGAGCGGACGGCAAGGTGGAGACCTATAAGGCCCGACTGGTTGCAAAAGGTTTCAAACAAAGACAAGGAGTTGATTATGATGAAACCTTTTCACCAGTAGCTATGCTCAAGTCCATTTGGATTTTGCTTGCAATTGCAGCTTATAACGACTATGAGATCTGGCAGATGGACGTGAAAACGGCTTTCCTCAATGGAAAACTTGAGGAGATTGTGTATATGACACAGCCAGAGGGATTTGTTTCAAAGGTTGGAATAAATCAAGTCTGTAAGCTGCAACGATCCATTTATGGATTGAAGCAAGCTTCTCGTAGATGGAACATTCGTTTTGATGAGACAATCAAAGAGTTTGATTTTATCAAAAATGACGATGAACCATGTGTGTACAAGAAGGTTAGTGGGAGCGTAATTTCATTCCTTGTATTATATGTTGATGATATATTACTGATAGGGAATGACATTCCAATGCTACAATCAATTAAAATCTAGTTATCTAAACACTTCTCCATGAAGGACTTGGGAGAAGCATCCTATATTTTGGGGATAAAGATCTATAGAGATAGATCTAAAAGGATGCTTGGTTTATCCCAAGGAACGTACATTGATGCAATGCTAAAGAGATTTAGCATGGAAGATTCCAAAAGAGGTCTCATGCCGATGAGCCATGGAATACATCTCTCCAAGAAACAGGCCCCAAAGACACCTGAGGAGAGAGACCGAATGAGTAAGATCCCTTATGCTTCTGCAATAGGATCTATCATGTACGGTATGATATGTTCTAGACCGGATGTTGCTCATTCACTTAGTGTAATGAGCAGATACCAGTCGAATCCTGGAGAAGAGCACTGGAAGGCAGTGAAGAATATCCTAAAGTACTTGAGAAGGACTAAAGATATTTTTCTTGTCTACGGTGGGTCTGAATTAAAACTCGAGGGCTTCACAGACTCAAGTTTTCAAACGGACCAAGATGACAGTAAATCTGTTTCGGGGTATGTTTTTACCTTGAACGGAGGCGCAGTGAGTTGGAAGTGTTCCAATCAGCAAACAGTTGCTGATTCAGTGATAGAGGCAGAGTATATAGCTGCAAGTGAAGCTGCAAAGGAAGCTGTTTGGATGAAGAAGTTCATAACTGAACTTGGTGTGGTTCCTAGCATTGGAGAAGCAGTTCTCGTTTACTGTGACAACACAGGAGCAGTTGCACAGGCTAAGGAACCCAGGTCTCATCAGAAATCTAAACACGTGTTGCGGCGATTTCACTTGATCAGGGAGATCATTGAAAGAGGAGACGTCACCTTGGAGCGTGTAGACTCTCAAGATAACATTGCAGATCCATTTACTAAAGCTTTAACACAACAGCAGTTTGATCGTCACTTAGAGAAGATGGGTATGAGATACCATGGCGATTGGCTTTAGTGCAAGTGGGAGATTGAAAGTAGTGTGCATACAAGCCAATCATGTATGATGATAAAGCACGTACTTTGTAAACAATCTTATTTATTTATTAATAAAATATTCATTTATTAAAGGCATTTAATTATCTACATGTTGCTGTTTTTATAATATGTAAATAACCCATAGTTTTAAGCAATGCTTTTAGAATCATGATGATGATCATGCTAATGAGATCTAAATTCTTAGAAAGTTTTAAAACTAAAATAGTTCCCAATCGTGGGATTACTAAAAAGGGGATTAGTAAATCCGGATAGATTGGTACATATGTTGCTTGCTCATTAGATGAGGATGATTGATCTCATGATCATTTGTGTGGAGACACTAAAGCAAGTATGTAGGTGCTTATTGGAGAATAAGTTCACTGAACGTGATTCGCTATGGAATACCTAATGGAGATTTACTCGCCTGTCAATAGGAATTCCTAATGTGATAGTAGTACAAGTAATCCTTGGACTTGAGATCATCATAGTATCTTGTATGTAACAAATTATACTTTGACTTATTCCTTAAGACCTTTTAAGGCATATATAGGGTATGCTTGGGTATAATGAGTTACATATGGAGATAATGAATGATCAATAAAGAATCTACCACCTCTAGTAAAAGAGGAGATATGTCCTATGTGATTCGTTAAATGACAACCCAGGAATCCTTGGCCAAGGTGAAATGAAATTAGAAAGGAGTTTCTAATTTGCATTATTTGGAGTTGTGCATTTTCTAATCGAAATACATATAATTAAATAAAATAAGACTTTACAGTAAATCCATGTCTTATATTTAATTGGGACATTGTATGGTGGAAGGATTGAATTGTATGGTAACTATTAACTCACAGGTTCTTTTATGATTAATGTTGAAATCTATATTATCTGGAAAGTCGTTGATCGCTAGGGAGGCTTATCCCTATTGTAGAATAAATATTATTTATTTAAATAGATTATTAGTTTAATTTATTTATTTAAATAAGATTAAAATTGTTTTAATTGATTTATTCACAACAAGTTTAATATGGAGAACCTAAAGGGTCACACCATAAAAGGAAGAATAATTATTTAAGAAGGTAATGGCATAATCGTAATAATGCATTAAGTATAATTAATTTAATCTATGGTGATAGAATAAATTAAATAGCTTAATTTTTATTATTTAATATTTTGGAAATATTAAATATAAATTAATAAGAGGAGTCTTATTAATATTATTACAATTATTATTATTTTAATTTCTAAAGGAGTTTAGTAATTAATTTAATATTTAGTACTCTCATTTATTCCTAATAAGATTAGGAGATAAATTAATTAAATAAATTTAATTAATTATTCCCATGTGGTGGGAAGCCTAAATTAATTAAAGGAGTTTAATTAATTAAAAGAAATCCCATGTCTAATAGGATTAGAAGGGTTGACCAATGTCTATATAAGAGAAGTCTTATAATAGATATTAGATTGATGCAATTCCAATTGTTCGAGAGTACTCCTTTTCTATAGAGGATAGAAAACTAAGGTTAAGCCAAACACCCTCCTTCTTGATAATTCATCTTCCTTGGTGGATCACCTCTAGAGGCCAAACACTTGGGTGGCTAACGTTGATCAAAGGAAGGAATCTAACCCGGAAATTCAAGGAGATCACGAAGAACAAGGAGTTGAACTAGTACCTGTGGAAGCTTCGTTCTACAAGGGTATGATTCCATAACTTCTTATTTATCGTTTTAAATTAATAATTTGCATAAAGGATGATCCGGGTAATGGTTTTGTAGAAATTTTTAAACTCTGATATACCATGCTTCCGTTAATTTTTGCAATTTGATTGCGTCACGATTTCATACAAACCCAACACCATAATCCCACATCCAGTTAACCCAGTTACACCTATTGATGTAGCAAATAGGTTTACGGTACTTGGTACTGTTCCAAAGCCCTATAATACAGTTTTGGCCCAGCACCCCAAGCCCATTGATCCTTTTGCTTCGTCTTCCTCCAGTAACCCTACTTCTGGTCAACGTACTCATTCTGAGTATGTCCCTGTCTATTTCACCAATTTTTTTCATATTGAAAAACATATGAAATTAATTGATGATCCAGTCAAATTGGCCTCCCAGTTCTTCCCAACTGGATGGCATTTTCTTCCTCTTGCTCCTTATAAATCCTTTGTATTATAAGGACATTCTTCTCCAAACACAGTCAGTCCTAATCAAACCTATTTATGATTGAAATAATTCCTCTAAAATCATCTATCATTCTCTCTATATTAAACAGATTATCTCCATGTCTGACTAGGGTAATCATCCTTCTGATCTGTGTCAGTTAAGTGATCATGATAGCCAGTTTTGCTATTATGATTATATGGAAGCTTGGAAAAAGGTTTTTCTGTTTCAAACTCCTTCTTTTAGTCATTCGTGGTTCATTCAATGTGACCACAAGTTCAAGAGTCAAATTCCTCATTGGTTTGTTTTATGGTGGGAACGATTTGGTCTCATCCATAAAGTTCTTCCGATTGAGCTTCAGTTAGTTCTTTCTGTATTTTGTTGCAGAGCCCCTAATAATCCGAAGAATGATTGTATTCCAGCTATTCTTCAATTTGTTAGTAAATATAAGATTCCATGGATTCTGAAATGGAATTATGTATTTTATTCCACTGTTATCGAAATTGATCTTCAGTCAGAAAAAGATAAATCTATTATGACTAGCAATAACATTAGTCAATTGACTTATGTTACTCACGAATTCTCTATTAAATGGTGGGATAAATTTGATGTTTATCGCATCGTTGGTCATGTTCAGAAGGAGTCATCTTCCAGTAAATCCAAAAAATATTACAAAACAAAGTTAGATTGTGCGGATATTGATCACTGTTCCAATGCTGAGTTGAGGCAGTTAGCACGGCTTATTCAAAAACGAGTGGATAAACTCTGTGAGGACTCTATTCCCTCAATCTGTTCATCTTCCTCGTCCAAAGATAGTCATGAGGCCTCTAACCCTAATGATCCGTACAGCAACATTTCTCTCCAAGATTCTCAGGATCCTTTTGCCTAGGATGCCTACAGTTACAGCATATTGCAAGCGGCAGACAAACACATGTTGCTTTCACCAAAGTCATCAGTACAGCCGAAAGTAAAAGTAGAGTCAGTTTGTAATTTAGCTGAGTCATGTCCTGTTTGTCGGCCATATGGTCACTTTAGTCAAAAGTATTTCTGATGTATTAAGTAAAGTTGTATTAACGCGTCTGTAATAGTCAAAAGTTATAATAATGCTTATGTCTTTTGATAAAGCATTACAGGTCTTCAATAGTTAATAATGTTTTGTAATTATTGAGTTGTAATCAGTACGCCTTCTCTCATTCCTATATAAGAGAGGCTTAGTCATTTGTGTAAGGCAGGATTTAGATATCCAATAGAGAGCTTGAGAAGACTCAGATTCCTATCTGACTAATTTTCAACCCTCTAACCTTCTATCTTAGTTATAACATGTTAGGCTTCTATAATCGAGTCTAATTGTAAGTTACTTTCAGTCATCTACTTGTAATTTATTTATCAATCAATAAAAGTTTTATTTTATTTCAAACTCTTGTTAATACGTATGAACTGCTGTTATCATTTCTTATAGTTTTACTATAGTTGTGATCACTCTTTCTGATTAGTCCGTTGTTCTACTATTATGATTCTATGGATGCTTCGAATAAGGTTTTTCTGTTTCAAACTCCTTCTTTCAGTCATTTGTGGTTCATTCAATGTGACCACAAGTTCAAGAGTCAAATCCCTCGTTGGTTTGTTTTATGGTGGGAACAATTTGGTCTCATCCATAAAGTTCTTCCGATTGAGCTTCAGTCAGTTCTTTCTGTATTTTGTTGGAGAGCCCCTAATAATCCGAAAAATGATTGTATTCCAGTTATTCTTCAATTTGTTAGTAAATATAAGATTCCATGGATTCTAAAATGGAATTATGGATTTTATTCCCCTGTTGTCGAAATTGATCTTCAGTCAGAAAAAGATAAATCTATTATTACTCGCAATAACATTAGTCAATTGACTTATGTTACTCGCGAATTCTCTATTAAATGGTGGGATAAATTTGATGTTTTTCGCATCGTTGGCCAAGTTCAAAAGGAGTCATCTTCCAGTAAATCCAAAAAATCTTCCCAAATAAAGTTAGATTTTGCGGATAATTATCACTGTTCTAATGCTGAGTTGAAGCAGTTAGCACGGCTTATTCAAAAATGAGTGGATAAACTCAGTGAGGACTCTATTCCCTCAATCTGTTCATCTTCCTCGTTCAAAGATAGTCATGAGGCCTCTAGCCCTAATGATCCGTACGGCAGCATTTCTCTCCAAGATGCTCAGGATCCTTTTGCCTAGGATTCCTACAGTTACAACATATTGCAAGCGGCAGACAAAGACCTGTTGCTTTCACCAAAGTCATCAGTACAGCCGAAAGTAAAAGTAGAGTCAGTTTGTAATTTAGCTGAGTCATGTCCTGTTCGTCGGCCATATGGTCACTTTAGTCAAAAGTATTTCTGATGTATTAAGTAAAGTTGTATTAACGGGTCTGTAATAGTCAAAAGTTGTATGTAATAGTCAAAAGTTGTAATAATGCTTATGTCTTTTGATAAAGCATTATATTTCTTCAATAGTTAATAATATTTTGTAATTATTGAGTTGTAATCAGTATGCCTTCTCTCATTCCTATATAAGAGAGGCTCGGTCATTTGTGTAAGGCAGGATTTAGATATCCAATAGAGAGCTTGAGAAGACTCAGATTTCTATCTGACTAATCTTCAACCCTCTAGCCAACTATCTTCGTTATAACATGTTAGGTTTCTATAATCGAGTTTAATTGTAAGTTACTTTCAGTCAACTACTAGTAATTTATTTATCAATCAATAAAAGTTTTATTTTATTTCAAACTCTTGTGAATACGTATGAACTGCTCTTATCATTTCTTATAGTTTTACTATAGTTGTGATCACTCTTTCTGATTAGTCCGTTGTTCTGCTATTATGATTATATGGAAGCTTGGAATAAGGTTTTTTTGTTTCAAACTCCTTCTTTTAGTCATTTGTGGTTCATTCAATGTGACCACAGGTTCAAGATTCAAATTCCACATTGGTTTGTTTTATGGTGGGAACGATTTGGTATAATCCATAAAGTTCTTCCGATTGAGCTTCAGTCAATTCTTTCTGTATTTTGTTGCAGAGCCCCTAATAATTCGAAAAATGATTGTATTCCAGTTATTCTTCAATTTGTTAGTAAATATAAGATTCCATGGATTCTGAAATGGAATTATGGATTTTATTCCCCTGTTATCGAAATTGATCTTCAGTTAGAAAAAGATAAATCTATTATTACTCGCAATAACATTAGTCAATTGACTTATGTTACTCGCGAATTCTCTATTAAATGGTGGGATAAATTTGATGTTTATCGCATCGTTGGTCAAGTTCAAAAGGAGTCATCTTCCAGTAAATTCAACAAAAATTCCCAAACAAAGTTAGATTTTGCAGATATTGAATACTATTCCAATGATGTGTTGAAGTAGTTAGCACGACTTATTCAAAAACGAGTGGATAAACTCATTGAGGACTCTATTCCCTCAATTTGTTCATCTTCCTCGTTCAAAGATAGTCATGAGGCCTCTGGCCCTAATGATCCGTACACAACATTTCTCTCCAAGATGCTCAGGTTCCTTTTGCCTAGGATGTCTACAGTTACAGCATATTGCAAGCGGCAGACAAAGACCTGTTGCTTTCACCAAAGTCATCAGTATAGCCGAAAGTAAAAGTAGAGTCAGTTTATAATTTAGCTGAGTCATGTCCTATTCGTCGGCCATATGGTCACTTTAGTCAAAAGTATTTCTGATGTATTAAGTAAAGTTGTATTAACGGGTCTGTAATAGTCAAAAGTTGTATGTAATAGTCAAAAGTTGTAATAATGCTTATGTCTTTTGATAAAGCATTACTGTTCTTCAATAGTTAATAATGTTTTGTAATTATTGAGTTGTAATCTGTACGCCTTCTCTCATTCCTATATAAGAGAGGCTCAGTCATTTGTGTAAGGCAGGATTTAGATATCCAATAGAGAGCTTGAGAAGACTCAGATTCTTATCTGACTAATCTTCAACCCTCTAGCCATCTATCTTCGTTATAACATGTTAGGTTTCTATAATCGAGTTTAATTATAAGTTAATTTCAGTCATCTACTAGTAATTTATTTATCAATCAATAAAAGTTTTATTTTATTTCAAACTCTTGTTAATACGTATGAACTGCTGTTATCATTTCTTATAGTTTTATTATAGTTGTGATCACTCTTTCTGATTAGTCCGTTGTTCTGCTATTATGATTATATGGAAGCTTGGAATAAGGTTTTTCTGTTTCAAACTCCTTCTTTTAGTCATTTGAGGTTCATTCAATGTCACCACAAGTTCAAGAGTGAAATTCCTCATTGGTTTTTTTTATGGTGGGAACGATTTGGTCTCATCCATAAAGTTCTTCCGATTGAGCTTCAGTCAGTTCTTTCTGTATTTTGTTGCAAAGCCCCTAATAATTCGAAAAATGATTGTATTCCAGTTATTCTTCAATTTGTTAGTAAATATAAGATTCCATGGATTCTAAAATGGAATTATGGATTTTATTCCCCTGTTGTCGAAATTGATCTTCAGTCAGAAAAAGATAAATCTATTATTACTCGCAATAACATTAGTCAATTGACTTATGTTACTCGCGAATTCTCTATTAAATGGTGGGATAAATTTGATGTTTATCGCATCGTTGGTCAAGTTCAAAAGGAGTCATCTTCCAGTAAATCCAAAAAATCTTCCCAAACAAAGTTAGATTTTGCGGATAATTATCACTGTTCCAATGCTGAGTTGAAGCAGTTAGCACGGCTTATTCAAAAACGAGTGGATAAACTCAGTGAGGACTCTATTCCCTCAATCTGTTCATCTTCCTCGTTCAAAGATAGTCATGAGGCCTCTAGCCCTAATGATCCGTACGGCAGCATTTCTCTCCAAGATGCTCAGGATCCTTTTGCCTAGGATTCCTACAGTTACAGCATATTGCAAGCGGCAGACAAAGACCTGTTGCTTTCACCAAAGTCATCAGTACAGCCGAAAGTAAAAGTAGAGTCAGTTTGTAATTTAGCTGAGTCATGTCCTGTTCGTCGGCCATATGGTCACTTTAGTCAAAAGTATTTCTGATGTATTAAGTAAAGTTGTATTAACGGGTCTGTAATAGTCAAAAGTTGTATGTAATAGTCAAAAGTTGTAATAATGTTTATGTCTTTTGATAAAGCATTTCTATTCCTCAATAGTTAATAATGTTTTGTAATTATTGAGTTGTAATCTGTACGCCTTCTCTCATTCCTATATAAGAGAGGCTCAGTCATTTGTGTAAGGCAGGATTTAGATATCCAATAGAGAGCTTGAGAAGACTCAGATTCTTATCTGACTAATCTTCAACCCTCTAGCCATCTATCTTCGTTATAACATGTTAGGCTTCTATAATCGAGTTTAATTGTAAGTTACTTTCAGTCATCTACTAGTAATTTATTTATCAATCAATAAAAGTTTTATTTTATTTCAAACTCTTGTTAATACGTATGAACTGCTGTTATCATTTCTTATAGTTTTACTATAGTTGTGATCACTCTTTCTGATTAGTCCGTTGTTCTGCTATTATGATTATATGGAAGCTTGGAATAAGGTTTTTCTGTTTCAAACTCCTTCTTTTAGTCATTTGTGGTTCATTCAATGTGACCACAAGTTCAAGAGTCAAATTCCTCATTGGTTTGTTTTATGGTGGGAACGATTTGGTCTCATCCATAAAGTTCTTCCGATTGAGCTTCAGTCAGTTCTTTCTGTATTTTGTTGCAGAGCCCCTAATAATCCGAAAAATGATTGTATTCCAGTTATTCTTCAATTTGTTAGTAAATATAAGATTCCATGGATTCTAAAATGGAATTATGGATTTTATTCCCCTGTTGTCGAAATTGATCTTCAGTCAGAAAAAGATAAATCTATTATTACTCGCAATAACATTAGTCAATTGACTTATGTTACTCGCGAATTCTCTATTAAATGGTGGGATAAATTTGATGTTTATCGCATCGTTGGTCAAGTTCAAAAGGAGTCATCTTCCAGTAAATCCAAAAAATCTTCCCAAACAAAGTTAGATTTTGCGGATAATTATCACTGTTCCAATGCTGAGTTGAAGCAGTTAGCACGGCTTATTCAAAAACGAGTGGATAAACTCAGTGAGGACTCTATTCCCTCAATCTGTTCATCTTCCTCGTTCAAAGATAGTCATGAGGCCTCTAGCCCTAATGATCCGTACGGCAGCATTTCTCTCCAAGATGCTCAGGATCCTTTTGCCTAGGATTCCTACAGTTACAGCATATTGCAAGCGGCAGACAAAGACCTGTTGCTTTCACCAAAGTCATCAGTACAGCCGAAAGTAAAAGTAGAGTCAGTTTGTAATTTAGCTGAGTCATGTCCTGTTCGTCGGCCATATGGTCACTTTAGTCAAAAGTATTTCTGATGTATTAAGTAAAGTTGTATTAACGGGTCTGTAATAGTCAAAAGTTGTATGTAATAGTCAAAAGTTGTAATAATGCTTATGTCTTTTGATAAAGCATTACATTTCTTCAATAGTTAATAATGTTTTGTAATTATTGAGTTGTAATCAGTACGCCTTCTCTCATTCCTATATAAGAGAGGCTCAGTCATTTGTGTAAGGCAGGATTTAGATATCCAATAGAGAGCTTGAGAAGACTCAGATTCCTATCTGACTAATCTTCAACCCTCTAGCCATCTATCTTCGTTATAACATGTTAGGCTTCTATAATCGAGTCTAATTGTAAGTTACTTTCAGTCATCTACTAGTAATTTATTTATCAATCAATAAAAGTTTTATTTTATTTCAAACTCTTGTTAATACGTATGAACTGCTGTTATCATTTCTTATAGTTTTACTATAGTTGTGATCACTCTTTCTGATTAGTCCGTTGTTCTGCTATTATGATTATATGGAAGCTTGGAATAAGGTTTTTCTGTTTCAAACTCCTTCTTTTAGTCATTTGTGGTTCATTCAATGTGACCACAAGTTCAAGAGTCAAATTCCTCATTGGTTTGTTTTATGGTGGGAACGATTTGGTCTCATCCATAAAGTTCTTCCGATTGAGCTTCAGTCAGTTCTTTCTGTATTTTGTTGCAGAGCCCCTAATAATCCGAAAAATGATTGTATTCCAGTTATTCTTCAATTTGTTAGTAAATATAAGATTCCATGGATTCTAAAATGGAATTATGGATTTTATTCCCCTGTTGTCGAAATTGATCTTCAGTCAGAAAAAGATAAATCTATTATTACTCGCAATAACATTAGTCAATTGACTTATGTTACTCGCGAATTCTCTATTAAATGGTGGGATAAATTTGATGTTTATCGCATCGTTGGTCAAGTTCAAAAGGAGTCATCTTCCAGTAAATCCAAAAAATCTTCCCAAACAAAGTTAGATTTTGCGGATAATTATCACTGTTCCAATGCTGAGTTGAAGCAGTTAGCACGGCTTATTCAAAAACGAGTGGATAAACTCAGTGAGGACTCTATTCCCTCAATCTGTTCATCTTCCTCGTTCAAAGATAATCATGAGGCCTCTAGCCCTAATGATCCGTACGGCAGCATTTCTCTCCAAGATGCTCAGGATCATTTTGCCTAGGATTCCTACAGTTACAACATATTGCAAGCGGCAGACAAAGACCTGTTGCTTTCACCAAAGTCATCAGTACAGCCGAAAGTAAAAGTAGAGTCAGTTTGTAATTTAGCTGAGTCATGTCCTGTTCGTCGGCCATATGGTCACTTTAGTCAAAAGTATTTCTGATGTATTAAGTAAAGTTGTATTAACGGGTCTGTAATAGTCAAAAGTTGTATGTAATAGTCAAAAGTTGTAATAATGCTTATGTCTTTTGATAAAGCATTACTGTTCTTTAATAGTTAATAATGTTTTGTAATTATTGAGTTGTAATCAGTACGCCTTCTCTCATTCCTATATAAGAGAGGCTCAGTCATTTGTGTAAGGCAGGATTTAGATATCCAATAGAGAGCTTGAGAAGACTCAGATTCCTATCTGACTAATCTTCAACCCTCTAGCCATCTATCTTCGTTATAACATGTTAGGCTTCTATAATCGAGTTCAATTGTAAGTTACTTTCAGTCATCTACTAGTAATTTATTTATCAATTAATAAAAGTTTTATTTTATTTCAAACACTTGTTAATACGTATGAACTGCTGTTATCATTTCTTATAGTTTTACTATAGTTGTGATCACTCTTTCTGATTAGTCCGTTGTTCTGCTATTATGATTATATGGAAGCTTGGAATAAGGTTTTTCTGTTTCAAACTCCTTCTTTTAGTCATTTGTGGTTCATTCAATGTGACCACAAGTTCAAGAGTCAAATTCCTCATTGGTTTGTTTTATGGTGGGAACGATTTGGTCTCATCCATAAAGTTCTTCCGATTGAGCTTCAGTCAGTTCTTTCTGTATTTTGTTGCAGAGCCCCTAATAATCCGAAGAATGATTGTATTCCAGTTATTCTTCAATTTGTTAGTAAATATAAGATTCCATGGATTCTAAATGGAATTATGGATTTTATTCCCCTGTTGTCGAAATTGATCTTCAGTCAGAAAAAGATAAATCTATTATTACTCGCAATAACATTAGTCAATTGACTTATGTTACTCGCGAATTCTCTATTAAATGGTGGGATAAATTTGATGTTTATCGCATCGTTGGTCAAGTTCAAAAGGAGTCATCTTCCAGTAAATCCAAAAAAATCTTCCCAAACAAAGTTAGATTTTGCGGATAATTATCACTGTTCCAATGCTGAGTTGAAGCAGTTAGCACGGCTTATTCAAAAACGAGTGGATAAACTCAGTGAGGACTCTATTCCCTCAATCTGTTCATCTTCCTCGTTCAAAGATAGTCATGAGGCCTCTAGCCCTAATGATCCGTACGGCAGCATTTCTCTCCAAGATGCTCAGGATCCTTTTGCCTAGGATTCCTACAGTTACAGCATATTGCAAGCGGCAGACAAAGACCTGTTGCTTTCACCAAAGTCATCAGTACAGCCGAAAGTAAAAGTAGAGTCAGTTTGTAATTTAGCTGAGTCATGTCCTGTTCGTCGGCCATATGGTCACTTTAGTCAAAAGTATTTCTGATGTATTAAGTAAAGTTGTATTAACGGGTCTGTAATAGTCAAAAGTTGTATGTAATAGTCAAAAGTTGTAATAATGCTTATGTCTTTTGATAAAGCATTATATTTCTTCAATAGTTAATAATGTTTTGTAATTATTGAGTTGTAATCAGTACGCCTTCTCTCATTCCTATATAAGAGAGGCTCGGTCATTTGTGTAAGGCGGGATTTAGATATCCAATAGAGAGCTTGAGAAGACTAAGATTCCTATCTGACTAATCTTCAACCCTCTAGCCATCTATCTTCGTTATAACATGTTAGGCTTCTATAATCGAGTTCAATTGTAAGTTACTTTCAGTCATCTACTAGTAATTTATTTATCAATCAATAAATGTTTTATTTTATTTCAAACTCTTGTTAATACGTATGAACTGCTGTTATCATTTCTTATAGTTTTACTATAGTTGTGATCACTCTTTCTGATTAGTCCGTTGTTCTGCAATTATAATTATATGGAAGCTTGGAATAAGGATTTTCTGTTTCAGACTCCTTCTTTTAGTCATTTGTGGTTCATTCAATGTGACCACAAGTTCAAGAGTCAAATTCCTCATTGGTTTGTTTTATGGTGGGAACGATTTGGTCTCATCCATAAAGTTCTTCCGATTGAGCTTCAGTCAGTTCTTTCTGTATTTTGTTGCAGAGCCCCTAATAATCCGAAAAATGATTGTATTCCAGTTATTCTTCAATTTGTTAGTAAATATAAGATTCCATGGATTCTAAAATGGAATTATGGATTTTATTCCCCTGTTGTCGAAATTGATCTTCAGTCAGAAAAAGATAAATCTATTATTACTCGCAATAACATTAGTCAATTGACTTATGTTACTCGCGAATTCTCTATTAAATGGTGGGATAAATTTGATGTTTATCGCATCGTTGGTCAAGTTCAAAAGGAGTCATCTTCCAGTAAATCCAAAAAATCTTCCCAAACAAAGTTAGATTTTGCGGATAATTATCACTGTTCCAATGCTGAGTTGAAGCAGTTAGCACGGCTTATTCAAAAACGAGTGGATAAACTCAGTGAGGACTCTATTCCCTCAATCTGTTCATCTTCCTCGTTCAAAGATAGTCATGAGGCCTCTAGCCCTAATGATCCGTACGGCAGCATTTCTCTCCAAGATGCTCAGGATCCTTTTGCCTAGGATTCCTACAGTTACAGCATATTGCAAGCGGCAGACAAAGACCTGTTGCTTTCACCAAAGTCATCAGTACAGCCGAAAGTAAAAGTAGAGTCAGTTTGTAATTTAGCTGAGTCATGTCCTGTTCGTCGGCCATATGGTCACTTTAGTCAAAAGTATTTCTGATGTATTAAGTAAAGTTGTATTAACGGGTCTGTAATAGTCAAAAGTTGTATGTAATAGTCAAAAGTTGTAATAATGCTTATGTCTTTTGATAAAGCATTACTGTTCTTTAATAGTTAATAATGTTTTGTAATTATTGAGTTGTAATCAGTACGCCTTCTCTCATTCCTATATAAGAGAGGCTCAGTCATTTGTGTAATGCAGGATTTAGATATCCAGTAGAGAGCTTGAGAAGACTCAGATTCCTATCTGACTAATCTTCAACCCTCTAGCCTTCTATCTTAGTTATAACATGTTAGGCTTCTATAATCGAGTCTAATTGTAAGTTACTTTCAGTCATCTACTTGTAATTTATTTATCAATTAATAAAAGATTTATTTTATTTAAAACTCTTGTTAATACATATGAACTGCTGTTATCATTTCTTATAGTTTTACTATAGTTGTGATCACTCTTTCTGATTAGTCCGTTGTTCTGCTATTATGATTATACGGATGCTTGGAATAAGATTTTTCTGTTTCAAACTCCTTCTTTTAGTCATTCGTGGTTCATTCAATGTGACCACAAGTTCAAGAGTCAAATTCCTCATTGGTTTGTTTTATGGTGGGAACGATTTGGTCTCATCCATAAAGTTCTTCCGATTGAGCTTCAGTCAGTTCTTTCTGTATTTTGTTGCAGAGCCCCTAATAATCCGAAGAATGATTGTATTCCAGTTATTCTTCAATTTGTTAGTAAATATAAGATTCCATGGATTCTGAAATGGAATTATGGATTTTATTCTCCTGTTGTCGAAATTGATCTTCAGTCAGAAAAAGATAAATCTATTATTACTCGCAATAACATTAGTCAATTGACTTATGTTACTCGCGAATTCTCTATTAAATGGTGGGATAAATTTGATGTTTATCGCATCGTTGGTCAAGTTCAAAAGGAGTCATCTTCCAGTAAATCAAAAAAATTCCCAAACAAAGTTAGATTTTGCAGATAATTATCACTGTTCCAATGCTGAGTTGAAGCAGTTAGCACGGCTTATTCAAAAACGAGTGGATAAACTCAGTGAGGACTCTATTCCCTCAATCTGTTCATCTTCCTCGTTCAAAGATAGTCATGAGGCCTCTAGCCCTAATGATCCGTACGGCAGCATTTCTCTCCAAGATGCTCAGGATCCTTTTGCCTAGGATTCCTACAGTTACAGCATATTGCAAGCGGCAGACAAAGACCTGTTGCTTTCACCAAAGTCATCAGTACAGCCGAAAGTAAAAGTAGAGTCAGTTTGTAATTTAGCTGAGTCATGTCCTGTTCGTCGGCCAGATGGTCACTTTAGTCAAAAGTATTTCTGATGTATTAAGTAAAGTTGTATTAACGGGTCTGTAATAGTCAAAAGTTGTATGTAATAGTCAAAAGTTGTAATAATGCTTATGTCTTTTGATAAAGCGTTATATTTCTTCAATAGTTAATAATGTTTTGTAATTATTGAGTTGTAATCTGTACGCCTTCTCTCATTCCTATATAAGAGAGGCTCGGTCATTTGTGTAAGGCAGGATTTAGATATCCAATAGAGAGCTTGAGAAGACTCAGATTCCTATCTGACTAATCTTCAACCCTCTAGCCATCTATCTTCGTTATAACATGTTAGGCTTCTATAATCGAGTTCAATTGTAAGTTACTTTCAGTCATCTACTAGTAATTTATTTATCAATTAATAAAAGTTTTATTTTATTTCAAACACTTGTTAATACGTATGAACTGCTGTTATCATTTCTTATAGTTTTACTATAGTTGTGATCACTCTTTCTGATTAGTCCGTTGTTCTGCTATTATGATTATATGGAAGCTTGGAATAAGGTTTTTCTGTTTCAAACTCCTTCTTTTAGTCATTTGTGGTTCATTCAATGTGACCACAAGTTCAAGAGTCAAATTCCTCATTGGTTTGTTTTATGGTGGGAACGATTTGGTCTCATCCATAAAGTTCTTCCGATTGAGCTTCAGTCAGTTCTTTCTGTATTTTGTTGCAGAGCCCCTAATAATCCGAAAAATGATTGTATTCCAGTTATTCTTCAATTTGTTAGTAAATATAAGATTCCATGGATTCTAAAATGGAATTATGGATTTTATTCCCCTGTTGTCGAAATTGATCTTCAGTCAGAAAAAGATAAATCTATTATTACTCGCAATAACATTAGTCAATTGACTTATGTTACTCGCGAATTCTCTATTAAATGGTGGGATAAATTTGATGTTTATCGCATCGTTGGTCAAGTTCAAAAGGAGTCATCTTCCAGTAAATCCAAAAAATCTTCCCAAACAAAGTTAGATTTTGCGGATAATTATCACTGTTCCAATGCTGAGTTGAAGCAGTTAGCACGGCTTATTCAAAAACGAGTGGATAAACTCAGTGAGGACTCTATTCCCTCAATCTGTTCATCTTCCTCGTTCAAAGATAGTCATGAGGCCTCTAGCCCTAATGATCCGTACGGCAGCATTTCTCTCCAAGATGCTCAGGATCCTTTTGCCTAGGATTCCTACAGTTACAGCATATTGCAAGCGGCAGACAAAGACCTGTTGCTTTCACCAAAGTCATCAGTACAGCCGAAAGTAAAAGTAGAGTCAGTTTGTAATTTAGCTGAGTCATGTCCTGTTCGTCGGCCATATGGTCACTTTAGTCAAAAGTATTTCTGATGTATTAAGTAAAGTTGTATTAACGGGTCTGTAATAGTCAAAAGTTGTATGTAATAGTCAAAAGTTGTAATAATGCTTATGTCTTTTGATAAAGCATTATATTTCTTCAATAGTTAATAATGTTTTGTAATTATTGAGTTGTAATCAGTACGCCTTCTCTCATTCCTATATAAGAGAGGCATAGCCATTTGTGTAAGGCAGGATTTAGATATCCAATAGAGAGTTTTAGAAGACTCAGATTCCTATCTGACTAATCTTCTACCCTCTAGCCTTCTATCTTCGTTATAACATGCTAGGCTTCTATAATCGAGTTTAATTGTAAGTTACTTTCAATCATCTACTAGTAATTTATTTATCAATCAATAAAAGTTTTATTTTATTTCAAACTCTTGTTAATACGTATGAACTGCTGTTATCATTTCTTATAGTTTTACTATAGTTGTGATCACTCTTTCTGATTAGTCCGTTGTTCTGCTATTATGATTATATGGAAGCTTGGAATAAGGTTTTTCTGTTTCAAACTCCTTCTTTTAGTCATTTGTGGTTCATTCAATGTGACCACAAGTTCAAGAGTCAAATTCCTCATTGGTTTGTTTTATGGTGGGAACGATTTGGTCTCATCCATAAAGTTCTTCCGATTGAGCTTCAGTCAGTTCTTTCTGTATTTTGTTGCAGAGCCCCTAATAATCCGAAGAATGATTGTATTCCAGTTATTCTTCAATTTGTTAGTAAATATAAGATTCCATGGATTCTGAAATGGAATTATGTATTTTATTCCCCTGTTATCGAAATTGATCTTCAGTCAAAAAAAGATAAATCTATTATTACTCGCAATAACATTAGTCAATTGACTTATGTTACTCGTGAATTCTCTATTAAATGGTGGGATAAATTTGATGTTTATCGCATCGTTGTTCAAGTTCAAAAGGAGTCATCTTCCAGTAAATTCAAAAAAATTTCCCAAACAAAGTTATATTTTGCAGATATAGATCACTGTTCCAATGCTGAGTTGCAGCAGTTAGCACGGCTTATTCAAAAACGAGTGGATAAACTCAGTGAGGACTCTATTCCCTCAATCTGTTCATCTTCCTCGTTCAAAGATAGTCATGAGGTCTCTAGCCCTAATGATACGTACGGCAGCATTTCTCTCCATGATGCTCAGGATCCTTTTGCCTAGGATTCCTACAGTTACAGCATATTGCAAGCGGCAGACAAAGACCTGTTGCTTTCACCAAAGTCATCAGTACAGCCGAAAGTAAAAGTAGAGTCAGTTTGTAATTTAGCTGAGTCATGTCCTGTTCGTCGGCCATATGGTCACTTTAGTAAAAAGTATTTCTGATGTATTAAGTAAAGTTGTATTAACGGGTCTGTAATAGTCAAAAGTTGTATGTAATAGTCAAAAGTTGTAATAATGCTTATGTCTTTTGATAAAGCGTTATATTTCTTCAATAGTTAATAATGTTTTGTAATTATTGAGTTGTAATCTGTACGCCTTCTCTCATTCCTATATAAGAGAGGCTCGGTCATTTGTGTAAGGCAGGATTTAGATATCCAATAGAGAGCTTGAGAAGACTCAGATTCCTATCTGACTAATCTTCAACCCTCTAACCATCTATCTTCGTTATAACATGTTAGGCTTCTATAATCGAGTTTAATTGTAAGTTACTTTCAGTCATCTACTAGTAATTTATTTATCAATCAATAAAAGTTTTATTTTATTTCAAACTCTTGTTAATACGTATGAACTGCTGTTATCATTTCTTATAGTTTTATTATAGTTGTGATCACTCTTTCTGATTAGTCCGTTGTTCTGCTATTTTGATTATATGGAAGCTTGGAATAAGGTTTTTCTGTTTCAAACTCCTTCTTTTAGTCTTTTGTGGTTCATTCAATGTGACCACAAGTTCAAGAGTCAAATTCCTCATTGGTTTGTTTTATGGTGGGAACGATTTGGTCTCATCCATAAAGTTCTTCCGATTGAGCTTCAGTCAGTTCTTTCTGTATTTTGTTGCAGAGCCCCTAATAATCCGAAGAATAATTGTACTCCAGTTATTCTTCAATTTGTTAGTAAATATAAGATTCCATGGTTTCTGAAATGGAATTATGTATTTTATTCCCCTGTTGATGAAATTGATCTTCAGTCAGAAAAAGATAAATCTATTATTACTAGCAATAACATTAGTCAATTGACTTATGTTACTCACGAATTCTCTATTAAATGGTGGGATAAATTTGATGTTTATCGCATCGTTGGTCAAGTTCAAAAGGAGTCATCTTCCATTAAATTCAAAAAAAAATCCCAAACAAAGTTATATTTTGCAAATATAGATCACTGTTCCAATGCTGAGTTGCAGCAGTTAGCACGGCTTATTCAAAAACGAGTGGATAAACTCAGTGAGGACTCTATTCCCTCAATCTGTTCATCTTCCTCGTTCAAAGATAGTCATGAGGTCTCTGGCCCTAATGATACGTACGACAGCATTTCTCTCCATGATGCTCAGGATCCTTTTGCCTAGGATTCCTACAGTTACAGCATATTGCAAGCGGCAGACAAAGACCTGTTGCTTTCACCAAAGTCATCAGTACAGCCGAAAGTAAAAGTAGAGTCAGTTTGTAATTTAGCTGAGTCATGTCCTGTTCGTCGGCCAGATGGTCACTTTAGTCAAAAGTATTTCTGATGTATTAAGTAAAGTTGTATTAACGTGTCTGTAATAGTCAAAAGTTGTATGTAATAGTCAAAAGTTGTAATAATCTTTATGTCTTTTGATAAAGCATTACTGTTCCTCAATAGTTAATAATGTTTTGTAATTATTGAGTTGTAATCTGTACGCCTTCTCTCATTCCTATATAAGAGAGGCTCAGTCATTTGTGTAAGGCAGGATTTAGATATCCAATAGAGAGCTTGAGAAGACTAAGATTCCTATCTGACTAATCTTCAACCCTCTAGCCATCTATCTTCGTTATAACATGTTAGGCTTCTATAATCGAGTTCAATTGTAAGTTACTTTCAGTCATCTACTAGTAATTTATTTATCAATCAATAAAAGTTTTATTTTATTTCAAACTCTTGGTAATACGTATGAACTGCTGTTATCATTTCTTATAGTTTTACTATAGTTGTGATCACTCTTTCTGATTAGTCCGTTGTTCTGCTATTATGATTATATGGAAGCTTGGAATAAGGATTTTCTGTTTCAAACTCCTTCATTTAGTCATTTGTGGTTCATTCAATGTGACCACAAGTTCAAGAGTCAAATTCCTCATTGGTTTGTTTTATGGTGGGAACGATTTGGTCTCATCCATAAAGTTCTTCCGATTGAGCTTCAGTCAGTTCTTTCTGTATTTTGTTGCAGAGCCCCTAATAATCCGAAAAATGATTGTATTCCAGTTATTCTTCAATTTGTTAGTAAATATAAGATTCCATGGATTCTAAAATGGAATTATGGATTTTATTCCCCTGTTGTCGAAATTGATCTTCAGTCAGAAAAAGATAAATCTATTATTACTCGCAATAACATTAGTCAATTGACTTATGTTACTCGCGAATTCTCTATTAAATGGTGGGATAAATTTGATGTTTATCGCATCGTTGGTCAAGTTCAAAAGGTGTCATCTTCCAGAAAATCCAAAAAATCTTCCCAAACAAAGTTAGATTGTGCGGATATTGATCACTGTTCCATTGCTGAGTTGAGGCAGTTAGCACGGCTTATTCAAAAACGAGTGGATAAACTCAGTGAGGACTCTATTCCCTCAATCTGTTCATCTTCCTCGTTCAAAGATAGTCATGAGGCCTCTAGCCCTAATGATCCGTACGGCAGCATTTCTCTCCAAGATGCTAAAGATCCTTTTGCCTAGGATTCCTACAGTTACAGCATATTGCAAGCGGCAGACAAAGACCTGTTGCTTTCACCAAAGTCATCAGTACAGCCGAAAGTAAAAGTAGAGTCAGTTTGTAATTTAGTTGAGTCATGTCCTGTTTGTCGGCCATATGGTCACTTTAGTCAAAAGTATTTCTGATGTATTAAGTAAAGTTGTATTAACGCGTCTGTAATAGTAAAAAGTTGTATGTAATAATCAAAATTTGTAATAATGCTTATGTCTTTTGATAAAGAATTACTGTTCTTTAATACTTAATAATGTTTTGTAATTATTGAGTTGTAATCAGTACGCCTTCTTTCATTCCTATATAAGAGAGGCTCAGTCATTTGTGTAAGGCAGGATTTAGATATCCAATAGAGAGCTTGAGAAGACTCAGATTCCTATCTGACAAATCTTCAACCCTCTAGCCTTCTATCTTAGTTATAACATGTTATGCTTCTATAATTGAGTCTAATTGTAAGTTACTTTCAGTCATCTACTTGTAATTTATTTATCAATCAATAAAAGTTTTATTTTATTTCAAACTCTTGTTAATATATATGAACTGCTGTTATCATTTCTTATAGTTTTACTATAGTTGTGATCACTCTTTCTAATTAGTCCGTTGTTCTGCTATTATGATTATATGGAAGCTTGGAATAAGATTTTTCTGTTTCAAACTCCTTCTTTTAGTCATTCGTGGTTCATTCAATGTGACCACAAGTTCAAGAGTCAAATTCCTCATTGGTTTGTTTTATGGTGGGAACGATTTGGTCTCATCCATAAAGTTCTTCCGATTGAGCTTCAGTCAGTTCTTTCTGTATTTTGTTGCAGAGCCCCTAATAATCCGAAGAATGATTGTATTCCAGTTATTCTTCAATTTGTTAGTAAATATAAGATTCCATGGATTCTGAAATGGAATTATGTATTTTATTCCCCTGTTGTTGAAATTGATCTTCAGTCAGAAAAAGATAAATCTATTATTACTCGCAAAAACATTAGTCAATTGACTTATGTTACTCGCGAATTCTCTATTAAATGGTGGGATAAATTTGATGTTTATCGCATCGTTGGTCAAGTTCAAAAGGAGTCATCTTCCAGTAAATTCAAAAAAATTCCCAAACAAAGTTAGATTTTGCAGATATTGATCACTATTCCAAAGCTGTGTTGAAGTAGTTAGCACGACTTATTCAAAAACGAGTGGATAAACTCAGTGAGGACTCCATTCCCTCAATCTGTTCATCTTCCTCGTCCAAAGATAGTCATGAGGCCTCTGGCCCTAATGATACGTACGGCAGCATTTCTCTCCAAGATGCTCAGGTTCCTTTTGCCTAGGATGTCTACAGTTACAGCATATTGCAAGCGGCAGACAAAGACCTGTTGCTTTCACCAAAGTCATCAGTACAGCCTAAAGTAAAAGTAGAGTCAGTTTGTAATTTAGCTGAGTCATGTCCTGTTTGTCGGCCATATGGTCACTTTAGTCAAAAGTATTTCTGATGTATTAAGTAAAGTTGTATTAACGTGTCTGTAATAGTCAAAAGTTGTATGTAATAGTCAAAAGTTGTAATAATGTTTATGTCTTTTGATAAAGCATTACTGTTCCTCAATAGTTAATAATGTTTTGTAATTATTGAGTTGTAATCAGTACGCCTTCTCTCATTCCTATATAAGAGAGGCTCAGTCATTTGTGTAAGGCAGGATTTAGATATCCAATAGAGAGCTTGAGAAGACTCAGATTCCTATCTGACTAATCTTCAACCCTCTAGCCTTCTATCTTAGTTATAACATTTTAGACTTCTATAATCGAGTCTAATTGTAAGTTACTTTCAGTCATCTACTTGTAATTTATTTATCAATTAATAAAAGTTTTATTTTATTTCAAACTCTTATTAATACATATGAACTGCTATTATCATTTCTTATAGTTTTACTATAGTTGTGATTCAGATTTGTATGCGCCACTCTTTCTCTCCATTCGACTTCATCCTCCACCTTCTTGGTATCAGAGCCATGTGTTGTTTGTTTACTAAGTGTTGTTCTAAATCTGTTTAATCAAAGTCATTTTTGAAAATCTTAAGTTTTTAATTCTTCTTTGTTCTTGAAGTCACCTAAGCTCTTTCTGTAGAACACCCTAGGTCGCCATTGGTCCCGTTGAGCCGTTGTCAGTCTCTAGTGTTTGAGTAGTTTAGGCAAAAGGGAATCACTAGATCTAAGGGTATGCGTCTGCTTAAGGAAAGAATGGTATGTATGGAAGAACCTAGAGTTATTAAAAATTTTAATTTTTAAAAATGAGTAGATTATTCAGGTCGAATTCTTCAGTTAGTAATAGATCAGCCCTACCTCTAGTACCAGACATAGTCAACCAGGAAGAACATAGTTATGAAAATATTAATCAAACCCTTAGTAATTGGAACATACCTAGTGTGTCCCCTAAGGAAATTTATCAGTCAACCTTTATTGATAACTTTAAAACTAATTATAATGTTAAAACGGTTGAACGTGTCTATGCGATCAACAAATAATATGAAAAGTGTAGTCTTCTTTCTTCTGATGTTATAAACAAACATAGAAAGAAAGGCTATAATTTTATTCATATTGGTTTAGTTCAGGTCGCAGTTAAGCCTTTAACAATTAAAGGTATAAACTCAAGCATTTTCTTATATCTTAGAGATGCGCGATATCTTAATTATGCTCCAAGCATAATTGGTATCATGGAGTCAAGCCTGCATGATGGACCTATCCATTTCAATTGCTTTCCTGATCTCCCGTTGAGTTTAAGTGATGTTAATCTATTAAAAGCATTAACTCTGAATATTAAGACTGCAGGTGAGATAACTCCAACGATTGAGGGTTCTCAACCTATAGCCTTAATTTACAGAATTTATTATAAAGTCATGAAAACCAATTTAAATATTCATGCTCTTAATAAATGTCCGAAAGATCACACTGTTTTAATTCAAAGTAGTACTAGTAACGCTAATATCCAAACTCCAAGGACTATTCTTTGGAAAGATATTACGCTTCCTAGTCAGTGGATCCTCCCTCAAGAGATTCCACAAAAACTAGTAATAAATAATTTGTTGAATTTAGATAATATTAAACAATTTTCTGATGGTACTGTTCGAGTCAGTTTTGAACGTACCAGACGACCTTTAATTATAGAAGAATTTACTAATTCTTCAGTTCCTTCGGTTTCAATAAGAGATACTGAAGTATTAAGTGATTTTTCTATTCCTGATATTAAAATGAAAGGTATTCTTAATCAAGGTCAGACTAGTCATCTTTGTTACACTCCTCCTACTCAGGTTGAAGATGAACAAGATGATGTGTCTCCTACAGTTTCTGTAGGACCAACCCCTTCTGATTTCGAAGCACCTATTAATCATCAGTTAAGAGTAATCACTAAAGCATTTAAATTAGATTGGGATAGTCTGGTTGCAGATTTTAATTCCACGTCTAATAAAGAAAAACGCCATACTTTTCGTAATAAATATGATAAGCATGACAGAGATAAAATTGTTAATAAATGGAAAAAATATTTAAAAAATAATCAAGAGAACCTTACATTTTATGATTGGTATGATAAATATCATTCACAATGTAAAGTCCTTACAAAATGTAAGTGGACAAAAGAGGATAAGTCAAAAATTTTAGCATCTCATCCTCCTTTAGGAACTGTTCTTTTACATGTTAAAAACACCCCAGTTGTTGCTAGCCCATTTAAAGTTGCTGAAAGGAAAACTGATGAAAAGAAAATTATTGAACAAAATAATTTTACTAATCAGTATTTAGCCATGATTGGAAAACAGTTAGATAAAATTGAAGAAAAGTTTGATCATTCTTTAGTTAAAAATCCTGAAAAGAAACTAGATCAACCTTTATTAACTCTCATAGAAAAAATAGAAGGAATGGGATTGCCTAATAAAGACTCTGATTTAGTTAAAAATATTGATAAGTTAATTAAAAAGATTGGTTCAAGTTCTGGTGAAGCTAGTGGTACTGTTGCTATCATCGATCAAGTAGATGATTCCGATGATGAAAGTAATAGTCAGTCAGAAGTTAGTTCTCAAGTCGCTTCTATCCCAGATCTTGCTGAACAGTTAAACAAGTTAACTTTTAATAACACTAGTATTATAAAAAAGTGGTATTCTAGACCCACTCCCCCTGATCTTCAGTATGAGAGAAAAACCTAGATAATCAATTTTCTATATCGTCTAATAAAATTTATGAATGAAATATTGATGGGTTTAGTGAGCATCAGATTTTTACTAAAATAAATTATTTGTCAATGGTAGCCAATAGTTATATTACAGCGTTCAGCAGCTTAACTCAGCCTGATATCATTGAAATATTAACTAATGGTTTCACTGGTGTACTTCGCTCTTGGTGGGAAAAAAACCTTGACGAAGATGCAAGGAATTCTATTATCCATGCTCGCCAGTTAGATGACAATGGTCAAACTATCTTCAGAGAAGATATAGGTTTAGGTATTCCTGATGGCATTAACACATTAATTTTTACAATAATAAAACATTTTATTGGAACTCCCAATAATATCACTGAGAGAATTCATGACCAGTTAAGTAATCTCACATGTCCCACTTTAAGCGATTTTAGGTGGTACAAAGATGTTTTTATTTCTCGTGTTATGATGCGCAGTGAAAGTAATAAACCATTTTGGAAAGAAAAAATTGTTAATGGTCTTGTTAACTTATTTTCTCATAAGGTTAGGGAAAAACTTAGTAAAACTTTTGGATATATCAATTATGATAACCTGACTTATGGTGACATAATCAGTTATATTCAAAAGATCGGATTAAAAATGTGTATTGATTTTAAGATTGCTAAACTAGGCTGCTAAAGATAAGAAAAAAGCTAAGTATGAGCTGGGCACGTTTTGTGAACAATATGGTTTACCTCCTATTGCTCCCTCTAGAAGAAAGCACAGGAAAAAATAAATTGAAAAGCGCAAAACGAGAAAGCATCATAAGAAGCGGTCTAGTAGTCAATCTAAAAATCAAGAGAATTACTATGAAAAACCTAAGTCAAGAAATAAAACTCATAGTAAAAAATCTACTTCTAAGTCATAGGATAAGAGTAAAATTACCTGTTATAATTGTGGTAAAAAGGGTCATTACAAAAGTGAGTGTAAGTTAAAACAAAAGTTGAGTCAGTTAAATATCTCTGTTGAAGACACTGATAAGATTTTAGAGTTAATAAGAATTGAGAATGATGTTGATGATGACAACAATCATTCTGATATTCCTTATTCCTCTGGTAATGACGAAGATAGTCAAACCCCTAGTGATGATAATGAAGTTACCCTTTGTACTGACAATTGTAGATCTGATTGTTGTAAGACTATTAACGTACTTAGCAAAGAAGATCAAGAGAGCTCTTTGTTAATCGAGTTAATTAGTAAACTTACAGATGAAGATTTAAAATTACAGTACATGAAATAATTAAAAGATTTATTTTCTAAAAATAATTCAGGTAAGGGTGAGGTTATTAGGGGTAAAGATAAGCCTGTAATTAGCCATAATAAAACCCTTGAAAGATTTAAAGCCGCGGATAGGGAAATTACCCTCCCTAAGTTAAATCAAGAAGTTAATAAACTTAAGATAGAGATTTCTGGTCTTAAGACTAAAATTTCTGATTTACGTAAAGAAATGACTACTCTAGCTACTAAAAGTTCATAACTTCAAATTAATGATTCATCAGATAATGAAGAAGAAGCTGAATCTTCTAATGCCAAAGAAGATGAGTCACTTCTTATGGTTCAGGGTAATTCTCTGAAAAGGTTAAAAGACATTACCATTCAAAAATGGTATATTATTGTTCGTCTAGTTATTGATGGAACTTTTGCAATTCAGCTTCCTGCTCTAGTTGACACTGGTGCAGATCTTAATTGCATTCAGGAAGGATTAATTCCTACCAAGTTCTATAAAAAGACTAGTAAACGTCTTAATTCTAATAATGGTAGTATGATGGAGATAAAATATAAACTGCCTAAAGTTCATATTTGCCAAGACAACATGTGTTTTAAAACTTCCTTTGTTTTAATTTGCAACTTTACAGATAAGATCATTTTAGGACTCCCGTTTATATATTTATTATATCCATTTACTACTAGTAATAATGGTTTAACAACTGAGCACTTAGGCCAGAAAGTTGTTTTTGAATTTATCACTCAGCCTAAGGAAAGAGATTTGAAATTCATTCAAGACGAGTCTATTTCAAAATCTTTGAATTTGTTAAACTGTAAAACTTCACAGTTAAAATTCCTGAAACAGGAAATTAAATATAAATAGGTTGAGGATCTTCTCCTTTTTGATAAAATTCAAGATAAGATTGAAGAACTTCGCGTGTTTATGACAAAAAATTTATGTGCTGATTCTCCTAATGCCTTTTGGCATAGAAGAAAACATGTGGTTAGGCTTCCTTATGCTAAGGAATTCAAAGAGCACTTGATTCCTACTAAGGCAAGACCTATTCAGATGAGTCATCAGCAGATGGAGCTTTGCAAACAAGAAATTAATGACTTGCTTGCAAAAGGTTTAATTAAACATAGTAAATCGCCTTGGTCTTGTCCATCTTTTTATGTAAATAATGAAGCTGAGAAAGAGAGAGGTGTTCCCCGCCTAGTTATTAATTACAAGCCCCTTAATAAGGTTTTAGAATGGATTAGGTATCCCTTGCCTAATAAAGAAGACCTTCTTAGTCGGCTTAGTAATGCAACCATCTTTAGTAAATTTGACCTTAAGTCGGGATTCTGGCAAGTCAGTATTCATCCTAGTGATAGGTATAAAACTGCCTTCACCACCCCTTTTGGTCATTACGAGTGGGTTGTTCAAGCATTTGGCTTGAAAAACGCCGCTAGTAAGTTTTAAAATATTCTTAATGAAATTTTGAATCCTTTTAGTCATTTCATCAATGTTTATATTGATGATATTCTGGTCTTTTCAAAGTCAATTGATGAACACTTCAAACATTTGAATTCGTTATTCAAAGCTATTAAAGTTAATGGTTTGGTTCTTTCCCCTACAAAATATAGTCTGTTCCAAACTAGAGTCAAATTCCTAGGTCATGATATTTATCGTGGTCTAGTCCGTCCAATTCAACGAGTCATTCAGTTCGCAGATAAATTCCCTGATAAAACTCAACTCCAGCGATTCTTAGGATCTCTTAATTACGTGGGTAAGTTTTATCAAAATGTAAGGAAAAACTGTAAACCTCTGTTTCTTCGTTTACAGAAATATCCTCCTCCTTGGACTGATGAACATACTGCCATCGTCCAACAAGTCAAAAAATATGTTAAGGTTTTGCCCTGCCTTGGCATCTCTAATGAATCTGCTTATAAAATTGTTGAAACTGACGCCTCCGAAATTGGATTTGGTGGCATTCTGAAGCAGAAATTAACCCCTACTTTGTCTTAGCAAATTGTTCGATTTCACTCTAGCGTGTGGAATCAAGCTCAATTAAACTATAGTACTATTAAAAAAGAGATTTTAGCTTTGGTTTTGTGTATTAGTAAGTTTCAAAATGATTTATTAAATCAAAGATTTTTAGTTCCTATCGACTGAAAATCAGCCAAATACATTTTAGAAAAGGATGTTAAAAATATTGCTGCAAAACATATTTTTGCCCACTAGTAGTCTATTTTAAGTATTTTTGATTTTGATATTGAATATATTAAATGCAGTGAAAATTCAGTTCCTGATTTTCTTACACGAGAATTTATTCATTCAGGTACCCAGAATAAATGAGTGTGAGAGGTAACAAGAATGTTCGGCCTCCTGGCCCTCCAGGCCCAGGCCCGCCTAGTCAAAGGCCCTTGGGAGCCATAATCCCACATCCAGTTAACCCAGTTACACCTATTGATGTAGCAAATAGGTTTACGGTCCTTGGTACTGTTCCAAAGCCCTATAATACGATTTTGGCCCAGCACCCCAAGCCCATTGATCCTTTTGCTTTGTCTTCCTCCAGTAACCCTACTTCTGGTCAACGTACTCATTCTGAGTATGTCCCTGTCTATTCCACCAATTTATTTCATATTGAAAGACATATGAAATCAATTGATGATCCAGTCAAATTGGCCTCCTAGTTCTTCCCAATTAGGATGGCATTTTCTCTTGCTCCTTATAAATCCTTTGTGTTATAAGGACATTCTTCTCTAAACACAGTCAGTCCTAATCAAACCTATTTATGATAGAAATGATTCCTCTAAAATCATCTATCATTCTCTCTATATTAAACAGATTATCTCCATGTCTGACTAGGGTAATCATCCTTTTGATCTGCGTCAGTTAAGTGATCATGATAGCCAGTTCTGCTATTATGATTATATGGAAGCTTGGAATAAGGTTTTTCTGTTTCAAACTCCTTCTTTTAGTCATTCGTGGTTCATTCAATGTGACCACAAGTTCAAGAGTCAAATTCCTCATTGGTTTGTTTTATGGTGGGAATGATTTGGTCTCATCCATAAAGTTCTTCCGATTGAGCTTCAGTCAGTTCTTTCTGTATTTTGTTGGAGAGCCCCTAATAATCCGAAGAATGATTGTATACCAGTTATTCTTCAATTTGTTAGTAAATATAAGATTCCATGGATTCTGAAATGGAATTATGGATTTTATTCTCCTGTTGTCGAAATTGATCTTCAGTCAGAAAAACATAAATCTATTATTACTCGCAATAACATTAGTCAATTGACTAATGTTACTCGCGAATTCTCTATTAAATGGTGGGATAAATTTGATGTTTATCGCATCGTTGGTCAAGTTCAAAAGGAGTCATCTTCCAGTAAATCAAAAAAATCTTCCCAAACAAAGTTAGATTTTGCGGATATTGATCACTGTTCCAATACTGAATTGAAGCAGTTAGCATGGCATATTCAAAAACGAGTGGATAAACTCAGTGGGGACTTTATTCCCTCAAACTGTTCATCTTCCTCGTCCAAAGATAGGCATGAGGCCTCTAACCCTAATGATCCGTACAGCAACATTTCTCTCCAAGATGCTCAGGATCCTTTTGCCTAGGATGCCTACAGTTACAGCATATTACAAGCGGCAGACAAAGACCTGTTGCTTTCACCAAAGTCATCAGTACAGCCGAAAGTAAAAGTAGAGTCAGTTTGTAATTTAGCTGAGTCATGTCCTGTTTGTCGGCCATATGGTCACTTTAGTCAAAAGTATTTCTGATGTATTAAGTAAAGTTGTATTAACGCGTCTATAATTGTCAAAAGTTGTATGTAATAGTCAAAAGTTGTAATAATGTTTATGTCTTTTGATAAAGCATTACTGTTCTTCAATAGTTAATAATGTTTTGTAATTATTGAGTTGTAATCAGTACGCCTTCTCTCATTCCTATATAAGAGAGGCTCAGTCATTTGTGTAAGGCAGGATTTAGATATCCAATAGAGAGTTTGAGAAGACTCAGATTTCTATCTGACTAATCTTCAACCCTCTAGCCTTCTATCTTAGTTATAACATGTTAGGCTTCTATAATTGAGTCTAATTGTAAGTTACTTTCAGTCATCTACTTGTAATTTATTTATCAATCAATAAAAGTTTTATTTTATTTCAAACTCTTGTTAATACATATGAACTGCTGTTATCATTTCTTATAGTTTACTATAGTTGTGATTCAGATTTGTATGCGCCACACTTTCTCTCCCTTCGCCTTCATCTTCCGCCTTCTTGGTATCAAAGCCATGTGTTGTTTGTTTGCTAAGTGTTGTTCTAAATCTGTTTAATCAAAGTCATTTTTGAAAATCTTAAGTTTTTAATTCTTCTTTGTTCTTGAAGTCACCTAAGCTCTTTCTGTAGAACTCCCCAGGTTGACATAGGTCCCTTTGAGCCGTTGTCAGTCACTGGTGTTTGAGCAGTTTAGGCAAAAGGGAATCACTAGATCTAAGGGTATGCGTCTGCTTAAGGAAAGAAGGGTATGTATGGAAGAACCTAGAGTTATTAAAAATTTTAATTTTTAAAAATGAGTAGATTATCCAGGTCCAGTTCTTCAGTTAGTAATAGATCGGCCCTACCTCCAGTACCAGACATAGTCAACCAGGAAGAACATAGTTATGAAAACATTAATCAAACCCTTAGTAATTGGAACATACCTAATGTGTCCCCTAAGAAAATTTATCAGTCAACCTTTATTGATAACTTTAAAACTGATTATAATGTTAAAACGGTTGAACGTGTCTATGCGATCAACAAAGAATATGAAAATTATAGTCTTCTTTCTTCTGATGTTATAAACAAACATACAAAGAAAGGCTATAATTTTATTCATATTGATTTAGTTCAAGTCGCAGTTAAGCCTTTAACAATTAAAGGTATAAACTCAAGAATCTTCTTATGTCTTAGAGATGCGCGATATCTTAATTATGCTCTAAGCATAATTGGTATCATGGAGTCAAGTCTGCATGATGGACCTATCCATTTCAATTGCTTTGCTTATCTCCCGTTGAGTTTAAGTGATGTTAATCTATTAAAAGCATTAACTCTGAATATTAAGACTGCAGGTGAGATAACTCAAATGATTGAGGGTTCTCAACCTATAGCCTTAATTTACAGAATTTATTATAAAGTCATGAAAACCAATTTAAATATTCATGCTCTTAATAATAGTCCGTAAGATCATAGTGTTTTAATTCAAAGCAGTACTTGTAACGCTAATATCCAAACTCCAAGGACTATTCTTTGGAAAGATATTACGCTTCCTAATCAGTGGATCCTCCCTCAAGAGATTCCACAAAAACCAGTAATAAATAATTTGTTGAATTTAGATAATATTAAATAAATTTCTGATGGTACTGTTCGAGTCAGTTTTGAACGTACCAGACAACCTTTAATTATAGAAGAATTTACTAATTCTTCAGTTCCTTCGGTTTCAAGAAAAGATACTGAAGTATTAAGTGATTTTTCTATTCCTGATATTAAAATGAAAGGTATTCTTAATCAAGGTCAGACTATTCATCTTTGTTACACTCCTCCTACTCAGGTTGAAGATGAACAAGATGATGTATCTCCTACAGTTTCTATAGGACCAACCCCTTCTGATTTCGAAGCACCTATTAATCATCAGTTAAGAGTAACCACTAAAGCATTTAAACTAGATTGGGATAGTCTAGTTGCAGATTTTAATTCCATGTCTAATAAAGAAAAACGCCATGCTTTTCGTAATAAATATAATAAGCATGACAGAGATAAAATTGTTAATAAATGGAAAAAATATTTAAAAAATAATCAAGAGAACCTTACATTTTATGATTGGTATGATAAATATCATTCACAATGTAAAGTCCTTACAAAAAGTCAGTGGACAAAAGAGTATAAGTCAAAAAATTTAGCATCTCATCCTCCTTTAGAAACTGTTCTTTTACATGTTAAAAACACCCCAGTTGTTGCTAGCCCATTTAAAGTTGCTGATAGGAAAACTGATGAAAAGAAAATTATTGAACAAAATAATTTTACTAATCAGTATTTAGCCACAATTGGAAAACAGTTAGATAAAATTGAAGAAAAGTTTGATCATTCTTTAGTTAAAAATCCTGAAAAGAAACTAGATCAACCTTTATTAACTCTCCCAGAAAAAAGAGTAGGAATGGGATTGCCTAAGAAAGACTCTGATTTATTTAAAAGTATTGATAAGTTAATTAAAAAGATTGGTTCAAGTTCTGGTGAAGCTAGTGGTACTGTTGCTATCATCGATCAAGTAGATGATTCCGATGATGAAAGTAATAGTCAGTCAGAAGTTAGTTCTCAAGTCGCTTCAATCCCAGATCTTGCTGAACAGTTAAACAAGTTAACTTTTAATAACACTAGTATTAAAAAAAATTGGTATTCTAGACCCACTCCCCCTGATCTTCAGTATGAGGAGAAAAACCTAGATAATCAATTTTCTGTATCGTCTAATAAAATTTATGAATGAAATATTGATGGGTTTAGTGAGCATCAGATTTAAAATGAATCATTTGTCAATGGTAGCCAATTGTTATATTACAGCGTTCAGCAGCTTAACTCAGCCTGATATTGTTGAAATATTAACTAATGGTTTCACTGGTGTACTTCGCTCTTGGTGGGAAAAAAACCTTGACGAAGATGCAAGGATTTCTATGATCCATGCTCGCCAGTTAGATGACAATGGTCAACCTATCTTCAGAGAAGATATAGGTTTCGGTATTCCTGATGGCATTAACACATTATTTTTCACAATAATAAAATATTTTATTGGAACTCCCAGTAATATCACTGAGAGAATTCATGACCAGTTAAGTAATCTCACTTGTCCCACTTTAAGTGATTTTAGGTGGTACAAAAATATTTTTATTTCTCTTGTTGTGATGCGCAGTGATAGTAATAAACCATTTTGGAAAGAAAAATTTGTTAATGGTCTTCTTAACTTATTTGCTCATAAGGTTAGGGAAGAACTTAGTAAAACTCTTAGATATATCGATTATGATAACCTGACTTATGGTGACATAATCAGGTATATTCAAAAGCCCGGATTAAAAATGTGTATTGATTTTAAGATTGCTAAACAGGCTGCTAAAGATAAGAAAAAAGCTAAGTATGAGTTGGGCATGGTTTACCTCCTATTGCTCCCTCTAGAAGAAAGCACAGGAAAAAACAAATTGAAAAGCGCAAAACGAGAAAGCATCATAAGAAACGGTCTAGTAGTCAATCTAAAAATCAAGAGAATTACTATGAAAAACCTAAGTCAAGAAATAAAACTCATAGTAAAAAATCTACTTCTAAGTCATAGGATAAGAGTAAAATTAACTGTTATAATTGTGGTAAAAAAGGTCATTACAAAAGTGAGTGTAAGTTAAAACAAAAGTTGAGTCAGTTAAATATCTCTGTTGAAGACACTGATAAGATTTTAGAGTTAATAAGAATTGAGAATGATGTTGACAACAATCATTCTGATATTCCTTATTCCTCTGGTAATGACGAAGATAGTCAAACCCCTAGTGACGATAATGAAGTTACCCTTTGTACTGACAATTGTAGATCTGATTGTTGTAAGACTATTAACGTACTTAGCAAAGAAGATTAAGAGAGCTCTTTGTTAATCGAGTTAATTAGTAAACTTACAGATGAAGATTTAAAATTACAGTACATGAAACAATTAAAAGATTTGTTTTCTAAAAACAATTCAGGTAAGGGTAAGGTTATAAGGGGTAAAGATAAGCCTGTAATTAGCCTTAATAAAACCCTTGAAATATTTAAAGCAGCGGATAGGGAAATTACCCTCCCTGAGTTAAATCAAGAAGTTAATAAACTTAAGAAAGAGATTTCTGGTCTTAAGACTGAAATTTCTGATTTACGTAAAGAAATGACTACTCTGGCTACTAAAAGTTCAGAACTTCACATTACTGATTCATCAGATAATGAAGAAGAAGAAGCTGAATCTTCTAATGCCAAAGAAGATGAGACACTTCTTATGGTTCAGGGTAATTCTCTGAAAAGGTTAAAAGACATTACCATTCAAAAATGGTATATACAAATCCCTCCCTGAGTTATCAGTGGATCCTCCCTCAAGAGATTCCACAAAAATCAGTAATAAATAATTTGTTGAATTTAGATAATATTATATATAGCTCATTTTACATCTCATGTACACAAGGCTGCTTGGCACACTTACTTATAATACTGATTGTATTAGTGTAAGTATGTACCATGTCGTGATACTTAGGAAGCTTTTGTTCATGGCCGTGGTGATTCAGGTAAGTAACAGAGCTAATCCACATTACAAAAACCTGTAGGTTGAGAACAAGATTATTTTGGGATATATATACTATTGCAACCTGCACCACTTTCGCCACAAAAATAAAACTCCAAAGTGACATAATTCATTACGGCACAAACTAGTACTATAAATATTTGTCTGCTCACCAGGTATGGAAATCTATATAGCTTCAGCATTTAGACTAGGGTAGCTAAGCCAGTGCAAGAAATACTCAACAATGTGGTACGATTTTTTCCATTTATAAAAAAATTGATTTTTGACTTGGTATTTATGAATAGGCACAGCCCTACAAGATATACTTCATATGCTGTATGGAAGATTTAGGTATCAATTACAATAGGACATTAAAGTTTTAAGTTCAATTTCTTGCGCTTTTGCTTAGTTGGTTGTTAATAGAACTGTGTTCACAAAGCTGTAGATATTCAAAATTTTCATGTAGAGATTGACTTTTGTGCAGGGTAACAGTGTTGAAGAAGACAAATAAGTAGAATGAAATGTGAGAAAGAAGCTGACTACAGTGGAGCTATCACAAAAAGAGCCAACATCTTAATTTTATGGATAGTTTGGTATATTTTGTGGGTGTAGTTAAATTCGCAATTCAATGTACGTAATAGTAATTATATTAACAAGTGAATTTGAAACTATAAACGTATGGTATTATTGGGATGTATGGTATTTTGAAATATAAAATGCTTATATTTTGGCTTTAAATATTGTGGATTGTGTTTTTTAAATAAACAACGCTTTTTAGAATAAAATGTTGTCTATTTGTCAAATAGACAACGTTTTTAGAAAAAAAAACTAGTATAATGTGTCAAATAGACAATGCTTTTTAGAATGAAAAATGATGATAAACGTTGTTTAATGTGTCTAAAAACGTTGTCTATTTGTCAAATAGACAACGTTTTTTAACCGTTGTCTATTTGTGTCTAAAAACGTTGTCTATTTGACAAATAGTCAACGTTTATTAACCGTTGTCTATTTGTCAAATAGACAACGTTTATTAGCCGTTGTCTATTTGTGCCTAAAAACGTTGTCTACTTGACAAATAGACAACGATTTTTTGAAAAACGTTGTCTACTTGACAAATAGACAACTCTTTTTTGAAAAAACGTTGTCTATTTGTGTCTAATAGATGACACTGCTAACCACGACGTTTTTTGGGGATCTATTACAATATTTTTTAAACGTTGTCTATTTACTTTTTTCTACTAGTGCCATCTTTCAATTGTAGCAGATCTTGTTGGGTTTGTATGTAACGCAATCATGCAATCAAATCACATAAATAGGGCGGAAGCGTAAAAACTAGGTTTTCAAAATTTATACAAACCCATAACCATGATCATGCTTTGTGCTTGTTATCAATAATAGAAAAGAGAGAACATGGAATTATACCTTTGAAGATCTAAGCTTCCTCAGGTACAAGTTCTACTCCTTTGATTCCTTTGATTCCTCTGATAGTGGCTCCTTCCCTTGAATAATGTCAGCCACCCAAATGTTTGGCCTCTAACGGTGATCCACCAAGGAAGATGAAGAACTCAAGAAGATGGGTTATTAGCTTAACCCTTGTTTCTATCTCTATAGAATATGTGTACTCCCAACTCTTGGAAAATTTCACATCCCTTATTTCTAATATACGACTCTCTTATATAGATATTAGGTTAACCCTCCTAATCCAATTAGAATAGGGTTTTATTTAATTAATTTATATCCTAATCTTTATTAGGATTAAGAGAGAGTACTGATATTATATTAATTCCTAAACTCATTTAGAATTAAAATAATAATAATATTAATAATATTAATAAGACTCCTCTTATTAATTTATATTTAATATTTCTAAAATATTAAATAATAAACATTAAGCTATTTAATTTATTCTATCTTCATAGATTAAATTAATTATACTTAATGCATTATTACTATCATGCCATTTTCTTCTTAAATAATTCTTCTTCCTTTTATGGTGTGACCCTTTAGGTTCTCCATATTAAACCGGTTGTGAATAAATCAATTAGAACAATTCTAATCTTATTTAAATAAACAAATTAAACTAATAATCTATTTAAATAAATAACATTTATTCTACAATAGGGATAAGCCTCCCTAGCGATCAACGACTTTCCAGATAATATAGATTTCAACATTAATCATTAAAGAACCTGTGAGTTAATAGTTACCGTACAATTCAACCCTTCCACCATACAATGTCCCAATTAAATATAAGACATGGATTTACTGTCAAGTCTTAATTTATTTAATCATATGTATTTCGATTAGAAAATGCACAACTCCAAATAATGCAAATTAGAAACCTCTTTCTAATTTCATTCTACCTTGGCCAAGGATTCCTGGGTTGTCATTTAACGAATCACATAGGACATATCTCCTCTTTTACTAGAGGTGGTAGATTCTTTATTGATCATTCATTATCTCCATATGTAACTCATTACACCCAAGCATACCCTATATATGCCTTAAAAGGCCTTAAGGAATTAGTCAAAGTATAATTTGTTACATACAAGATACTATGATGATCTCAAGTCCAAGGATCACATGTACTACTATCACATTAGGAATTCCTATTGACAGGCGAGTAAAACTCCATTAGGTATTCCATAGCGAGTCATGTTCAGTGAACTTATTCTCCAATAAGCACCTACATACTTGTTTTAGTGTCTCCACACAAATGACCATGAGATCAGTCATCCTCATCCAATGAGCAAGCAACATATGTACCAATCTATCCGAATTTACTAATCCCCTTTTTAGTAATCCCACGATTGGGAACTATTTTAGTTTTAAAGCTTTCTAAGAATTTAGATCTCATTAGCATGATCAACATTATGATTCTAAAAGCATTGCTTAAAACTATGGGTTATTTACATATTATAAAAACAGCACCATGTAGATAATTAAATGCCTTTAATAAATAAATATTTTATTAATAAATAAATAAGATTGTTTACAAAGTATGTGCTTTATCATCATACATGATTGGCTTGTATGCACACTACTATCAATCTCCCACTTGCACTAAAGCCAATCGCCATGGTATCTCATACCCATATTCTCTAAGTGACGATCAAACTACTGTTGTGTTAAAGCTTTAGTAAATGGATCTGCAATGTTGTCTTGAGAGTCTACACGCTCCAAGGTGACGTCTCCTCTTTCAATGATCTCCCTGATCAAGTGAAATCGCCGCAACACGTGTTTAGATTTCTGATGAGACCTCGGTTCCTTAGCCTGTACAACAGCTCCGGTGTTGTCACAGTATACGGGAACTGCTTCTCCAATGCTAGGAACCACGCCAAGTTCAGTTATGAACTTCTTCATCCAAACAGCTTCCTTTGCAGCTTCACTTGCAGCTATATACTCTGCCTCTAGCACTGAATCAGCAACCGTTTGCTGCTTGGAACTCTTCCAACTCACTGCACCTCCGTTCAAGGTAAACACATACCCTGAAATAGATTTATTGTCATCTTGGTCTGTTTGAAAACTTGAGTCCGTGAATCCCTCGAGTTTTAATTCAGACCCACCGTAGACAAGAAAAATATCTTTAGTCCTTCTCAAGTACTTTAGGATATTTTTCACTACCTTCCAGTGCTCTTCTCCTGGATTCGACTGGTATCTGCTTGTTACACTAAGTACGTGAGCAACATCCGGTCTAGTACATATCATACCGTACATGATAGATCCTATTGCAGAAGCATAAGGGATCTTACTCATACGGCCTCTCTCCTCAGGTGTCTTTGGGGCCTGTTTCTTGGAGAGATTTATTCCATGGCTCATCGGCATGAGACCTCTTTTGGAATCTTCCATGCTAAACCTCTTTAGCATCGTATCAATGTACGTTCCTTGGGATAAGCCGAGCATCCTTTTAGATCTATCTCTATAGATCTTTATCCCCAAAATATAGGATGCTTCACCCAAGTCCTTCATGGAGAAGTTTTTAGATAACCAGATTTTAATGGATTGTAACATAGGAATGTCATTCCTTATTAGTAATATATCATCAACATATAATACAAGGAATGATACTGCGCTCCCACTAACCTTCTTGTATACACATGGTTCATCCTCATTTTTGATAAAATCAAACTCTTTGATTGTCTCATCAAAACGAATGTTCCATCTACGAGAAGCTTGCTTCAACCCATAAATGGATCGTTGTAGCTTACAGACTTGATTTGTTCCAACTTTTGAAATAAATCCCTCTGGCTGTGTCATATACACATCCTCCTCAAGTTTTCCATTGAGGAAGGCCGTTTTCACGTCCATCTGCCAGATCTCATAGTCGTTGTAAGCTGCAATCGCAAGCAAAATCCGAATGGACTTGAGCATGGCTACTGGTGAGAAGGTTTCATCATAGTCAACTCCTTGTCTTTGTTTGAAACCTTTTGCAACCAGTCGGGCCTTATAGGTCTCTACCTTTCCGTCTGCTCCAGTCTTTTTCTTAAAAACCCATTTACACCCAATAGGTTTAATACCTTCAGGTGGTGAAACCAAAGACCATACTTTGTTTTCATACATGGAGTCCATTTCAGATTTCATGGCTTCAAGCCATTTCCCTGAGTCTTTATTACTCATAGCCTGTTCGTAATTCAATGGATCATCATCATTCATGATGTTTACCTCATCGTCATCCTCTATAACGAATCCATACCTCTCAGGTATCTTCGGTACTTTTCCAGATTTACGAACATGGTGTGGTACAGTAGGTTCTTCTACTTGGTTAGGTACTTGACTTTGGTCCGTGGTAACTTGTGGTTCTTGAACTTCTTCAAGATATATCTTACTCCCACTGACCCCTTCATGGATAAACTCTTTCTCTAAGAAGGTATCATGTTTCGCAACAAACACCTTTTGATCAGTTGGATGATAGAAATAATACCCTACGGTTTCTTTAGGGTATCCAACAAATCTACACTTATCGAATTTAGTCTGTAGCTTATCATTTTCAAACTTTTTGACATAAGCTGGACAACCCCAAGTCTTAATATGCTTAAGATTTGGTTTCCTCCCTTTCCACATCTCATATGGAGTCTTTGGGGCGGATTTGGTAGGTACCTTGTTAAGTAGGTATGCAGCCGTTTCTAGGGCATATCCCCAGAAGGAAATTGGAAGGTCGGTAAAACTCATCATAGATCGAACCATGTCCAACAGTGTTCGATTTCTCCTTTCAGATACTCCATTTAACTGTGGTGTACCTGGAGGAGTCCATTGTGAGATTATATCATTTTCTCTGAGACAATTGAGAAACTCACTGCTTAAGTATTCTCCACCTCGATCTGATCGAAGTATCTTAATACTCTTGCCCGTTTGTTTCTCTACTTCACTTCTGAACTCTTTGAACTTTTCAAATGATTCTGATTTGTATTTCATTAAATACACATATCCAAATCTTGAGTGATCATCAGTGAAAGTAATAAAATAAGAATACCCACCCCGTGCACTTGTTGTCATAGGCCCACAAACGTCTGTGTGAATCAATGCCAACAACTCTGTAACTCTCTCCCTTTTTCCACTAAAAGGAGATTTAGTCATTTTACCCATGAGACAAGATTCACAAGTTGGATATGATTCATAATCAGATAGCTCGAGGAGCCCATCTTTATGCAACTTGGATAATCTTGTTTCATTGATATGACCGAGTCTACAGTGCCACATATAGGTATAATTAATATCATCTCTTTTCCTTTTCTTAATATGTTCAATTTGAAATATATTTTCTTGCAAGTCAAGTGTATAAAGTCCATTTCGCAAATTTCCAATACCATATAAAACATCGTCTTTATAAATAGAACAACCATTGTTCTTTATAATAACGTCAAAACCTTCCATATCCAATACAGAAATTGAAATAATGTTTTTAATAATATTCGGAACATAATAACAATTATTAAGATAAATGGATTTGCCCGAAGGCATTGCTAAACAATAAGTTCCTACAGCTAATGCAGCAACTTTTGCTCCATTTCCCACTCATAGGATCACCTCATCTTTGTTCAGCTTTCTACTTCTGACCAGTCCCTGCACAGTATTACATATGTGAGAACCACAGCCGGTATCCAATACCCAAGTAGAATTATGATTTTCAAAAAAATTAATTTCAATCATAAACAAACCTTGATTGGAAGTCGAAGCTTCTCCAAGCTTCTTCTCTGCTAGAAACTTCTTGCAGTTCCTCTTCCAATGTCCCGGCTCATTGCAATGAAAGCACATTCCTTTAGCTGGTTCAGGTTTCTTTTGCTCCTTTTCTTTCCCTTTTCCCTTAGCCTTCTTAGATTTCTTCTTTTCAGAAGACACCTTGGGCCTCTTCCTTTTATTGGAAGAATCCACCATCAAGACATGGTTCTTCTTGGATGAGAAGTGACCTTCTGCAGTTTTCAGCATGTTAAGCAGCTCAGGTAAGCTGACATCTAGCTTATTCATGTGAAAATTAACCACAAACTGCGAGAAGGTCTCAGGGAGTGACTGCAAGACCAAGTCTTGACTCAACTCCCCATCCATGACGAACCCAAGCTGTCCAAGGCGTTCAATCAAATTGATTACCTTCAGAACATGAGTCTCGACGGTAGTGCCCTCGGTCATCCGAGATCGAAAGAGCTCCTTAGATATCTCATATCTAGCAGTCCTACTCTGTTCACCATACAACTCCTTGAGGTGAAGCAGCATAGCAGGAGCATCCATTTTTTCGTGTTGACGCTGAAGCTCGTTATTCATGGATGCGAGCATGATGCATTGAGCCACAGATGCATCATCTTGCCACTTATTGAAAGTGGCAATCTCTTCCTCAGAGGCTGTTTCTGAAACAGATTCAGGGATAGTGGAATTTAGGACATAAGAAATCTTTTCAGCAGTGAGAACAATTCTCAGATTTCTTAGCCAGTCCTCATAATTCGGGCCGGTAAGCTTATTTGCATCAAGTATGCTTCGTAGTGAGATTAGTGATTTTGACATTTTTAAAATTCTGCATGTGAAAAGACAACATTTTAGCAAACATTCATTTTATTAACTTTGCATACCAAAATAAATTTAGGTCTTTATTTTAAATTGGTATCTCCCACTATTTTCATCAAACTATATTACCCTCACTCATATAGTTCGGCAACATCTAATTAAAGATTTGCTAGTGAGATTAAGGATCTCATTTCAAATGTATATAACCTTGTGGATAGCACAACAAGCGATATACAAATAAATAGGTAGACAACTCTTGTCAATTACATCACCATGTAACTCCTTTTATTTTGCCTCTTAAATCATAATGGTCATGTGTGTGCACATCCGAACTAAAATGATTTAAGTTAAGTCCAGCCTAGCACTTCCATAAATTCAAAAAGAAAAATTTTCGTCCTTGTGGATAGCACAACAAGACTAGATCGTTCAATTTTCTTGATAAGCATCAAATGTGATTAATTAACATCTTAAATATTCAATACTCGCCTTGTGGATAGCACAACAAACTCATATTAAATATTTAATATTCTATTAACTAATCATGCTAGAAGGCGACGTTCGATATTCCAAATATCATTTGAACGCTTCAGACTTAATATTATTTCTTTGAGGGGTTTGTTATTATTTGTCTCATCTTTTAAGCGCGCATGCACATATATATATAAAATACGCGTCATTTTATTAAACATACGAAGCATGTTTGTATAAAATATAATATATATAATATTTAGCATGCGATATAGAATACTATATTCTACCCGGATTGATTATGGACTTTTATTCTAGTTTGGTTCACTAGAACCACCAAGTGAACCAAAAGGTCAAACCTAGGAGTGCAAGAATTTAAATTTTAAATGTAACTATTACATTTAAACCCGGGCTCCATACAAACGGGTCTTCACGCGCTCCTCGCTCCTTGGTCTCCAATTTCTTCAAAATAATTCTAACTATCTCTATTACATTAACTTATTTTAAAATTAAATAGAAACCTTGATCAGCAGTCAAGGGGAAGTACATAGAAAGGAGATAGAATTTACATCGAGAATAAAACTAGAGAAGACGAGGTACGCAGACCCCATTTTATAAAACCCATACATTCAAGCATTCATCCAAAATAAAATCCAATCACATTGGTTATTGTCCATAATCAATCCCATTTATTATCATACACATCAACATATGCATCAATAAATATCCATTCATCTCATGAATAACAATGTTATTCCATATATGGATCGATGTTATTTAATGGACAAAAGTTTTGCTAAATTTTATTTTTGAAACAAAATAAACTCTTTTATTTTAATCAAAAATAAATTCAAATTAAACTCCTTTAATTTTAGCATTCTGAAATCATATTTCAGATAAAATAAACTTCTTTATTTTAAAACTTTATCAAATAAATAAACAGTTTACTTAATTAATTAAAATCAATTTTCAGGGTCTGTCCAGGTACCGGCGCAGCTGCGCCAGTAATAAACTGGGCATCTGCGCAGCTGCGCAGGTAGACGGAAGCAGCAGTTTTTGAAGACCGGCGAAGCTGCGCCAGTAATGAACTGGGAGGCTGCGCAGCTGCGCCGTTCGCCGCAGAAACTTGCAGAAAATGATTTTTGTCCAGAAAAACGATCCAATTCTCACATCAATTCATACATGGAATTATAAAATTGATAATTAGCACAAAGTTAGGCTCTGATACCACTGTTGGGTTTGTATGTAACGCAATCATGCAATCAAATCACATAAATAGGGCGGAAGCGTAAAAACTAGGTTTTCAAAATTTATACAAACCCATAACCATGATCATGCTTTGTGCTTGTTATCAATAACAGAAAAGAGAGAACATGAAATTATACCTTTGAAGATCTAAGCTTCCTCAGGTACAAGTTCTACTCCTTTGATTCCTTTGATTCCTCTGATAGTGGCTCCTTCCCTTAAATAATGTCAGCCACCCAAATGTTTGGCCTCTAACGGTGATCCACCAAGGAAGATGAAGAACTCAAGAAGATGGGTTATTGGCTTAACCCTTGTTTCTATCTCTATAGAATATGTGTACTCCCAACTCTTGGAAAATTTCACATCCCTTATTTCTAATATAAGACTCTCTTATATAGATATTAGGTTAACCCTCCTAATCCAATTAGAATAGGGTTTTATTTAATTAATTTATATCCTAATCTTTATTAGGATTGAGAGAGAGTACTGATATTATATTAATTCCTAAACTCCTTTAGAATTAAAATAATAATAATAATAATAATATTAATAAGACTCCTCTTATTAATTTATATTTAATATTTCTAAAATATTAAATAATAAACATTAAGCTATTTAATTTATTCTATCATCATAGATTAAATTAATTATACTTAATGCATTATTACTATCATGCCATTTTCTTCTTAAATAATTCTTCTTCCTTTTATGGTGTGACCCTTTAGGTTCTCCATATTAAACCGGTTGTGAATAAATCAATTAGAACAATTCTAATCTTATTTAAATAAACAAATTAAACTAATAATCTATTTAAATAAATAACTTTTATTCTACAATAGGGATAAGCCTCCCTAGCGATCAACGACTTTCCAGATAATATAGATTTCAACATTAATCATAAAAGAACCTGTGAGTTAATAGTTACCGTACAATTCAATCCTTCCACCATACAATGTCCCAATTAAATATAAGACATGGATTTACTGTCAAGTCTTAATTTATTTAATCATATGTATTTCGATTAGAAAATGCACAACTCCAAATAATGCAAATTAGAAACCTCTTTCTAATTTCATTCTACCTTCGCCAAGGATTCCTGGGTTGTCATTTAACGAATCACATAGGACATATCTTCTCTTTTACTAGAGGTGGTAGATTCTTTATTGATCGTTCATTATCTCCATATGTAACTCATTACACCCAAGCATACCCTATATATGCCTTAAAAGGCCTTAAGGAATTAGTCAAAGTATAATTTGTTACATACAAGATACTATGATGATCTCAAGTCCAAGGATCACATGTACTACTATCACATTAGGAATTCCTATTGACAGGCGAGTAAAACTCCATTAGGTATTCCATAGCGAGTCATGTTCAGTGAACTTATTCTCCAATAAGCACCTACATACTTGCTTTAGTGTCTCCACACAAATGACCATGAGATCAGTCATCCTCATCCAATGAGCAAGAAACATATGTACCAATATATCCGGATTTACTAATCCCCTTTTTAGTAATCCCACGATTGGGAACTATTTTAGTTTTAAAGCTTTCTAAGAATTTAGATCTCATTAGCATGATCAACATCATGATTCTAAAAGCATTGCTTAAAACTATGGGTTATTTACATATTATAAAAATAGCACCATGTAGATAATTAAATGCCTTTAATAAATAAATATTTTATTAATAAATAAATAAGATTGTTTACAAAGTATGTGCTTTATCATCATACATGATTGGCTTGTATGCACACTACTATCAGATCTGAGTGGTGCCTTTCCAGAGCCTCACAAGAGAACACTCTATAGAGTCCATTTATAAACAACCGACAAGATTGCCTCCTAACTGAGGGACTACACAACATACATTCACAAACATTCACGTTTTTATCGGATGCAATATGATAACATTGTGCGAGGCACTAATATAAAGCACTTAAAGATTTGAGACATTGATCACACACATAAATCATTCATACAATATGCACATGCAGAATGAAAATCAAAAAGATTGAACATGGCGTAACCCCTCTATTTTCCCTAGTGGAGTCGCCACCTGTCGACGCCTGGAAAAAACTTAAAGTTCTTTATTTCGTGTTTGTTTGAAGATTAATTGTCTTCTTTTTTCCGCTTTTTCTATTGTTTCTTGCCCTTTTTATTTTGCTAGGTTAATTAATTCATCTGAAGGGTGAGATTTAGAAAAAGACTGACATTAGTCGACTTATTTTACAAAGTTTAATTTTATTGATTAATTTTGATGATTGGACAGAATGAGACAGATTCGCCAGTTGGTATGGTTTAAATGGATGTACCAACTAATCCGAATTTTAAAGGTTTTTGCAATATGGTCCAATATGTGACTCCGTAGTATTGGTCTGAAATCGAGATTCATAGAATTCGGGGGCTAGCTTAAGCGAGGGGAAGGTGTTAGGCACCCCCCGACTTTCGTGAAAAAACGGTTACCGCATCTTATTTATTTTCTATGCATAAAATGTGTGAGTGTGTGTGAGAGAGAGAGTGTGTGTGTGTATGTGTGCATTTTATTGGTTGGTTTATTCTAAACCTTATTTTTAGTTATTTTAAAGTATTGTTGTTCCTCTTTTGCACCTATGTACGAAGGATTTGATTTAGCGAAAAAGTTCATTCTTTAGACAAATTATATATTGAAATGATATTTTGGGAAAATAAGGTTTTCAAATCCTTCGCTCAAATAGGAATCAAAGACCTTTGATACTTCTTTTTATCTTTATGTTTATTAGGTGGTTTACCTCGAAACACTTCATTTTTTATGAAAGCTCTTTGCGGTTTTGATTTGAAAATCGCTTTGTGTGACAATGCATGCAAAGAAAGAGCCAAAGCGGGTCGGATCATCATCGGGTATGAAAGCCATCTCGATGAATCCAAACACCCACAATCATAATTTACACTATCACGAGATCTTGAATACGAACTCTCGGGACTAACCCCTTGAATTCTTTTTCAAGATCCAAACATTACATATACAATGATTTCACATTATTTAAGCATTACATCGCCAAAACAAGTCCATCGTGGGAATCAAGTCAAGATCCAATCATTCGATCTCGACACCCGGATTCCTAGGCTCACATTATTATACTTAAGTATGTATGTAAAACAAATCCTAAACTCGATAATAGGTGATTTCATCTATTGAAATCCCCATTACGAGCCATTAGGACCCCCTCACCTATAGATATAGATCTAGGGCTCTACAGAGTAACCGAGACTGACCATAAATAGTAAAACATGTATATCTACCATGTATCTAAATCAATCTAGCATACGGGTTAAAGGTTCATGCTTAATAACCACTCAAAAGGCGAGATCCGGCTTAGATCTAGGTAGATCTAGCCTACGAACTGGATCTACAAGTGTAAAAACACAAAATAACTGGTGGGATCTCTAGATCAACCACCCACTACACAATATATATGTAAAATAACAAGTTATATTATGTCTAAACAATATATAACATGGATTTAATGTATTAAACAAAGTTTACAAAGGAAAAGGCTCAAAATGAGGGTTTTTCACCTTGGGGGATGCATAAACAAGCCTCTCGGAGCACAAATATAAGCCCTACAACTCAAGGTGTATGAGATCTATAATATATGTGAAAGATTTGAGCTAAATCTAGTGTTAGAATGCTAAATTTGAGCCTTTCTCTCTCTAGATCCGAGCTTCTCTTTCTAACTTCTTCTTCTCTTTTTTTTGCAAATGAGCTGCTGGTTGCTGTTTAAGGAGCTGGGAGACAAGCCATAGGAATACCTGCGGATGGAGCATGTATGTCTGAGGCTGGGTCCCATAGGTCCCATTGTCTCGATGTTTGTTCCTTAGGTCTCGGTCTGGTGAAAGTTGAACTCCATACCCAAAAATCCCAGAAAGTTCTTCCGGAAGGCTGCGAAACAAGCTCGAGTGTGATTGAATCAGAGTCCGGGAAGATGATGCAATAAGCTAAGAGGTATCTTTTGGTATTTAAGGGTCCTCAATCGGCTCGTCTTAAATAGCATGCAGTTCAATGGTTGCTGCAGTGACTTCTTGTGGTCACATCCTTGGCTTTTTGATACTCACTCAGTTCTTGTCGTGTCTAGGCGTCCTTGCACTCTGATTTCTTCCCGGGGTTGTCTCTAGGATGAAATGATGCTTTTGCCCTCCCTCGGGGTTAGCTCTAAAGTGAAATTATGCTTTTACCCTCCTGCAAGGTTAGACCAAGGAAAGCAAAATTTTGAGTGTCTACATATATTAGTTGAATAAACAACAAAATAAAGAATCACATATTCTTTTAAAAACTTCAAGAACCGAACAAAGGTTATGAAGCAACACGAATACCAGGAATAAATTTTGATCCCTATCATTTTAAAACATTAATAACATATACTTTCACATATCTTTACATTCAGTCTAGCTAAAATCGTTAGCACATACTTAATCATAACAGTACACAAATGGAACCACTTCACATTAAACCGTTCAATCACAGAACAATTATTTTCACAGAAACACATAAGTGTTGAAAGTTTGGCACATAACCTCATGCATACTAACAAATATCACATATTTTCACATAAATAAAACTCGCTCATTTACAACATCTAAGCAAGCTTAAAGAAACTAAAATTCATTTAAAATATGAATGAAGTTAGGAAACTTGCCTTAAGTACAACTACAGCTTATACTTTACGCTGAACTGTTCATCGCAATCCCTATATATCACATAAGGAATGGCACATACTAATTAGTCATATACTTGACTTACACATTGGTTTAACTTAACTCTACTTCTTATGGTTCGTGTTTTATAACTTAAAATCATGCAACCAACTTTCTTTACCGACTCTCGACGTTACAACATTCGGAGATGCCCTATTTCTTACAGTCATCATCTTTGATGGTTTTACATCATCTTCTTCTTCTTTTTTTCATAACTTATCCGAACCACTATAACTATAATGTTCGTTAAGGTACTTATCGTTCCTTATGGCTTTTTGACAACTAAATGCCATACCTCAGGATTATTCTTTAACGTCTAGGTCATACAGTCATTTGTATGCCGAGAACGAACATTTAATGTGAAGACTATGCGTTCATAGCTTCTAAACATTTTAAATTACCTTATCTCCATATCTTATAACGTTCGGTTTATTTGACTCGAAAAGTTATCCAAGTTACAATCAGTACTCAGCTTTTCAATGTTTATACGTCATTTATTACATTTCACAATTCCACGTTCAAACCATACACAGTGTATAGGTTAAGCACGTTTAACTTATGCGTACACTCAACACCTTCATGCCGATTTAAGTGTTTTAACGCTTACGTTTCATTTTAACCTTCTTTATCTGATTCAAACCCGAACCTTCATTAATCTCATCACCGTTCGTTACGATTTTTTTGATAATTATATAGCATACTAACATTCATCAACGTCTAAGTCATACAACCAATGTTTGCTTAGAATGTTCGTTCGACACGAATACAGTTTCCTGTATATCTGAATACATGGTCCCGTATTCGATTATATACTTTGTGTTCACATTGCATTTATATTATTTAAATTTTGTTATGGCTTTATAACACTTCCATGTCATAAGTTACCATCCTTGTACAACATCTAGGTATTACAACCTTTGTAAACCCAAGACGTTCGTGCAACACGAATACGATTCACAAATATCGTTTACGTATTCTGCGTTCATATTGCTCGTCTTTTAAACTTCTATTCAACCCTTACTTAAGGTTTTAATCACTCATTCTAGTGATCCATTACGTGAATATTACATTCATTAACATTCCTTAAGGTCTAAGTCATACGGTTCATTGTATGACAAGACCGATCGTCCATCGCAATTTCCTTGCGTTTATAGCATTTACACGCTTTACATTAACCTTTGTTTACGACTTTATAACATTGAAATGTTATAAGTCACCATCTTCATTCAACATCTAAGGAATTACAATCATTGCAATCCTACATGTTCGTTTAATACGAATATGGTCCCCGGATATCGGTTTTGTATTTTTTGTTTATTACTTAATAACCTTTATTTAACGTTTAATTGTCAAACTCAAGGTTTTACTCATCATTCAAGATGTATTATTTCATGAATATTACATTCATATTTGTCCCTTAATTATCACCTAAAAAGTTGAGCAATAAAAATCTCGTTAGAGAAATTTTTTCCTTAAGGGCGTTGCGACTCCATTCTCTTTGTTAAAGCTGGCGCTGCGGTGCCAGTTGGCAGTACTTGGAGTTCGGAGCTGGTGCTGCGGCGCCATTTCCTTACTTTTTGGCGGCGCTGCGGCACCTCTAGTAAAACTTAAAAAAAATTCCAAGTTTTCTTACACGTACAAATCGCCTACTTCGTAGTCTCGTAACTTATTCGTTATAACTCGGAACAAGGTCGTTCCAAAGCCATTTTCTTCCTTATATTAACATAATTTAACTTCCCCCAAATAGAATTTTATTCTGAATCCTTTAACATGCCATTTAATTGGCTCACATTTCCACGTTCATTCATCGAACATTCTTAACGCTCTTCGTTCTTCGTCCGTAACTTACTCATCCGATCTCGGAATGAGTTCATTCTTTAGTCCATGACTCACGTTTTCAATGTTTTCTAACATTCTTATGAAACCCTAGCTATTCGGGTTCATTTACTTACTCTTTATATTCGTTCGTCTCATACGAAATTTCGCCATAACTTCATTATAGGCTAATTTCAATCCGTTTTTCATGAACATTTCTTTCAATTCTACTTCTCTTAACCAATCACATATCAACAAGTATATATATGATGGTTTTAAACTTGTTCATCAATAACAAGCTCTAATTAGATGGTTTTAAATTTGTCTATCAACAATGTTCTACGTGTTCTTCGTTTTTAATCGATATTTTGATTACGATTTTACTTTTTCATGGAATTTTGTGTTATAACTCACCAATTCTTCCTTATTACTCTGAATCGTTCATATGATTCATTCAAATCGTCTATTAACATTAAGCAATTCATACTTCATATGAAAGATTTTAAAAGAAATTTATAAACTAATTTCAAATTCTTACTTCTTCATTTCCTTATGATTAAATCATATGGAAATCGTTTCTTAACATCCTCTACTTCCATTTTCATTAAGCTATATATTTATACATATGAAACTTAAAGAAAAAATGGATTAAAACTAAGTTTAAATATCTTTCTTCTTGGTTTTTCTTCCATATTCCTCTTCCTATTGATTAATCTTACGGTTTACTAACTTTTCTTCTTTCGAGACTTGATAATCCGAGTCCCTCACGTCCTCTCTTTATTTGTTCAGAGTTTCCTCTCTTGGATTTTTGAAAAATGAAAAGATTAAGCTTGTATATATAAACTTTCAAGGCTAGGGCGTTTTAGTCATTTAATGGATTTTTACCATTTTACCCCCACCTCCTTACTATTCATGAAGCTTCTCTTAGAAGCTTCGTTGTTCCATATATCAGAATTCATCCGACATTTTGAAAACCTGTTGTTCTCCGTTTCTAAATATTTTTAGATATTTTGTCTTTTTGTTACCGATTAACTTTTATGCGTTCTTCAAAAATTTAAAAAATTAGAAAACACTTTTTGATGAATAGTATTTTCCGTCACGTTTTCCCAAAACGTAGTTAAATGAATGAAAAATATATAATCATAGTTTTTGTCATTTTTATTTCGTTTAATTTCTGCACGTTTTTCGAGATAAACTTTTACTGGCTAATATTACTTTTTCACGACATATTACCGGCAAATCTTCAAACAGGATGTAATTCCAACATCCCGATCTCTCAGAATGACCTAGGTTATTCAAACCCTAAACCCTTAGGTTTTGTCGGATGAATAGTGCTTATTTCATCTTTTTCTCAAAAAAAAATTTATTCTCGAATTTTTTTTCTTTTCGTCTTGAAAATTTTTACTCGTTTATTCTAGCTCATAGCCAGAATCCTCCCGCTTTATAATCATCATAGGTTATAGAACGACTAATAAACACACAACACAGAATATTAATAATAAAAATTCATTTTATTAATTAATAATTCTTTAAACTTAACTTTCTGGACAATCCGATTTTTCGAGTTGTCACATAGTGTGGCATACCTGTGGACTAAGTAATTCATTAATTTAATTAATGAGAAAATGATTAAATAATGTGATGAACTAATTTTGTTATCATTATAATTATTTAGTGGTTATGTGCAAATTATGTGTTGTGTGGACATATACATAGTAATGCAATAATATTGCATCCTGCATAAAAAATATGGTGGGATAGTACGAATAATATTATAATTATTATGTAAGACTATATTGTGAAAATAAGCTTTAGTTATGTAATTTACTAACCTTGCATAAATAAGCCTTGTGTGGCATAATAATTCATGGTAAACCAATAAAATATGTATTTTAAAAGTATGGAAAAAAATTAATTTTTAGAAAATAAATATTTGATATTAATTATCATTGTGGTATTTGGGTATAATTAGAATAATATGTTTTATGGAAAATAATGAGTTGTTAGTACCCAACTAGTTAATTTTTTAGCCCAATTCAAATATTATTTAGACTAACCCAATGTACATGAATAATATAATTATATGTATTTGTATATATTAAAGTATAAGTATACTTATATATATATATATATATATATATATATATATATTTGTATATGTGCCCATAACTTAACATAATGTAATAACATTAAGATAGCAAATTTGACCTTGGGAGTCCAATAAGTGACTAACATCAATGTGCTGATGTTTATATTTACAAAGGCAGTATACTTAGAACTCTTGTCCCATATTCATAGTCCCAAAACTTTACCAGACGCATATAGGCCTTTGGCCTAGCTCTACTTTGCTTATTATCAGAGATAGTGATGATGGCTGGGGGTGTGGGCTGAATACGAGCTTTCTACCAACCCTCCCATATCCAATGGCTTCTTCTTCTCACTGCTGGTTCAATACTTGGGCAAAATCCAGTAATTGGATAATAGCTTTTCTATATATAGGGGCTTCACCTTTATCAGTTAAGCTGCTAAATTTTTGTAAGTCCAAAATAGAGTGTGAGCCTGCTAAAAATTGGGAAGAGAAATCAGAATTTAGAAGAAAGAAGTTAGCTGTAACAACCCGAAAATTTGTAAGATCTTAAATGATTAGAATAAAGGTTAAAAGAATAAAATCTAGATGTGAATGTGAGGAATAATTTAAAAATTTTAAAGAAGAACCTATAAGGTTTATTATTTGAATAAGAATAAAGAATATAGGGGTTACAAAATTTTAAAACCCTAAAAATTAATTTATTTGTACTTGATGGAATATTAAGAGTAAGGTACTACGATACCTATAAAGTTCGATGACCTAATATATAAATTAGGTATGTGAATTATGTGTATGATTATGTGAGTGTGAGTGTTTATAACTCATTAAGCCAATTATGGCTATTTAGTTAATAAACTAATAGAATGTGTGAAGACTTATGTGTATTGGGTGAACGATTAAATAAATATACATTATATATTGTGTATACATTTATTTTGTATATAAAGATAATTAAGAATATGTAAATATCAAAAATATTGAGCATTGTTTCTAGTGAGAATAGATTTAATGGACTAAGATGATTTTGTGGCCCAAGGAATTAAATAAATAGTCCAACATGCAGTCTGCTTGCCACTTCGTAAAGTGATGGCTTGACACTGCTCTTTTCCATCTTTTCTTGGGTTAGCTTCCTTGTTGCTAGGTAGAGTCCCTTGTGGTCTATTAATAAGCATGTTAGCCATTTGGCCCATTTGGTTCTCCAAGTTCTTAATAGCCACAACTTGGCTCTTTATCATCACCTCGGTGTTGGCCATATACTTCAACATCATCTCCTCCATATCTGCTTTCTTTTCTGGATGAGGAGTGGGAGCTTGTGGATGTTGTTGGTTCTAAAATCCCGGAGGGTCTGCAGGTCTTGGAGCATGTTGTTGTTGATGTTGTGGTTGGTGGTGTTGTTGATGAGTTTGGTTGTTGCTCCATGACAAGTTGGGGTGATTTCTATTGTTGGGGTAGTAAGTGTTTTGATATTGGTTCAGTGGCCTCTGATAGTTGCTCACAAACTGCACCGACTCGGGATTGATAGCACATTGGTCTGTAGGATGTGATCCCGCACAAAGTTCACAAACATAGGCTACTTGTTGCACGTTTGAATCGGCCATGGAATCAATTTTCTTTGATATAGCCGCTAATTGAGCCGATAAAGCCGTGATGGCATCAACTTCCAATACTCCTGCGACTTTCGGTTGACTCATCCTAGCAGAAGGACATTGGTAATCATTTGTGGCCATAGCCTCTAACAATTCATAAGCTTCTTCATAACTTTTGGCCATTAATGCTTCTCTTGAAGCGGCATCAATACTAGGCCGAGTTTGACTTTCCAAGCCTAAGTAAAATGTGTTTATCTCCATCCATTGAGGCATCCCATGAAGAGGGCACTTCCTTATCCTTTCCTTGTATCTCTCCCAAGCTTTATATAAGGACTCCCCATGTTGTTGCTCAAATGAAGAAAGAGCACTTCGCATCTTTGCGGTCTTTGAGGGTGGGAAGAATTTTGCCAAGAATTTCTGTGCTAAGTCTTCCCAAGTAGTAATGGATCCTAGTAAACCATATAGGTTCTTCTTTAAAATTTTAAATTATTTCTCAAATTCTCATCTAGGTTTTATTCTTTAACCTTTATTTTAAATCAATTAAGATTTTATAAATCTTATAAATTCTCGGGTTGTCACATTCACCCCTTCTTCTAAGAATTTCGTCCTCGAAATTACAGCCTACTAATCCCTACTCTTTAATTCACCAAAACTAGGTTTTCAACTTAACCTTTATCTAATGTCATTCTCATTTAATGAGTACATATTGCTTCCTTCTATGAGGAACTATTTCATCATCACATTCTACCCAGACTTCTCTCCAAGGAGTTAAAAACTTTTCAAATTATACTGAGAGGTCATATTGACCATGAACACATAGTTTTAACGATATTTATATCGCAAAGCAGTAATTACTAAGTATGTTTACAATCACGAAGAAGGTAAACTACTTCTGCAAGTACGTTAGGTGATCAGCCTATCGTACCCTACGTCATGCATAACATATCAATCATGTCTAGCGAATATGTACGCTACTAACTTGGATTATTTTATCCAATCAACATAGTTCACCTCAGTCTTATCATAGGATTCCGCACCAAAACAATTTGGTTCGGGATAAATTCTAAAAAATACTTTGAATTTTCATAAACATTTGTCTAGCTGAATCAAATAGCTTAGACGTATACCAATAATTCGAATTTCAATCGAAACATGTGTCTGTCCAAATTCAGTTGGCAATAATTTACCTTTAAAATTCTGAAAATCATTTTATGACGTCATGATACCGCACTGTATTTACAGTCCGTTTGAGAATTCCGTCATTTTGTAACTTTGTCATACTACATCATTTCATACTGGGCTAACGATCTTTAGATCGCATCCAACTAAGTAATTTTGCATTGATAACTCCATCATTTTATCATCTCTGCACCAGGTTTAATGATGCATTAATGGTATATAAAATATATTTTGATATTTCAAATAATAGTTGTCTAGCCGGAACAATTAGTGTAGACTCTTCTTTAAACCGTTCAAAACTATTGAAAATCATTTCTGGAATTATCATGTCGCAACAGGTAACGATGTGATAATGGCTCGAAGTCCATCTCCACACCATTGTCACCATGTTTTGAAGATAACCAAAAATTCATTTTATTTCGAAAAAGGCACATCAATGCGAATTTAGTTTGATATCAAAAATTTCAAAGTCTAGCACAGCTAGAAGATTTGGAATACATATACTTCCACCATCAACTTCACTTCTTCTAATGATCGATTGCTTAATAATTCTATCTATTTCTATTATCCTAAATCCTTCATTCACAATTTTCCTATACCCCCGTATAGTTCAGTAAACATACCACACGTTATGAGTTCAGGAACTTACCACAATCATATGGGTTTTGGAACTTATCCTAGTCAAACCAAAGTCGTTCATTCGCTGAGGGGTTCTACCATACGATTATGAGTCACGAACTTACAATAAGTGTGAGTTTAATGAACTCGCACCTAATCTTATATTCTCTACCTATCCGTTATACACATGAGAAAAGAATCACCTACTCATCATACATATAGCGAATAGCGCGACACCGACATTTCAATGATTATCAATGTGATAAACTAAGTAGTTGTTAAACCAAGCACAAACCCCCGCCCATACAAAGGTTTGTACAACTCAGCTATCACATGAATCCTCAATTAAAATCCCACATAATCTTAGCTCCCTCAATATTCAATACGAATTTCATTTAATCCGTATCTTCAATTCTACAAATATTTTGAGTTTAGCTCATACTATTTCATAGTACCATATTCGTATAACAATTCTGCTATAAAGATTTCAATCAAACAATTGATCATATGTCCTTCTATGACCTCATCAGATCACGTTGTGATCTCATATTATAATCGTATTATATTACGATTCTTGTCTATCTTATGATCGTTTTGTTTTACGATCTTCTTTCCCTTTATACTTTTAGTCTTTTAAACTCTATCTATTCATTACTACTGTTTATTTTTTATTATCAGAGTTAGGTAACTCTGGATCTTTATTACTTGTTAGGATTCTTCTTTGAATCTTATTGACTTACCAATACCTAACCAAAATTCATCGCGTAGAACTTAAACTCTATTTGAGTTTATTCCTTATCCTCATCCCTGAGGTTATAGCCTAAGGTAACCCTACCTAAGGTTTATAACCTACAGCTCTGATACCAACTATAGAGCCCCCAAATCCGGGTCCCCAGAACCTCGGACCTGGTACGTTACAATAAATCATTTCTATAACTATTGCGGAAGATATAAACATAAATTGTTTATACAATAACTTATTACAACATAATTCCCAAGGTCTGTAACCTTAACTTAATATCTGCCTTCAATATCCTATACGACATACCATGTTATTTGCATTTAATACTATTACAAGTTTAACCTGTATCCAAATCCAATTCTGGAGTTTGTCTTTATCTTTGCCTGTATCCGAATTTTGTCTAAATCTGAAATGTTTATCATGATATAGCAAGGGTGTGCAACAAGTTTACCCAGCAAGTTTAAGTTCAAATGAAGATATATCATGAGTGAAAAGAATAATAAGCTGACAAACTTTCAACAATATAATAATTGTGAAAGAATATAAATCAATTTTCATAAATGAATGACCGAGTCAATAATGATGAATGGCCAACAATGAACATGAACAAATGTTAACTGAACCAAATGGTAATGAAGGTGATCAGCCTTTCATACCTGATGAACATATGTAACATGCACCAAGTACGAATCAATAATCAGTATAGACGTGAATAATCATCAATAATCATTCACTAACATGCTTTGAAAGATAACCCGAGTTTTAGTTAGGGAAACTTTCCTGTACTGTCAATTACTGCTACGCAATCTAATTTAATCGCTTTATTGGAAAGACCTATCAGTTATAAGATTGATCTTTCAATTAGCATAACATACCTTATAAGTAAACTATCTAACATTTAAACCCATAGTCAAATATTAGATAACCTTAATACTATACATAAACATAAGTCTAAACCTAGCACAGATCGAGTCTTTAATAGTATTCAATATAGTATACTGAGTGTTTTTTCACAAATAACTAACAAATTAGTTTCCGTCTCGTCTAAACTATTTTCACAGTAAGTTAGATCGGTTACTAAATCGTAGATACCTTCCCCATATAAAGGAGTCGTTTAGCCCAGCTACTATACATCAACCATTAAAGGGATACGATTGCACTACCTTAGACTTAACACTTACTCGTTCATTTATAAGTTATTATTATAACTCGGTAAACTGTTTACTATTTTAACAAATCAACTTCCTCATTTCAGTAAACTGAAATCAATCTATCTTCTCTTCCTAACCTTATCAGTTTTTATTTCAGCAAGCTGAAACCAAACTGTCTTCCTAACATTTTCAGTTTCCATTTCAGCATCCTGAATTATTCATTTCAGCAGATTGAAACCATTTCAATAAATCGAAATTAATTTCAGTACCCTGAGCGCTCTTCTTCCCAACATATCACATACATACTAGAATTCCTTGAATACCAAATTCAACACTATATTGAAAAATAACTTAAATCTCTTATTTTAATTACCCGTCGAATATTATTAATTATTTAATAATATTTCAAGATAATGTTATTAACTTTTAAATAACATTCAAGTCAAATATTGCTAATAATATATTAATCTAATATTTTTAGTCATATAAAAATATTTTAAGTCATTAATCACATTAATACACAATTTATTTTATTTATTTTTCTTTTTATTAACTAACTCGTTTAAGCATTCTAAAATGCCATAAACATCATAACCCTTCATCACCGACCAAAACCTCGCTCACAAATCTTCCCACACCATGCTTAAGGGTCTCAAGTCGTAAAATTTTATTTTTTATATTTTTGGACATCATATATTTAATTAAACTCATTTATCTATAAATGACTATCTACATGAAAAATACCAAATCAGTTCCAAAATCATTTCTTTTATAGCATTTGGCAGAATATAGTTCCATATTAAACATATATTTTTTCCGAAATTTTAAAACGCATTTACTATATTTAAATAAGCCATAATTGTCAAATATTCTCAGATTTTTCATAAATCAAGATTAGCTCCAAACATTCTGAAATTTTCTAGGTAGACTCCTATTATACACATATACTTCCAGTAAATATTTTATAATTTTTGGACTTACACTCAGAGAGTTATTCGGGTAGTTTTCCAAAAATAGTCCTTAGCCGTAAAATCCATAACTCTTAAACCGTATGGCCAAATATTCTCAAAGTTTTACAGGACCTTAATAACTTCTGATATTAACACTCAAATATTTTTTAGAATTTTTCAAACACAAGAAGTGGACGAAAATGCCCCCGTTTCAGACTGACCAAAAATAGTTTATTCATTTTTCATAAAATCGGGACTGTTTAGTCTAAAATAGCCATTACGGCTTGTCAACACATGATTTTCGAGGTCTACCACTTGCGTCTATTAGTCAACACATTTATCTAGCACTCCCATTTGACGGATCGTAAAAATAAGGTATAGATCAAAAACGATGGACATCCAAAGCACCTAAAAGTTAGGTTTTCTTAAACTAAAAAAATTATTTTTCTTTTCTTTTGATTTCCAACCAAATTAACACCCAATATAGGTAAATCTAAACATAAAACACATAGATTAAAGGGTTTTACACAACCAAATTATAAGTCCCTTTTCATCAATTCACACAAAAAAATAGAATAAAGTTAGAACAATTGGTTATACCTTTCTTTGATCTTCTTTTTCTTTTTCTTCTCCTTCTCCTTCTATGGAGAAAATTTTCTCCTCCTTCCTCCCTAACATGGCTTCCGCCCTTCTTCCCTTTCTCCATCTCACGATTTTTTCTTTAGTTAGCAAAGAGAAAGAATAAGAAATAATAGACGAGAGAGAAAGAAAGAAATTAGATATATGGATATATCCTAAATATCTACATTCATCCCCTTTTTTTTCCTATATATATCCCGCCACTTGGCCTTATCTTTCTAATATATCTTATCCTTCTCTCTCTTATGATTATACGAGTTAGCTTGCAAGCATTATCAAGTGTAGTGGTCCACTCAATTAATGACACATTTAAAGCAATTTACCTACTAAAGTTAATGCCATAATTACATACATTTCCCTTATCCTTCTTCCCCAAAAATCGGCCACTTGGCCATTTTTCTACTTTCATATTTGTTTTATATTAACTACTTACCCAATTACTATCATGCCCGTTCTTTTTAAAATGGGCTTTAGCTTGGGCTTTTAATTAAATTCCTTTAAGCTTGCAATCTTTTCTAATTTACTTAGTAACAAAAAGGCACTTGGGCTTCCACTATAAATAAATTGGGCCATTACTATACTTGCACTATCCATGCTATATTGGGCTTAGCTTAATAATTTAATTGCTATTAAATCAATTAGCTACAAGTCTCATGCTTAAATAAATGATTAGGCTACTTATTTAATTCCTTGGGCCATAAATTCATCTTAGTCCATACTCTTAATTTTATATTATCCTAATTATTTAGTTAGGTTTTCACTACACACCTTTGTAAATAAATTTCTTACTCATATATTTTTAATTTCATAACCCAATAAGACTTGGTTATAAAATTAATTATTCGAGATATATAAACTAAATATCTTAAGGTTAGTATATATTTTTATAAACTAACACTCTCCCATATTATAACCCCTTAGGTTATTTAATTAACATACCTAATACATATATTAGGTTACATATCTTTATTCTTAATTCTCGTTTTTATACATAATAAATGTTTACACAATATATAATGTATATTTATTTAATCACATACATAGCTCACATAAATCATCACATATTTCACATCTAACTCTAATTTTGACTTTTCTCCATAAAAGTCAACTGTTGACTTTGACTAAAAAGTCAACCCTTACACATTTTGTGTTTATTGTCCTTTCTGACTAAATTTGACATTCCGGACGCAACCGAGCAGTCCGTGCTTTAAAATTCTATCTTTAACTAAAATTTTGAGTTTTAACTTACTCCATTTTAATTCACATCAATTTATAGGTATCGTAGTACCTTATCCTTAATATTCCTTTCTAGTACAAATAATTTCATTCCTAGGGTTTAGAAATTTTGTAACCCATATTTTCTATATTCCCATTCAAATAGTAAACCATATAGGTTCTTCTTTAAAATTTTAAATTATTCCTCAAATTCTCATCTAAGTTTTATTCTTTAACCTTTATTTTAAATCAATTAAGATTTTATAAATCTTATAAATTCTCAGGTTGTTACATTCATCCTTTTTTCTAAGAATTTCGTCCTCGAAATTACAGCCTACTAATCCCTACTCTTTAATTCACCAAAATTAGGTTTTCAACTTAACCTTTATCTGATTTCATTCTCATTTAATGACTACATATTGCTTCCTTCTATGAGGAATTATTCCATTATCACATTCTACCCAGACTTCTCTCCAAGGAGTTTAAAACTTTTTAAATTATACTGAGGGGTCGTATAGACCATGAACACATAGTTTTAACGATATTAATATCGCAAAACAGTAATTATTAAGTATGTTTACAATCACGAAGAAGGTAAACTACTTCTGCAAGTACGTTAGGTGAGCAGCCTATCGTACCCTACGTCATGCATAACGTATCAATCATGTCTAGCGAATATTTACGCTACTAGATTGGATTATTTTATCTAATCAACATAGTTCACCTCAGTCTTATCATAGGATTCCGCACCAAAATAATTTGATTAGGGATAAATTCTAAAAAATACTTTGAATTTTCATAAACATTTGTCTAGCTGAATCAAATAGCTTAGACGTATACCAATAATTCGAATTTCAATCGAAACATGTGTCTGTCCAAATTCAGTTGGCAATAATTTACCTTTAAAATTCTTAAAATCATTTTATGACGTCATGATACCGCACTGTATGTATAGTCCGTTTGAGGATTCCGTCATTGTGTGACTTTGTCATACTACATCATTCCATAGTGGGCTAACGATCTTTAGATCGCATCTAACTAAGTAATTTTGCATTGATAACTTCATCATTTTATCATCTCTGCACCAGGTTTAATGATGCATTAATGGTATATAAAATACATTTTGATATTTCAAATAATAGTTGTCTAGCCGGAACAATTAGCGTAGACTCTTCTTTAAACCGTTCAAAACTATTGAAAATCATTTCTGGAATTATCATGTCGCAACTGGTAACGATGTGATAATGGCTCGAAGTCCATCTCCACACCCTTGTCACCATGTTTTGAAGATAACCAAAAATTCTTTTCATTTTGAAACAGGCACATCAATGCGAATTTAGCTCGATATCAAAAATTTCGAAGTCTAGCACAGTTAGAAGATTTGGAATACCTATGCTTCCACCATCAACTTCAATTCTTCTAATGATCGATTGCTTAATACTTATATCTATTTCTATTATGCTCAATCCTTTATTCACAATTTTCTTATACCCCGTATAGTTCATTAAACATACCACACGTTATGAGTTCAGGAACTTTCCACAATCATACGGGTTTTGAAACTTATCCTAGTCAAACCAAAGTCGTTCATTCGCTGAGGGGTTCTACCATACGATTATGAGTCACGAACTTACAATAAGTGTGAGTTTAAAGAACACGCACCTAATCTTATATTCTCTATCTATCCGTTATACACATGAGAAAAAAATCACCTACTCATCATACAGATAGCGAATAGCTTGACACCGATATTTCAATGATTATCAATGTGATAAACTAAGTAGTCGTTAAACCAAGCACAAAACCCCCGCCCATACAAAGGTTTGTACAACTCAGCTATCACATGAATTCTCACTTGAAATCCTCAAATGATTGGGCTACTTATTTAATTCTTTGGGCCATAAAATCATCTTAGTCCATACTCTTAATTTTATATTATCCTAATCATTTAGTTAGGTTTCCACTACACACCTTTGTAAATAAATTCCTTACTCATATATCTTTAATTTCATAACCCAATTAGACTTGGTTATAAAATTAATTATTCGAGATATATAAACTAAATATCTTAAGGTTAGTATATATTTTTATATACTAATACTCTCCCATATTATAACCCCTTAGGTTATTTAATTAACATACCTAATACATATATTAGGTTACATATCTTTATTCTTAATTCTCGTTTTTATACATAATAAATGTTTACACAATATATAATGTATATTTATTTAATCACATACATAGCTCACATAAATCATCAAATATTTCACATCTAACTCTAATTTTGACTTTTCTCCATAAAAGTCAACTGTTGACTTTGACCAAAAAGTTAACCCTTACACATTTTGTGTTTATTGTCCTTTCTAACTAAACTTGACGTTTTGGACGCAACCGAGCAGTCCGTGTTTCAAAATTCTATATCTAACTAAAACTTTGAGTTTTAACTTACTCCATTTTAATTCACATCGATTTATAGGTATCGTAGTACCTTATCCTTAATATTCCTTCCAGTACATATAATTTCATTTCTAGGGTTTAGAAATTTTGTAACCTATATTTTCTATATTCCCATTCAAATAGTAAACCATATAGGTTCTTCTTTAAAATTTTAAATTATTCCTCAAATTCTCATCTAGGTTTTATTCTTTAACCATTATTTTAAATCAATTAAGATTTTATAAATCTTATAAATTCTCGGGTTGTCACATGACCCTAGATCTTTATCTAGAGGAAACGGGAAGCTTGACTACTCACATACAAGGATTTACTGTTTAGTAGTAGATATGTATTTTATTTCAATATATTCATTGTGCAAGCTGTGAAATTGATAGTAGTGTGCATACAAGCCAATCACGTATGATGATAAAGCACATACTTTATAAATAATCTTATTTATTTATTAATAAAAGTAATCATTAAAGGCATTTAATTATCTACATGATGCTGTTCTTATAATATGTAAATAACTCATAGTTTTAAGCAATGCTTTTAGAATCATGATGTTGATCATGCTAATGAGAATTAAATTCTTAGAAAGCTTAAAACTAAAATAGTTCCCAATCGTGGAATTACTAAAAAAGGGATTACTAAATCCGAATAGATTGGTACATATATTGTTTTCTCATTGGATGAGAATAATTGATCTCATGATCATTTGTGTGGAGACACTAAAGCAAGTATGTAGGTGCTTATTGGAGAATAAGTTCACTAAAAGTGACTAGATATGGAATACCTAATGGAGTTTTACTCGCCTGCCAATAGGAATTCCTAATGTGATAGTAGTATAAGTGATCCTTCGACTTGAGATCATCATATTATCTTATATGTAATGAATTATACTTTGACTTATTCCTTAAGGCCCTTTAGGGTATATAAAAGGGTATGCTTGGGTATAATGAGTTACACATAGAGATAATGAATGATCAATAAAGAATCTACCACCTCTAGTAAAAGAGGAGATATGTCATATGTGATTCGTTAAATGACAACCTAGGAATCCTTGGCCAAGGTGGAATGAAATTAGAAAGGAGTTTCTAATTTGTATTATTTGGAGTTATGCTTTTTCTAATTGAAATACATATAATTAAATAAAATAAGACTTGACAGTAAATCCATGTCTTATATTTTAATTGGGACATTGTATGGTGGAAGGATTGAATTGTACGGTAACTATTAACTCACAAGTTCTTTTATGATTAATGTTGAAATCTATATTATCTGGAAAGTCGTTGATCGCTAGGGAGGCTTATCCCTATTGTAGAATAAATGTTATTTATTTAAATAGATTATTAGTTTAATTTATTTATTTAAATAAGATTAAAATTGTTCTAATTGATTTATTCATAACCGGTTTAATATGGAGAACCTAAAGGGTCACGCCATAAAAGAAAGAAGAATTATTTAAGAAGATAATGGTATAATCGTAATAATGCATTAAGTGTAATTAATTTAATCTATGGTGATAGAATAAATTAAATAGCTTAATATTTATTATTTAATATTTTGGAAATATTAAATATAAATTAATATGAGGAGTCTTATTAATATTAATATTATTAATATTATTTTAATTCTAAAGGAGTTTAGGAATTAATTTAATATAAGTGCTCTTACTCATTCCTAATGAGATTAGGAGGCAAATTAATTAAAGAGTTTAATTAATTAATCCCAATGTGTTGGGAAGCCCAATTAATTAAAAAAGTTTAATTAATTAATAAAAGAAACCCAATTCTATTTAGATTAGTAGGGTTAACCTAGTATCTATATAAGAGAGTCTTATATCAGATATGATATACCTGAATTCCAAGAGTTGGAGAGTACACCACATATTTTCTATATAGAATAGAAAAAGGGTTTAGCCAACCACCCATCTTCCCGAGTTATTCCTCTTACTTGGTGGATCACCTCTAGAGGCCAAACACTTGGATGGCTAACTTTGATCAAAGGAAGGAGCCACTACAGGAAATTCAAAGAGATCAAAGGAGAGTAAGGAGTAGAACTCGTACATGTGGAAGCTAGATTCTACAAGGGTATGATTCTGATCTTCCTACTTTTCTGTTATTGATAATTGAGCACAAAGCATGATCATAGTATGGGTTTGTATAAAATTTTAAAAACCTATGTTTCGCGCTTCCGCCCTTTAATTGTGTAATTTGATTGCATGTATGCGTTAAATACAAACCCAACAGTGGTATCAGAGCCTAGCTTTGTGCTAATTATCAATTTTATGATTCCATGTATGAATTGATGTAAGATTGGATAGAATTTTCTAGACAAAAATCGAATTCTGCAGATTCTGCAATGAACAGCGCAGCTGCGCCGCTTCCCAGTTCATTCTGGGCGCAGCTGCGCCATTCAGCAAGGCAGCGCAGCTGCGCCGCGTCCCAGTTCATTATGGGTGCAGCTGTGCCAGCCCCTGGACAGAAACTAAAATTATGATTTTTATTAATTAAGTACATGGTTTATCTAATTTATAAAAGTTTAAAGTAAAGGAGTTTATTTTATTTGAAATACGATTTCAGATTGCTAAAATTAAAGGAGTTTAATTTGGATTTGTTTTTGATTAAAATAAAAAAGTTTATTTTGTTTCAAAAATAAAATTTAGCAAAACTTTTGTCCATTAAGTGCCATCGATCTATATATGGAATGACTTTATTATTCATGAGATGAATGATTATTTATTGATGCATATATTAATGTGTATGATAATAAATAAGGTTGATTATGGACTATTGATCAATGTGATTGAATTTTATTTTAGTTGAATGCTTGAATAATTGTGTTTTATTAAATGGGATTTGTGTACCACGTCTTCTCTGGTTTTTTCTTGATGTAAATTCTATCTCCCTCCTATGTACTTCCTCTTGACTGCTGATCAAGGTTTCTATTAAATTTAAATAGTTTATGTAATAGAGATAGTTAGAATTATCTTGAAGAAATTGGAGACTAAGGAGCGCGTGAAGACCCGTTTGTATGGAGCCCGGGTTTAAATGTAATAGTTATGTTTAAATTAAAATTCTTGCACTCCTAGGTTTAACCTTTTGGTTCACTTGGTGGCTCTTGTGAACCACACTAGAATAAAAGTCCATAATCAATCTAGGTAGAATATAGTATTCTATATGTGCATGCTAAGTATTATATATATTATATTTTATACAAACATGCTTCGCATGTTTAATAAAATGACGCGCATTTTATTTATATATATATATGTGTGTGTGTGTGTGTGTGTGCATAAGCGCTAAACAAGATGAGACAATAATAACAAACCCCTCAAAGAAATTATATTAAGTCCGAAGCGTTCAATGATATTTGGAATATCGAACATCGCCTTCTAGCATGATAAATTAATAGAGTATTAAATATTTAATATGAGCTTGTTGTGCTATCCACAAGGCGAGTATTGCGTATTTAAGATATTAACTTAATCACATATGATGCTTATCAATAAAATTGAACAATATAGTCTTGTTGTACTATCCACAAGGATGAATATTTTTTTTTTGAATTTATAGAAGTGTTAGACTGGACTTAACTTAAATCATTTTAGTTCGGATGTGCACACACTTGACCATTATGATTTAAGAGGCAAAATAAAAGGAGTTATATGTTGATGTAATTGACAAGATTTTCCTACCTATTTATTTATATATTGTTTGTTATGCTATCCACAAGGCTATATATATTTGAAATGGGATCCTTATTCTCACTAGCAAATCTTTAATTAGATGTTGCCGAACTATATAAGTGAGGGTAATATAGATTGATGAAAATAGTGGGTGATACCAATTTAAAATAATGTCCTAAATTTATTTTGGTATGTAAAATTAATTAAATGAATGTTTGCTAAAATGTTGTCTTTTCACATGCAGAATTTAAAAATGTCAAAATCACTTATTTCACTGCGTAGCATACTTGATGCTAATAAACTTACCGGGCCGAATTACACGGACTGGTTAAGAAATCTGAGAATAGTTCTCACTGCTGAAACGATTTCTTATATCCTAAATTCATATGTCCCTGAAACTGTTTCGGAAACAGCCTCTGAGGAAGAGATTGCCACATTTACAAAGTGGCCAGATGATGCATCTGTGGCTCAATGTATCATGCTCGCATCCATGAATAACGAGCTTCAGCATCAGCACAAAAACATGGATGCTCCTATTATGTTGCTTCACCTCAAAGAGTTATATGGTGAACAAAGTAGGACTGCTAGATATGAGATATCTAAGGAGCTCTTCCGATCTCGGATGACCGAGGGCACAGCCGTCGAGACTCATGTCCTTATGGTGATCAATCTAATTGAACGCCTTGGACAGCTTGGGTTCGTCACGGATGGGGAGTTGAGTCAAGACTTGGCCTTGCAGTCACTCCCTGAGACCTTCTCGCAGTTCTTTGTTAATTTCCATATGAATAAGTTGGATGTCAGCTTGCCTGAATTACTTAACATGTTGAAAACTGCAGAAGGTCACTTCCCATCCAAGAAGAACCATGTCTTGATGGTGGATTCTTCCAATAAAAGGAAGAGGCCCAAGGTGTATTCTGAAAAGTAGAAATCTAATAAGGCTAAGGGAAAGGAGAAAGAAAAGGAACAAAAGAAACCTGATCCAGCTGGCAAAGGAATGTGCTTCCATTGCAACGAGCCAGGACATTGGAAAAGGAACTACAAGAAGTTTCTAGCAGAGAAGAAGCTTGGAGAAGCTTCGACTTCCAATCAAGGTTTGTTCATGATTGAAATTAATTTTTTTGAAAGTCATAATTCTACTTGGGTATTGGATACCGGCTGTGTAAAAACCGTGAATTTTATGAACAAATATTAATATTAATATTAATAAGAATGTAAATATTTATTTTATATAAATGTTTTTGTGGCATGAACTGAGTAACTCAATTAATTTAAATTGAATTAATGATAATTGAGAAAAATGTGGAGTTTATAACAAGCTCGTAGAATGCCTTGTGTGGCACGGTGATGGAAATTATGATGGATTAATTAATTAAAGAGGGAATTAACAAGTGGATGATTAATTAATATAATGATGTTAATTAATTATTATTATAAGTAATAGCATATTAATGAATAAATAAATAATTAATATTATAAGGTTAGTATTTGTTCAATTAATTGCTATGTGCGACGATATGTAATTACATGCTACATCTATATAATATAAAGTGTAGTGTGACACTATAAGAGACTATATAATATAGAAACTATATAGTAAGATTAATGAATTGTGTAAGCTACACAAATGATGTTTAATGTGACCATGTGTTATGTGTAATGCAATAGTGTGTACTTTATGGGATATTAAATTAGACTATATAAATAATTGTTATTAATGATTAATTGAAATAATAATGTTTATGATAATGTGGTGTGTCACTACTCAATTCAATCATAATTGGGCATTATCGAATGTAAATGGATTATATATTGATGTGTATATATGTACCCCAATTTGCTACCATGTAATATTGTTATAACATTAAAGTCCATGGGTACACCCAAAGGAATTAAACCTAGGCATGCATGTATGTACATTTGTATAAGTATAATATATGTATGTGTAATGAAACCTTATGTTTGTAACATTATTCCAAATGCCATATGTTGAGAATAGAATTGTCCCAATATGAGTGTCATTCTCTTCTTCTACACGTGAAAGCCAATGGCCTATACTACGTCTACACACCAACTCCAATTAGCTTCAATGATGGTGATGACGGTGAGGGGTGTGGTCTCAATAGTGATCCACCAACTTCTTAATTGCCCAACATGTTCTCTTATCTTCCAATGGTTTTAATTCTTGGACAATGGCTTGACATGGTTAACAATTTCTCTATAAATAGAGACCTCCTCTTCATTTCTATGTTGCTGAAAATTATTACTAAGTGTTATAGAGAGAAGGAGGTGATTGCATTGAGAGGAATTCTGTCCAAATCAAGCTCAAGAGGTATAAACCTTACCTTGTGTTCTTAGTTTCTAGTTCAATGATTCATAGATATTAGCATGGAATAGTTGAAATTGATATATGATGAGGTGCTAGCATGATTAGTAAAGTATATAGGTATGTTACATATGCAATGTGATAGTTTGTAAACATGTTTCATGAAGAGATTGAATGTTGGCTTAAAGCTCTGCAATAGCAGAAAAGCAGGCTGGCAGGAATCAGAGTGGTGCGGTCGTGCCACTCCCTAGTACAAACAGGGCGTGGCCGCGCCCTTCTGCAGAGGAAAAATTCCAATTTTGTGGTTTCTAACTTATAGATCATGTTATTATAATGTCATTAAGCATAAATAAGTCCCTGACATGCTAGTTTAGGTGGGCTTTCATGTAGTCACTTACCAAAGCTTGGTTTCCAAAGTGCAAACTCAATAAGCTATGTACACTTTAAAGTATGAACTTGTGAGCATGCTTATGTGGTATAGTTATGTGTTTATGAAAGTATAATATATAGTACGAGAAGTAGCTTTGCATGCTTAGTTTTAACATAAGATTTTCAAAAGAAACCTTAAGAGTTTGAAAACTAGTTTTACCAATAACTACGTTACAAGTATTCTGAAATTTGACTATCATGTTAGGGTATGTTATGCCTATAGACATGATTGACATGTATGCCTAGCTAGTCATATGCATTGTAAACTAGTTGAGCATTGTTTAGAACAAGTCTAAATGAAGTAGAACTATATAACTTGAAATGCATGACTAAGATAACGTGAGCATTTATACTTGAGACTTATTGACCTCGTTACATGTGCATAATGACTAAATGTGAGAAACATTGTAATCAAACACGTTAAGCCTCGTTAGTTGGAAATTGATAGGACTATATTGAAAGCAAGATATAAGAATCAAACTTATCATAACATGTATATTTCTGCATGTGTTATCATCTGAGTGCGTGGGAGAGCAAGTTAGGCCAAGCAATCTGATGCTCAGCTCCGATTTGAACTGGGAGCAGCGCGACCGTGCCACCCTACAGTGAAGTCTGCCTATTATGTTTTTGATATGAGGTTTGATACATGTATGTATTGTTATCCTAAATCTGTAATACATGTCCAGTACAGTATTCAAGTATAAATGAACATGTTATGATGAAACCTTATAGAATTGATAAGTATTTATAAACATTTAATTATTAAGTCAAGTAATGATTATGAACTATGTTATTGATTTTATAGTATCTTATAAACGGATTTCTGTGATTATGTGTATGTAAAGTACGTAATGACGTACGTATAGGATCATACGACTAAGTTAGAATCGTATGTGCGTGTTTAGCTTATATATTAAGCATATGTATTCAACGTACGTAACAAATGAATATCCTATATGCATAACTATGTTATAATAGGATTCAAAAAGTATCGATAAGCTAAAGGTTGATAAACTACACGTAAGGCAAGTATCTAAACCTTATCTCTTTGATGTAAGTTCCTAACCCTACTCTTTATTGAGCATTACTTAAGCTTGTGCTATTATTAGTCGTACGAGTAAACCATTGTAAGTATGATTCATGTCTTATGACCTCATGCTTCATAGCTAAGATAGAGTTGTTTACATTTTTTGAACTTTAATCTCGAGTATTGAACTTATAATTGTTGTTATATACATCGAAAGAGCGGTCTATGCCACTTGATTTGGCTAGACCTATATCATGAATTTGAAAGCTATCCAAACCAATTGATTAGTGCGAAATCTTATAATTAACAGAGATGAACAACCCTCTTGAAGGGGAAACTATATATTATCGAAAAACTGACGTGCGCACTTGTGTACGATTAAATGTTATGCATAATGTAGGGTACTTTAGGCTGATTGTGACACCCCCAAATCCGGGTACTTCGTTTCCACATGATTTGGTGTTCACTTTCTAATATAACATACATCTACCCAATGAATAATGTAAAATAAACTACAACTTAAATTAGAATAGATAAATCTCCCTTAAAACAAGGGTTACAACCTTTTCAAGATAATCCCGGGTTACTCTAACCCTGACATGAATATAATAAAGTGCGGAAACAAAAACATAACATTCAAGTCTTATTACAATCATTCTCAATATAATAAAAACAAGTCTTCACTTGCTTTGCTTTCCCTTGCCCTTACTTGTAGACGGAGCATCAGCGTTATCAACCTTAACTGAAATTGTTATTTAATGCAAGAATTAGCAAACCACAGCTCACTGGAGTTTAACAATAATATATACATGAAAGGATATCTTTAAAAGAATCTGAACAACTTAGCTTGCTTCAATAATAAAGAATTGAATAATAATTCTCTATCAACATTAAAACTCGAATATAGAATTTATCTGAGGGTCATAAGACCTTTGGACTCTTGTCCTAGGTTATAAATATTTCTATTTAAACCTTTAACAGTCAATAAGACTATGGACCTTAACTCGTACTTAGGGGGATCAGCCCTTTGTACCATGTATTGTGCACAAACATGTTAACCCTATGCGTAGTAACCTCCCCTAGTAAATAGGGTTGTTCAACTCAGTAATTTGAATTCAAGTCCGCACCAAAGAAAGTTTGGTTTGGATAAGCTTACAAGGGTAATTTAGAATTCACGTTCATCAACTAAGGATTAGTTGAATCGACTTTCAATAATTCATAAATAAAAGAATTATGACTTAACATATGTTTTAGAAGTAAATTTAAAGTATTTAACATAATAACTAGATCTTACTTGAACGATAAGTTAAGATCATTTCAATTAAATAAACAATTGTCCAATACAAAAATGGAAAGGACATTCTCAATAATGAATATATGAATTCCAGAAATTATACAAGATTAGGGTTTAGAAAACTTGCATAAAATTAACGAGTTTAGGGTTTAGAAGACTTGCCTCAAGCGCAAGCTACTTAACACAATTCACGTACTTTAATACTTCCTACACATATATATTCAATCACAATAACCTAAATTAGTTAAAACGTAACTAATTTACATAAGTGGTTAACCCTCATGGTTAACTCACTCTAATAATAATAATCAACTATCACATAGTTAATTAAATCAATTATGTATTTAACTAAATTATAATTAAACAATTATAATTCAAACACTTAATCAAATTATAATTACTTAAATTATAATTACCATTTAAATTATAAATAATTATAATCAATTAAACCACATCATGCATTTAATTACACAAATTATAATTAATCATGCAATTATCAATTTATAATCCATAATTAAACATGCATTTATTAAATTATAATTACATAAATTATAATTTAAATTAACATCTAATTGATTAAAATAAATCAACTTCTATACATTATAATTTCACAAAAATTATAATTTAAATTAAACATTTACTCTTAATTATAATTAATAAAATTATAATTAAGTAACTTATTGTACAATTAAACAATTATAGTTTATAATTTAAATACCATATTAGTTTTTCAAAACTTCCTTTTTCTCAAATTATAACACATGTTATAGCAACTAGATACATGCTCATTGTCATAGAATAATTAAACTAAGCTTAGAATTAACACTACACAAAAACTAAAGTCACTGCCACTGCCCGGGACACGGCGCAGCTGCGCCACCTTTAGCCTTGACACCGGCGCAGCTGCGCAGGGGCCAAACCTGCGAAAACCCAGCGGCGCAGCTGCGCCGCTTCTACCCTTACTGCCTGCGCAGCTGCGCCGGCAGCGGACAGAAACAGAGCAGCTTCGCGAACAGGGCAGAGAAAAGCCAAATTGGCTTAATTCTCTACAATGAGTTCTCAATTCAACCAATAATTTTCATATAAAACTTTACAAAAACAAAGTGCAAAGCTTCTAACATGTTTTGAACACACTAATAAATCAATTAGCAAGATTACAACGCTTAATTTTTATAAAACTTTAAAGAAAATACCAATTTCAGTGTTCTAGATGAAATTGAACACTGCGAATTTGTTTTAAAACCAATTCTCACAATTCCAATCCCAATCAACTAATTTCTAAACATAATAACATATTCCACAATTAATTTATACAAAAATCAACAATCAACATATATTTTGATTTCTATGAGAAACTTTATTTTTCCCAGACACTTCACTGTGACTTTTGAAAAACATAAATTCTCCATTATATCATATATATATATATTTATGAATTAAACAACTAATTAAGCATACCATCACATATAGACATGATATGAACACAATTATATATATATATATCCATCATGCTATACAACTTTCAAAACATGTTTTTACAGAGAATGAAAATATAAGGATCATAACTTTAAAACTGGTTTTTACAACAATTATATTTTGAAAATCTTTCCATGGTACACAATTACATATGAACATCATATATACATAGTCATAATTATACAACTTCATGAAAACTCAACTTTTGACAGAGAATAAAATACATGAAACATATGAATTGAGTTCTATAATAATTAGAGATTATAGATAATACCTTTTGTTAATAGATTGAAAGAGAAAGCGATGTGAGTTCAATTCAAGCAATTCTTCTTCCTCTTTTCTCTTCTCTGCTCTTCCTTTTCTCTCCTCTCTTTTCTTCTTAGTTCTTAGTTTAGACTTAGGAAAAACTAACGTAGTTTAGATATATTATAACTGATATAATATACGTATACTAATGATATATATGTAACTGCTAATTACTTAATATATATAATAAATACATTTATTATGTAAGTTACAAAAATTCAAAAATCACAATGCCTTGTTTGGCAAAACAAGGTTATTTTCAAAAATAGATTATTAATGCTAAGGTATTGTTTGGTAACAGTTTATTTAAAAACAGCTTTTTGATAGTTAGGGCCCTGTTTAGTAGAAATAGGTTTAAAACAAATACAATGACCTTGTTTGGCAAAATAATTTAAAACCTTTTCTTTATTTTAACAAATCATTTAACACATACTTTAAATGTCACATTTTAATTAGTTAAATATTAATCAACTAATTTAATTAATTAAAATCTAACATCAATTAATCACATAAAATTGCCACATAATTATAATTACTCGGTAATTATAATTTATGTAACACTTCATCACATAATTCATCTAATTTAATTCTCTCAATTAAATTAGAATTATAATATAAAATTAATATATACACATCAATTAAATAACATTCATTAAATTAATATGTAACACCTAATTAAATCATTTCCATAAATCACATAATTATTTATTTCACTCAAAAAATAATTCACATAAAATATTAATTTAACTCAATAAATAAATCACATAAAATATTTATTTAATTCAATAAATATTTAAAATTAAATATAAAATCTCAATCGTTACACTAATCACCTGTTGTACTTGTTTTGATTGGATTATCAGCATATTACTGTTAATTCTAGTAGAAGTTCATAGTCCTTACTGACTGCTCAGTATTCTTTATTTTGAAATCTCGAAATGATTAAGCGTTGAATCTTATTGATATCTTTCTGTCCTTAGCGACTATTGTTGAGAACTATCGATAATTCTTGCTATTCCTGAACTATCATTTATTATTATACCTTTGGAAAACTGAAGACTATATTGATTCCATTGTTGCTATATTACTTGCTAAGTAAACTTGTTGCTCATTCTTGCTTTCCCTAAAAATATTTCAGTTAAGGCAGAGCAAGGCGGACCCTCGGGCACTGATAAGGGCAAGGGCAAGGATGGAGTAGCTTTGTAGTTATTTAGAACTATTATGATGATTGTAATAAAATTATATCATATTATATATTAGTTAAGTTTAAGTTATGTTTAAACTATGTAAGTGATGTTTAAGTTACGAAACCTTGGGACATAAATGATTATATTAAATAAATGTAATTTATTCTGTGATTTTCGTTGTGCGAGATGTTAATATGTCATTAGAAATTTAGAACATGGCGAACCAAATTTGAGGCGCGAGTGGTCCGAATTTGGGGGCGTCACAGGTTGGTATCAGAGCTGTAGTTATAAACCTTAGGAGCGAGAGTCCTTAGATTATAACTTAGGAGAACTTAGAAGATAAAAAGGAGATAGAACTCATGTAGAGTTTTTCCTAGATAGACTTAGTGTGTTATGAAATATAATTTCATTCTATACAATGAACTTATGTTTTATTTAACATTCTAATGGAGCTTGCTGTTTGTTGTCTTGTGTTTATGGTTGTAGGATGACAGACATAGGAGGACCTAGTGGAGTGGTAGAGGAGGAGACTCGAGATATACATGTCGTATATGAGGCACCTTTAGAGGCTTAGCCTGTGCAGGCAGTTTCACCGTCCGAGTTTGACGATGAGGACGATATTGAGGTAGAGTCTGATCCGAAGGAAGAGCCAATGGAGGATGAGCCCATGGAGGACTCTGATGAGGCTACTATAGAGGAGCAGATGCTAGGGGAATACGAGGAGCGGATCCTAGAGTTGGAATGCAGAGTCCAGGAGCTAGAGGCTGAGGCTCAGGAGAGGGAGTCTGAGTTTTAGAAGCTGAGGGACGAGGACCACCAGAGGAAGTTAGCGATGCAGGAGTTAGAGGTGGAGATTGCTTACCGCAAGGAGGCAGGAATCTAGATGGGGACTCTGTTTCACAGGTCGGTGTCTCGGAATGTCGACTTGGCAGGAAAGCTGGAAGAGGTGGAGCAAAAAAAGTTGAGCGAGAAAACGAAAAAGGAGGCTCTCCATACTCAGCTAGAGTTGGAGGTGATGGATAGGATCCACTTCGAGGAGAAGTGAGAAGCAGCTAATGAGAGGGCAAACGACTTAGAGGATGAAGTAAGGTGTATGAAGAGGAAGGTGAACAAGATGGGTTACGTTTTTTGCTCGGCTATTGAGAGAGTGATTGATGGTGTATATCACTATCCAACGGAGTAGGGACAGACCCGACATACCATGAGCAGGGAGTTGATGGCGTACACAGCGCATATAGAGTACAAGAGCGCTGTGGAGAGCGAAATATTGGGATGAGACCCTGTAGTCTAGTAGTAGTTGTAGTAGTTCTTTATGTGATGTATATATTCATGTAATCCCAATATTTTGTGTAAGATATGGGATAGTTATGTAAACCCGAGTAGGCTTTTGTTAGAGGGGTATTATGTTAGTGTTTTCCCCCGTCTTTTGTGATATTAGGGGACATGTGTTGACATTTATAGAAGTATGCTAGGGATGATCATTTTGATGTAATGATTTGGCATATGAATATAAATGAACCTTATTTCAAAAATGTGTTATAAAATTTTATTCCTTTTTCATTTAAGAAATACTTGTAATATAATTGAATAATAAAAATGAAAATTTTATGATGAAGAAAATGCCGCCCAAACGTAGATTAACTGCACCTGAGGAATCAGTGAACAACGAGAGAAAGCAAGTAGATCCCATCCAGAAATTAGTTGATTTGTTAGAGGAGGCTCTGAGGGGAAGGAACAATGAACCCGTTCGCCCCAATCCCCAAGAAGTTCCAGTGATAAATTTTAAGGACTTTAGGAGCGTAGGACCTCCAGAGTTTGAAGGTACTACTGATCCGATCATGGCGCAAACGTGGATTAAAGAAATCAAGAAGGCCTTCACCATCGCTCGTTTGGGTGAAGACTAGAAGACGGTGTTTGCTACCTACATGATGAGAGGCGAAGCGAACTACTGGTGGGAGGCAAATCAGCAAAGAGCGGGAGAAGGGATAATCGCATGGGAGAAAGGTTCAAGACTCTGTTCTTCGAGAACTATTTCCCGAAGAGCATGAAAAATAGAATGGAGGTAAAGTTCTTAGAACTTAAGCAAAGAGATATGATGGTGGCGCAATACGCGGCTAAGTTCAACGAATTAGCGCGGTTTGTAGAACACCAGGTAGGGGATGAAGAGAGGAAAGCTAAACGTTTTGAGCAAAGACTGAAGCCATGGTTGTTTAACAAGGTGTAGATTCTTCAGATCGATTCATTTGCAACATTGCTGGAGAATGCTATTATTGCAGAGGGCGGAAGTGAAGCTTTGAATTTATATAAGAAGAGGAAGAAGGGTAATAACACGGGAGGAGAAAGTTGTGGAGGAAGCAGTAGCGGAGGAAGTAATTCGGTAAAGAGAAAATGGGAGAATAACAACAACAACAATAACAATAATTAGTCAGGAAATTTTCGTGGAGGTTTTAAGAAGAGGGCAGAGGGATGCCCGAAGTGTGGGAAGAATCACCAGGGCGAGTGTTGGAAGGGGTCGAAGCCAAAGAATATCAAGGGGTGTTTCTCTTGTGGCTCAGCGGACCACTTGATTAAGGACTGTCCAAAGAAAGGGAGCGGTGGAGGAAGTGGCCAGCAAAGGGGAGGCATTAAACTGATGATTGGCGGACCGACACAAACCAACTGCCCAACCGCCAGAACCTTTAACATGATCGTCCAGGACGCAGTAGCTGCGAAGGACGTGGTGTCAGGTATTATCCCAATCAATGATATAAATGCATATATATTATTTGATTCGGATGCCACCTGTTCTTTTGTATCTGAAGAATTTGCTAGTCGACTTAATTCACCTCGAGAACGCTTAGGAAATTCTTTGAACATAGAAGTTGCGAGTAAGGAAGTGATCCATGTAGAATACGTTTACCGAAATTGTTATGCAAACATTAGAGATCAGGAACTGAGCGTAGACTTGATTATAATTAGATTGGGAGAATTTGATGTAATATTGGGAATGGATTCGTTGTATAACCATGCTGCGATTATTGATTGTCAGAATAAAAGTGTGAACCTTCAGACTCAAGATAAGTCTAAGGTAGTGTTTTATGGTAGCTCATCTCTTAAGAAATCGTGTTGTCTTACGATGATGCAGGCCAAGAAATTATTAAAGAAAGGACGCGTAGGTTACTTAGCTTACATTGTAGATACTCGAAAGAATGGAGTAGAAATTAAGGATATATCCGTAGTGAGAGAATTCCAAGATGTATTTCCGAACGATCTGTCTGATCCTCCGCCAGACACAGAAAACGAATTCGTAATAGACTTAGCACCAGGAACGGCACCGATTTTGAAAGCTCTATATCATATGGCGCCAGTATAAATAAAGGAATTGATGATACAATTGCAAGAGTTATTAGATAAAGGTTACATACGATCGAGTGTGTCCCCTTGGGGAGCACCAGTATTGTTTATTAAGAAAAACGACGGATCGATGAGGCTCTGTATCGATTATCGAGAATTAAACAGAGTAACGATCAAGAATAGATATCCATTACCGAGGATATACGACCTTTTCGATCAATTGAAGGGAGCGAAGGGTTTCTCAAAGATTGATTTGCGAACATGATATCACTAGTTGAAGGTACGGGAGGAAGACATACCAAAGACGGCGTTTCGAACCCATTATGGACACTATGAGTTTTTGGTAATGTCATTCGGATCGACTAATGCTCCGACAACATTTATGGACTTGATGAACCAAGTCTTCAAGCCATACTTGGATAAGTTTGTGGTAGTTTTCATCGACAACATCTTGATCTACTCAAAGATGAAAGAAGAGCACGCCGAACATCTGAGGATTGTTTTGGAAGCATTAAGGAAAGAGAAAATGTATGCGAAGTTTTCTAATTGTGAATTTTGGATGGAGAAGATTCAATTATTAGGACACGTGGTGGATAAGAATGGAATCTTAGTAGACCCTGCGAAGGTAGAAGCAGTGAGTAATTGGGAGCAGCCAAAAACACCAACGGAGGTGAGAAGTTTCTTAGGGTTAGCCGGGTACTATCAAAGATTTATTCAAGATTTTTCTAAGATTGCAACCCCGTTGACCAATCTAACGAGGAAGACGGTGAAATTCATATGGACGGACAAATACGATGAAAGTTTTCAAGGGTTGAAGAAGAGATTAAGCGAAGAGCCTGTATTATCACTACCAGACGATGCGGGAGGTTTCGTGGTGTATAGTGATGCATCGCACAAGGGACTTGGTGGTGTGCTTATGCAACATGGCAAGGTCATTGGGTATGCTTCACGATAGTTGAAGGATTATGAAAAACGATACCCTACGCACGACTTAGAGTTAGCGGTAGTAGTTTTTGCATTAAAGATTTGGAGACATTATTTGTACAGATAGAAATGTGAGATATACACGGACCACAAGAGTCTAAAATATATCTTCACACAGAAGGAGTTGAACATGCGTCAAAGGAGGTGGTTAGAATTGATCAAGGATTATGACTGTGATATTCTTTATCACCCGAGAAAGGCAAACGTAGTTGCCGAGGCTCTGAGCAGAAAAGGAAGGGATAAAATGTTTCAGTTAACGACTCAGAAGGAGTTAATAATAGAGATGGAGAAATTAGAAATAGAGGTAAATGGACTGGGAAGGTCTGAAAAAAAGTTTTTTGCAACGGAAGCTTGTCCAACCTTGTTGGACAGAGTAAAGGAGTCACAAGAGAATGATGAAGAAGGCGAGAAAATCAGGAGAAGGATCACAGAAAATGAAGAAGAAAGATTCAAAATGGATAAAGACGGTATTTTGAGATTTGAAGGGAGAGTGTGGGTGCCAGCGGTAACTGAGTTAAGAGAAGAAATTTTGCACGAGGCACACAATACAACGCATTCCGTTCTTCCAAGAGGCACAAAGATGTACCGAGATTTGAGGCAACATTTTTGGTGGCCTAATCTGAAACGGGAGATTGCAAAGTGAGTCAGTAGATGTCTTACTTGCCAATGGGTCAAAGCAGAGCACTAGAGGCCGAGTGGTCTACTTCAACCGTTGGAAATACTAGAGTGGAAATGGGAGCACATTATGATGGACTTTGTAGTGGGGCGTCCAGTCAAGCAGAAAGGATATGATGCCATTTGGGTTATCATGGATTGACTAACAAAGACCGCACACTTTCTACCGATCAAGATCCAATATAGTTTGAATCTGTTAGTGAGTCTGTACGTAAAGAAAATTATTTCACGACATGGAGTACCGTTGTCAATTGTCTCTAATCGAGATCCGCGCTTCACGTCAAACTTCGGGAAAAGCTTACAAGAGAGGATGGGAACACAACTGAGGTTGAGTACTACTTATCATCCTCAGACAGACGGACAAAGTGTGCGAACGATACAAACGCTGGAGGACATGCTTAGAATTTATGTGATTGACTTCAAGGGAAATTGGGACAATCACCTACCCTTAGTACAATTCGCTTACAACAATAGTTATCATGCAAGTATTGGCATGCCACCGTACGAAGCTCTTTACGGAAGAAAGTGCAGAACACCATTATATTGGGACAAAGTCAGAGAACGAGGAATTCTAGGACTAGAGTTAGTACAACAAACCACATACGTGGTGATAGTGATAAGAGCCAGACTGGTAGCAGCTCAAGATCGCCAGAAAAAGTATGCAGATCTACATCGATAGGACCAAGACTTTAAAGGCGACAGCTTCATATTTTTAAAAGTATCTACCTGGAAAGGAAAGATGAGATTCGACAAGAAGGAAAAATTAAGTCCAAGATTCATAGGACCATTCGAGGTATTGAAGCGAGTGGGTGATGTGGCATACAAGGTTGCATTACCACCCGAGTTGGAGCATATCTGTAATACCCGATAATTTCCATATATTATTAAATAAATATATTAATGGAAATGAGTATTTATTTGAATATAAATGATTTTGTATTATGAGATGAATTAATTCAATTATATATAATTGAATAATTATAATAATTGAGAAATTGGTGGAGTTTGTGATAAACTCGTTGATTGCCTTGTGTGGCACAGTGACGTAATATAAGAATGATTATATTAATTTAAGCGAACAATTAATCTATATTAATTGTTAATCGAAGAATATTAATTAACTGTTATAAAATACTAATGAGGATTGATTAATAATATGTGATTATTATTGCAAGAAGCATAATAATAATGAGCAACGTGTTTATAAATATAATAAGATTTATATCAAAGTGATAGTTAATCATATAAAGGTTAATTAAATTGTTATGGAGGTTAACAATTATATTGATTGATGTACGATATGTGTATATTATTAATTAATATTCAATTTATAAGATGAGAAATTATATGTGCAAGCATGCGAATTAAATGTATAGTAACTATATGTTATGATATGTGTAGGTGACAAATGATGTGTGGATATACATTAAAATAATGTATCATGGATCTATTATAAATAATTGTTGAGTAATACAATTTAATAATATATGATATAATGTAATGTGGTAGTATCCGATTGTATTATATCGGTAAGATAAAATGTACATAGATTATATGTATTCAAATTGCATTTATTACATTATGGGGAGAACATTGTAATTATAACCTAAGAGTACATATAATATATAACATAAGTGTAGCATATAGTCCATTTGTAAGAATGCTTAGATTTGCTTGGCTTGTCCCAATATAATAGTCACTCTCCTTTCCCTCATTCACGTGCACAGCCATTATGGCCTAAGCCTATTGCTTCTCCTTAAACTCAGTAAATTTCCATAGCCTTGTAGCAATGATGAGCAAGGGAGTGGTTTTAATGATGGATTCTAACAACTAAATACCTACCATTCTATAACCTTCATGCAATTTGACAATCCGTTAGTTTGATTTGGGAGTTAGAAGCTTGGACTGTGTATTCATTCTTCTATATAAAGGAACTCCCTGCACCTTCATTTCATTGCTGAAATATTTCTAAGAGAAGAGAGTATACTGTGATTGTCTATTTAGTTCAGAAGGAATTTCTATAGTAGCATCAGCAAGCTTACTCCATAACAGAGGTATAAATCCTCTTCGTGTCTTCATTTTCATTTTCTGTCAAAAGAACTCCATTGTTGTTCTCTGAGTTTTGTTGAAATTCTTGATTATGCCAAATTGGTTCATGATTGGTTTGTAGAACCCTTATATTGTTGTTATATGAACATACACACATGATGGAACCACTGAATAGTCTTTCATTTCCATTGTTCCTCTTCAATTTCTGTAAATACATGAAATTCGTAAATTAGTTAGAGTTCATGAAATTGGGAATTGATAATTGCTATTGACTGTTATATAAGCATATATGTATGTGTTAGTAAGTTAAACAAGTCTAATATCTGGGTATGTTGAAATCGATGAAATGGGAGGTTTTGGGTCGGTTTTCGCTGCAGTCTGAACCGCAAAAAACTGCCTCGACGCCGCAGCGCCGCAGCCCGCGCAGCAGCGCCACACGCGCCGCAGCCCGCGCCGCAGCGCCGCACGCAGCGCCACTCGCGCCAGTATTAAGCTACTGTTGCCGCGCCGCAGCGCCAGCCTCTGTGTTCAGTTTTCTGCATTCTGCAACAAAACTGTTATGTACCAATTGTTTGATTTTTGTTTAAACAAGCATGGGAGCATGATTAATACATATATATAAACCTAATGAGGCAATGTAAGCATGTTTTAGTATATTAGCATGCATGGTTAACCAAACGACACATAGTTTGGAAACGAATTTAAAGTTTCATAAACGACGTTAACATATATGAAGCATGTATACATTCTGACTTTTCGAGCATGTTTATAGGGCCTTGAAATACATGAAAAGCATGTTAACTTACATATGTAGGTTTCATAAGGAAGCATGAACATGATAGACCTTATTAATGAACTATATTAACAAAGTATAAGCTTTGAACGTGAACATTGGTATGTTATGACGAGAATTAGAATTTGACATTTATGGACACATGTGATAGTACTCTTAGACTCATTCATGTGTCATGCATGTATATATACCATGATCAGTTGCCGTGATTAAAGTTTAGCATGAACAAAGCATGTTTTCAAGATAATAACAATGCTAGCTACATATATGCAATACGAGTACTCATGAGCATGACTAATACAAGTTATATGAATATCTTATGTGTTTAAAAGCAATCATGTTAGACCATATGAGTTCGTGTCCTTGAATGGCTTTAAGTATTAACTTAAGAACCTATACCATGTACGATTGGATTTGGAAAAGTTATACAAGCATGAAAGTATCCTTTAAATATGAATACATGCTACGCGATATTATATGATGTTACTTGAACCCGATTTTGACGGTTAACTTAAGGAGATGCCGTAACTTGCTAAAATGAAATATATTTAGTATTGATTGTGGTCTTATGTGATATTAATAATATGCAAGCATGTTTGCTAATTGTTGAGATCTTATATAATATGAGAATGCGTTTAAACTCTAAAGAAGGAACGTTAAGGATAGAAATTATATTCTATATAACTGTGTAGCTAGGTAAAACTTAGCTTATGTGTTGATCGTATATTCAAAGAGAAAATGTGAAGTTAAATTATATGACTAATGAATATCATATATATACGTAACTGTATTATGATAGGAATTCAAAAGTGTTGATTGCTTTTCGTGGATAAACTACGCTAAAGGCAAGTTCTCTTACTTACACTCGTTTAAAGTGCAAGTATCCTAACCGACGCATTTACTTTATGCAAGGAAATCTATGATTGTGAAAGTTTCCTAACTTATACTCTTTTACTATGCAAGTATCCTATCTTGTGTATTGCGAACTAGTTTCCTATTTAATCGGTTGAATCGAATTAGCATACTTGAACTCTTATTTCATTAAAGCTATTATTCATGTTGAACTTAGTATTGTTCTTGAATATTGTGAAAGTGTCTATGTCATTTGATTCGGCTGGACTTATGTTATTGAAAAGCAACCCAAACTAATTGATTGGTGCGGGATCTTGTATTTGACTGAGAAGAACAACCTTCTTTGAAGGGAATATATAATTGTCGGAGAACCGACGTGCACACTTGAGTATGGTTGATTGTTATGCATAACAAGGGTACTTTAGGCTGATCACCTGTTGTACCTGTTTTTGTTGGATTTTCAGTTTATTACTGTCAATTCTAGTAGAAGTTCATAGTCCGTAGTGACTACTCAGTATTCAATTATTTGAAATCTTGAATTGACTTATTATTGAATCATATTGATATTATCCTGTCCTTAGCGACTGAGATTGAGAACTGTTGATATTCTTGTTATTCTTGAACTATCAAATCTTGTTCTACCCTTTCGAGAATTGAGAATTCTATTTACTCACCCTTATTGTATATTACTTGCTGGGCAATTTGTGCTCATTCTTGCTTTCCCTAAAACATTTCAGTTAAGGCAGAGCATGGTGAACCTTCGGGCGTTGATAAGGGCAAGGGCAAAGCTACCAACTAGCTTATGTCTGTTATGTTTTAAATATATTAATATTGTATGAAGATGATGTAGTAAGACGGGATTTGATTATGTTTAAGCTTAAGTTAGATTATGTAATAAGTCGTTAACTGATATTATTATGTAATCTATTAAGTACTGTAGGTTGCGAGACTTGGGGGAATAATTATAATAAATCATTGTAAATTATTCTAGAATAGATTTTCCGCTGTGATCGTATGATATTTAATTATTATTATTGTGATGTATTACCATGAGCACGTGATGAACCGAATTCGAGAGACCAAGTGGCGGTCCTGGAATTTGGGGGCGTCACAATATCTACAAAGTGTTTCACATCTCCGTGTTGCGTCCATACAAGCTTGACTACAAACACGTGATTTCCTATGAGCCCATTCAAGTGGAGAAGAACCTGGCGTATGAAGAAATTTCTGTCCAGATATTAGATAGGAAAGAGCAGATAATAAGAAATAAAGTTATATCTTCTGTAAAAGTACTTTGGCGTAACCACGATGCCGTGGAGGCCACGTGCGAATTAGAAGATAAGATGAGGAGGGACTACCCCTATCTATTTGTGTAGCCTTGTACACATTCCGAGGACGAAATTTTTATAAGGGGGGGGGGGAGGATGTAAGAACCGTGAATTTTATGAATAAATATTAATATTTATATTAATAAGAATGTAAATATTTATTTTATATAAATGTTTATGTGGCATGAACTGAGTAACTCAATTAATTTAAATTGAATTAATGATAATTGAGAAAAATGTGGAGTTTATGATAAGCTCGTAGAATGCCTTGTGTGGCACGGTGATGAAAATTACGATGGATTAATTAATTAAAGAGGAAATTAATAAGTGGATGATTAATTAATATAATGATGTTAATTAATTATTATTATGAGTAATAGAATATTAATGAATAAATAAATAATTAATATTATAAGGTTAGTATTTGTTCAATTAATTGCTATGTGCAACGATATGTAATTATAAGCTACATCTATATAATATAAAGTGTAGTGTGACACTACAAGAGCCAATATAATATAAAAATTATATAGTAAGATTAATTAATTGTATAAGCTACACAAATGATGTTTATGTGACCATGTGTTATGTGTAATGTATTAGTGTGTAATTTATGGGATATTAAATTAGACTATATAAATAATTGAAATTAATGATTAATTGAAATATTAAGGTTTATGATAATGTGGTGTGTCACTACTCAATTCAATCATAATTGGGCATTATCGAATGTAAATGAATTATATATTGATGTGTATACATGTACCCAAATTTGCTACCGTGTAATATTGTTATAACATTAAAGTCCATGGGTACACCCAAAGGAATTAAACCTAGGTATGCATGTATGTATATTTGTATAAGTATAATATATGTATGTGTAATGAAACCTTAAGTTTGTAACATTATTCCAAATGTCATATGCTGAGAATAGAATTGTCCCAATATGAGTGTCATTCTCTTCTTCTACATGTTAAAGCCAATGGCTTATACTACTTCTACACACCAACTCCAATTAGCTTCAATGATGGTGATGATGGTGAGGGGTGTGGTCTCAATAGTGATCCACCAACTTCTCAATTGCCCAACATGTTCTCTCATCTTCCAATGGTTTCAATTCTTGGACAATGGCTTGACATGGTTAACAATTTCTCTATAAATAGAGACCTCCTCTTCATTTCTATGTTGCTGAAAATTATTGGTAAGTGTTAAAGAGAGAGGGAGGTGATTGCATTGAGAGGAATTCTGTCCAAATCAAGCTCAAGAGGTATAAACCTTACCTTGTGTTCTTAGTTTCTAGTTCAATGATTCAGAGAAATTAGCATAGAATAGTCGAAATTGATATATGATGAGTTGCTAGCATGATTAGTAAAGTATATAGGTATGTTACATATGCAATGTGATAGTTTGTAAGCATGTTTCATGAAGAGATTGAATGTTGGCTTGAAGCTCTGCAATAGCAGGAAAACAGGCAGGCTGGAACCGAAGTGGCGCGGCCGCGCCACTCCCTAGTACAAACAGGGCGCGGTCGCGCCCTTCTGCAGAGGAAAAATTCCACTTTTGTGGTTTTTGACTTATGGAGCATGCTTTTATAATGTCATTAAGCATAAATAAGTCCCTGACATGCTAGTTTAGGTGGCTTTTCATGTAGTCACTTACCAAAGCTTGGTTTCCAAAGGAAACTTGAGTTTTCAAAGTGCACACTCAATGAGCTATGTACACTTTAAAGTATGAACTTGTGAGCATACTTATGTGGTCTAGTTATGTGTGTATGAAAGTATAATATATAGTAAGAGAAGTAGCTTTGCATGCTTGGTTGGTTAACATGAGATTTTCAAAAGAAACCTTAAGAGTTTGAAAACTAGTTTTACCAATAACTACGTTACAAGTATTCTGAAATTTGACTATCCTGTTACGGTATGTTATGCCTATAAACAAGATTGACATGTATGCCTAGATAGTCATATGCATTGTAAACTAGTTGAGCATGGTTTAAAACAAGTCTAAATGAAATAGAACTATATAACTTGAAATGCATGACTAAAATAACGTGAGCATTTATACTTGAGACTTATTGACCTCGTTGCATGTGTATAATGACTAAACATGAGAAACATTGTAATCGAACACGTTAAGCCTCGTTAGTTGGAAATTGATAAGACTATGTTGAAAGCAAGATATAATAATCAAACTTATCATAACATATATGTTTCTGCATGTGTCATCATCTGAGTGCGTGGGTTAGCAAGCTAGGCCAAGAAATCTGATGCTCAGCTCCGATTTGAACTGGGAGCAACGCGGCCGCGCCACTCTCTAGTTTAAATCAAGCGTGGCCGCGCCACCCTGCAGTGAAGTCTGCCTATTGTGTTTGTGATCTGAGGTTTGATACAAGCATTTATTGTTATCCTAAATCTGTAGGACATGTCCAGTATAGTATTCAAGTATCAATGAGCATGTTATGATGAAACCATATAGAATTGATAAGTATTTGTAAACTTTCAATTATTAGGTCAAGTAATGATTATGAACTATGTTATTGATTTTATAGTATCTTATAAACGGATTTTTGTGATTATGTGTATGTAAAGTACGTAATGACGTACGTATAGGATCATACGACTAAGTTAGAATCGTATGTGCGTGTTTAGCTTACATATTAAGTATATATATTCAACGTATGTAACTAATGAATATCTTATATGTGTAACTATGTTATAATAGGATTCAAAAGGTATCGATAAGCTAAAGGTTGATAAACTACACATAAGGCAAGTATCTAAACTTTATCTCTTTGATGCAAGTTCCTAACCCTACTCTTTATTGAGCATTACTTAAGCTTATGCTATTATTGGTCGAACGAGTAAACCATTGAAAGTATGATTCATGTCGTATGACCTCATGCTTCGTAGCTAAGATAGAGTTGTTTACATTCTTTGAACTTTAATCTCGAGTATTGAACTTATAATTGTTGTTATATACATCGAAAGAGCGGTCTAAGTCACTTGATTCGACTAGACCTATATCATGAATTTGAAAGCTATCCAAACCAATTGATTGGTGCGGAATCTTATAATTGACTAAGATGACCAACCCTCTTGAAGGGGAAACTACATATTGTCATGAAATCGACGTGCGCACTTGAGTACGATTAAATGTTATGCATAATATAGGGTACTTTAGGCTGATTACTTGTTGTACTTGTTTTGATTAGATTATCAGCATATTACTGTTAATTCTAGTTGAAGTTCATAGTCCTTACTGACTGCTCAGTATTCATTATTTTGAAATCTCAAAATGATTAATCGTTGAATCTTATTGATATCTTTTTGTCCTTAGCGACTATTGTTGAGAACTATCAATACTTCTTGTTATTCCTAAACTATCATTTATTATTATACCCTTGGAAAATTGAAGACTATATTGATCCCCTTATTGCTATATTACTTGCTGAGCAAACTTGTTGCTCATTCTTGCTTTTCCTAAAAATATTTCAGTTAAGGCAGAGTAATGCGAACCCTCGGGCACTGGTACGGGCAAGGGCAAGGGCAAGGCTATGGAGTAGCTTTGTACTTATTTAGAACTATTATGATGATTGTAATAAGATTATATCATATTATGTGTGACGCCCCCAGAATAGGTCCAATCAACCCAACCCATTATGGGTTGCCATGAAATACACTCAACAAAAATTCCAAATACAAATCTTTAAATTCTAACTTTTAAACTGTTGTACAAAATACGACCACAATTAAACTGTGAGTTTTAATACAAATACATGTAACTCTCATGGTGCTTCAACCTTGGACAACACCTCACCCTATTTGGGTCACCAAAATCAATGGTTCAATGGCGTATACAATACGACGCACGCATTTAAAGTTCTCAATACAATTATATATTGTCATGCTATTTTATAATGTATTGAGAAACCCAACCGTCACCGACCATTACTCTATTCCCTTGTTATCCCCGCTCGACCCAGCTACACTCTTGTTACCTGAAAGGAATTGTGAAGCAAAAGGCTGAGCACAAATAGCCCAATAAAGAACATCATGACTAAAGATAATTAAATTATCAATAGCATTCGTCAGTAATAAATCAGAGATTTAAACATATGGTAGATGATAAAACTTTTCAATCATAGTTGCAGCGGAACGAGCAATCCATTAGAAGAGTCAAATAGACCATACCGTCTATTATTTCCTCCATGTTAAAAGTCCACCAACAATATTGTATCCCTGTAACATCAATCAACAATTCCTGTCCATAATCATGTAAATAGTTCATGATCATAGTTATATCAATAAATTCCTCTTCGCACTCAGGACGAAGATAATTTTCATCACCTATCTTTTCCTGAAACATCAAAGATCATGGTTATACCAAATCAAAGTTCCTTTTTATAATCATTTTAATAAATTTATCTTTACACTACGGGCCAAAGATATTCATCAACAGTTCATCTTTGCACTACAGGCCAAAGATATTCAACAATAGGTCTTCTTTGCACTACAGGCCAAAGATATTCAACATCAGGTCATCTTTGCACTACAGGCCAAAGATATTCAACATCAGGTCAACTTTGCACTACGGGCCAAATATATTCATATCTCAAAGAAATATCTAATTATTTTAAAATTTATATAAACAATAATTATAACCATGCTGATCAATTTACAATTGCCCTTAAGTTAAAGATATTCAATTGTAAATTTAATGGTCATGAACATACCAGTCAACAATTCATTTTTGCACTACTGCCCAAAGAGAACCCACAGTCGTGATCATACCAATAATCTACCCATCTTTACACTCAAGTCACAGAGAAATTTCATCACCAGGATTATAAAAATGTTATCTATGATAATAAAAACAATATGATCAAAACATGGATCTAATTTCAAAAGTAAGATTCATAAATCAATGATAATTTGGTTAGAAAAAAAAACCAATTTTGTCGTAAATAGTACCCCGTGAATAGTAATTCATGCATAGTACTTTGTGAATAGTGCTCCATGAATAGTAACCCCAGCATGAAAAGGTTAAAATTTCATAAGAAAAATTATACCAATATTCCGGTGAAATGATATTCAACCGTAACATGTATCGTATTCGTGAATAGCGTCATATACGTGAATAGTGCCGTATACGTGAATAGTAACCTCGACATAAAAAGTTAAAAATTTCATAATAAAATTCATACCAACATTTCGGTAAAATGATGTTGAAAGAAATAACATCATTTACGAAGAAAGTAACATCCCTTACCATCCCTTACCTCAAAAGAAAAGTACTTCTGACTGGAATATCGGATATTATGCTGACGAAAACTTGGACTGTTATCAACACTCAAAATATCTAAACACTCACAAGAAATACGCTTGATACTATAGAGATAGAATTTTCTGATTCTGGTGTGATTTTTATTTCTAACTAAACACCCTATTTATAGGAAAATACTTAGCACACCAAAGCTGAATAAATTAAATTTACGGATGAAAATGTAGAAAATCTTCAAAATTTTCAGCATTATACAAGTGGGGCCCACTCTTGTTGGAAAAATCCTCCACCAACATGTTTTTCACCCCAAATATATTTATTGCAACAAAATCAATTCAGACCCAATATTCAGGAACTTCAATAATTCATAATAAATAGCCCTTTATCAGAAAAATACGAACCTTATGTCCATTCCATATGAAATTTAATTCTCTACAACTTTGTAGAAGAAATATTTTCCAAATTCTGAACGAAAAATGATCCAAATTTACATACGGACGAACTAGCAGGCTATAATCAAATTTCTGTCAAAAACGTTGCCCACCAACATATTTAACATTCTTTTCTTTCTTTCCTTTTTCCTTTATTTTTTTTTCTCTCTTTTTCTTTCCTCTTTTGTTCCTCTTTTTCCTTTTCTTTCTTCCTTTTCCATATTCTTCCACTAACTTCTAATCACCCATCTACCAAACACACACACCCACACCCACACATACACACACACACACACGTATATATATATATATATATATACATATAGGGTCAGTCTCTCCAGCGAACCATAGGGAGCGAACTAAAAGCGAACCAGCTATAGCGACGGTTTTTTTCATCGCTATAACATAGAAAATCAGTTTTTTGTGCTATAGCGACGGAAAAAACTGTCGCTATAGCCGGTTCGTTTTTAGTTCGCTTTCTATGGTTCGCTGGAGAGACTGACCGTATATATATATATATATATATATATTTATAATTATTAAAAATTTAAATTCCATTTTCTCTCTTCCACCTTATTTATTTATATACCATGAATTTATTATAAAAATATCACCATTATTATATTATTATATTATCACATTATACACTTATAATGTAATATTATAATAATATATTTAAATGAATTATTTTATCAAAAAAGATAAAATATCAACTCTCAATAATTGTCTCTTTAAAAATTCCTTCATTTAATAAATATTTCCTTATCATTTTTATCAATAATTAATTATTCACAAATAATATTACAGAATTACAATAATGACAACCAGGTCGTTCCCAGGAAAGAGGGGGCTTTTCGATAAGGATTTTTTCTTACTGACGCGCAATTAGGTGACCAAACTCCTTTCCTAGACAGAACTTCCTTGGACATTGCTAATAATGCTATCTAATAATATTATTCAAATAATATAAATTATTGATCTGATAATGTAAAATATTGTGCAATGACAATTATTGAATCAACAATAATATAAAATACTGTGCAATACCGTGTGCTACTATGCAACAACGCGTATTACTTTACTTTAACAACCGGATATTTCAACAGTTTTAACGATAACAACTACGCCGTTATTTTTAGAAAACTTATTCGTGTCGTTTTCTTCATTTGATAATTTTCCGTTATGGGGCCCACAAATGGCTGCGCCGTCATACGAATATTCCCCGACAACAAGAATATTCCACGACCAAACGAATATTCCCTAACAACAATGAATATTTTACAACCATTTGCTTATTTTTAAAATTTTGCATATATCACCCTCAACTTTAACCTTTTATAATTTTAACCATTTACTGAATAATAATAATTATAAGAAAAATTGAATACTTCTATTTCATAAAATCCGGGGACTTACAATCTCCCCTCCTTATGAAATTTTGTCCCCAAAATTTACGTACCTGGTAATTCGCAGTGTTGAGAATACCTTGCTTTTATTTCAGATTCTATCTTTCCGGTCATTTCTTCTGTATCATGATTTCTCCATTGCTCATTCTAGAATACAACTTCAAAATAAAAGTTAATTGACATATCACAACTTGTCAATTTAAGTAAGAAAATTTAGCTGATGTAAGTTACACACTAGCGAAGTATATTACTCGTCTCTCCCCTCCTAGTTCTAGACTCAGATCTCCGCCAGCGACCATATCCCTAAGCTCTGATACCAACTGTGATGCCCCCAGAATAGGTCCAATCAACCCAACCCATTCTGGGTCGCCATGAAATACACTCAACAAAAATTCCAAATATAAATCTTTAAATTCTAACTTTTAAACTGTCGTACAAAATATGACCACAGTTAAACTGTGAGTTTTAATACAAATATATGTAACTCTAATGGTGCTTCAACCTTAGACAACACCTCACCCTATTTGGGTCACCAAAATCAACGGTTAAATGGCGTATACATTACGACGCACACATTTAAAGTTCTCAATATAATTATATATTGTCATACTATTTTATAATGTATTGCGAAACCCAACAGTCACCGACCATTACTCTATTCCCTTGTTATCCCCGCTCGACTCAGCTACACTCTTATTACCTGAAAGGAATTGTGAAGCAAAAGGGTGAGCACAAATAGCCCAGTAAAGAATATCATGACTAAATATAGTTAAATTATCAATAGCATTCGTCAGTAATAAAGCAGATATTTAAACATATAGTAGATGATAAAAATTTTCAACTATAGTTGCAGCGGAACGAGCAATCCATTAGAAGAGTCAAATAGACCATAACATCTATTATTTCCTCCATGTTAAAAGTCCATTAACAATATTATATCCCTGTAACATTAATCAACAATTCTTGTTCACAATCATGTAAATAGTTCATGATCATAGTTATATTAATAAATTCCTTTTCGCACTCAGGACGAAGATAATTTTCATCACCTATCTTTACCTGAAACATCAAAGATCATGGTTATACCAAATCACAGTTCCTATTCATAATTATTTTAATAAATTTATCTTTGCACTACGAGCCAAAGATATTCATCAACAGTTCATGTGATAACCCGAAAATCTATAAGATTTTAAATGATTAAAATAAAGTTTAAAGAATAAAACCTAGATGAGAATTTGAGAATTTATTTAAAATTTGTAAGCAAAACCTATATGGTTTACTATTTGAATGAGAATAAAGAAAATATGGGTTACAAAATTACAAACCCTAGAAATGAGTTATATATATTTGATGGAATGTTGAGGATAAGGTATTACGATACCTATAAAATTGATGTGAACTGAAAAGTGTAAGAAATGTTATATGGATACATGTGGGAATTATTTTAAGGAAATAAAATTCACATGAAGAGATGCTATAAGGTTAAACGAAGATGAGTATATGTATAGAAATATATATATATATATATATATATATATATATATATATATATATATATACTTAGCAAGTTGCTATATATTTTAGCAAGAGAAATGATGAATTAATTTAAGGATATGAAAAATCAAGATAAAACTATGTTAGTAATTAACATAGTTTGAATGTTGGCCTTGATTGGCAAATAAGAAGATGACTAAGTATAGAGCTATTAGCTAATATGATTAGCAATAAAAATGGAGTAAGTTAAAACTCAAAATTTGAGTTAGAGATAGAATTTTGAAGCACAGACTGTAACGACCCCAAAATTCATACAATACAACTCTCGACATCGGTCGTTAATAATACATCCTTATTCAGACTTTACATCATTAATCAATGATACAATCACTAAAAATACGAAATATTTAAAACTTTTATATTATTCCTTCTTTATTATCCCTGAATCTCAACCTTTATCATAACATAACTTTGATTCAACTTTATTTTATGAATCGCTTCGTCAGAGTTATTATAAACTAAAACTTACAACCACGTTCAATAACCCTTATACATCGGGTAAAATTTAAACTTTACAACTCAATATCTGTTAACCATTCTACATTATCAAATACATTACCTGAAACCTTAAACAAGGTCTAAAATAACAACAATTCAGCCAAAGTATATAAATCTTTATGCATTACATCTGATTCATTTCTTTCATGTAGCACATAGCGTTACCTTGAATCCTTAACCTGCAAAAATGATTATTTGCAAGAATGAGCTCGACAGCTCAGCAAGATCTCACAACTTTCATGCATCACATAGCACATAAATACATGCTCGACATACATCTCATAATAATTAAAGTAACATGACATACATGCTCTACTTCACATAACAAATATAAAGATTGAGTTCCTTACTCAATCAACATTCTTTAATCAATCAATGTAGTCATAAATTGACTTTAACATTTCATGCTTACGACACATATACAACATATCATGCTATTTGCAAAACAATTTAAAATAGTTCATCATCAAGTTCACGTAGAAAATAGGAACTGAAAGACTTGCCTTGATCGTTGTTTACCAATAACAGTTTAATAGCTTACAGATATCTGCACTTCACGTGCCCTACACAATTATATAATCATGCACATCAACTATTAGTCACATAGCAAAGCATATTAGTCATAATATAAACTTATCTCTACATCTCATAACCCTTCCTATTATCAATACACAACATTCAATTGGATTGTGTTAACTATCGACTTATATTTCACTATATTTCTTTTTCGTAATATTCGAAATTCATTCAAGTGTTTAAGTCTTGCTAGGACTACTTATTGGTTTTATACTAACCCCATTTCATATCTTATAACGTTCATTTCATTTGACTTGAAACACTTTTTACATTCATTAACACTTGTCACGGCGTTTTGACGTTCATTCGTCACCCGCCCGAATTGTCTCTCTTGTGCATGCTTAGTGTGCTTATACAACTAATCTAATACATCATTTATTAATTTCAAGCATCATTATTTTTACTAACATTCATGTTTTATAACATAGGACAACATCTTTTAGCGTCCGAAGCACCACACTTGCATACGTGCATGCTCGACGCCATCCGATTGCCTCCGAATACACATCAGTCCCAAAAATGTCCATTTTAACCCTTGCTACTGACCTCAAATTGAAAAACTTAAAGAACAAAAGTTGTAGGTCTTCTCGTGCTCGTTCTGAATCATCTTGAATCTTCTCAATCGGAGTTCGTATAAAAAGGTTATGGCTATTCTACCACAGCAGGTCAAAACAGTGTTTGTTTGTTTGTTTTTTTCTGACCATGATCGGCTCAGCTGCACTCCAAATGGCCTTGGGGGCTGCGCACCTGCTCCACAAGGGGCAGAGGAAGGTTCCAGGCTTGGTTCTTCGCGAATTTCTGACCCTTTTCTCCTTCTAATCTTTATAAATCAAGCTACACACATCCGATTGAGTCCGTTTTCGACTCTATGGATTCGTAATTGATAGAACTACACATCTACATGTTAATTATAACATTTAAAAATTATTAATAATTCATTATAACGGTTCTAATTTAGTGTTCATGCTACTTTTTCATGTTTTACACATATTTAGCGAATTCATTCACTACGAATTTGTTTTACATCCGTTTTGACTCGTTCAACTTGGGTTGTTTTCGTTTTTTCGAGTACTATCATAATACATCATCAATTTACAGTTTAGAGTATGAATTCAAAACTAATTTTGAATCCAAAACAGACCATGTAATATAAATAAAAACCACAACTCAAATTCTTCACTTTCAAACATGTTTTCATGAATTCGATACTTCAAAAATCATCTATAGGCAACATATAACAGATTATGTAATCCCAATATACATAAAACTAATTTCTCAACAAATTAACCATAGAACTTCAATTACAGAGAACTTAGAAAACAAAACTAAGAACTCGAAACTTAAACTAGATTGTTTACCTTTAATTAGCTAGATGATTAGAGAAGCTTGATTAATCTTCTTCCTCTTCTTTGATTCTAAGAATTTTCTTCTCAATTTACAGATAATTCTCTCAATTACTCTATTCCTCTCTTCTGTGTTCTTAACCTTAGAAAAATAAGTTACGTATATTTACTTAGCCCTCAGTTACACAAACTAAGACTCTCAGCAGTTAGAAGATACAAAGGGTCTCTAGGCCATGTTTGGCTAGAACCCAAAATCTCTTTTTAATTTATTTTAATATTCCTCTATTATATGGTACATTTGTCACACATAACCAAACCAATCTTATTATTTCATATTAAATTACATTGGGTTTATTAATAACTTAATTTCTCAAATCACTCCTTATCAACATAATAAATTTATCTAATAAATCATTCATCCTCTAATTTAATTATTTAATTAAATTAGAGCAATGTCATTCTATTAGCGTAATAAAATACGCACCGATTATAAAATTATTTATCATCAACTTACTTAATATCATCATACATGAATAAATTATTCAATAATAATTTCCATCAAATATTTATCTTATTCCATAAGTATTCCAACTAAAATATTTATTTAATTCATCTAACACCAATATTTATTTATAATTATATTGGTTCTTCTCATTCTCATACTCATTTACATACACTTGGCTAAATATAATATATTAAGCCATTATATAAACGTATTACTCTTACATGTAACATATTAACTTCATATTTTATTAAAACCATTACATTTATATTAATTCACTATTTTAATTAAGTGAATACTCACCTTATTTATGAGATTTAATTCATAATAATTATAGTGCCAACAAGGCATAACAATCAAATTATATTATTTCATAATATAATATTTAACTTAATTAAATTAACAAATAATATTCAGTTAATTTCCTTTTCGAAATAACTTCATTTAATTTCTTCAATAGTTAAATTAACTATTAAACCTCATCATACTAATATATGAATATATATATTTACTTACACGGAAAACACGTCATAATAAGAATTTTATTCATTAAATTCTTATTTTAACAATTTGTGAACATCCAGGTTGTCACACGGACTGCTCGGTTGCGTCCGGAAAGTCAAGTTCAATCAGAAAGGACAATAAACACAAAATGTGTATGGGTTGACTTTTTGGTCAAACTCAACAGTTGACTTGTATTAAGAAAAGTCAAAATTAGAGTTGGAAGTGAAATATGTGATGATTTATGTGAACTATGTATGTGCTCTAAATATGATTAAATAAATATACATTATATAATAAGTATACATTTATTTTGTATAGAAACAAGAATTAAGTTATGTAACCTAATATATATATTAGGTATGATAATTAACTAACCTAATGGGTTATAATATGGGAGAATGTTAGTATATAAAAATATGTACTAACCCTAAGAGATTTATTTTATACATCTTAAATTAATTAATTTTATAACCTAATCAAAGCAAGTCTAATTAGGTTAAGTAATTAAACGTACATGAGTAAGGATTTGAATTACAAATTTAGTGAATGAAAACCTAATTAAATAATTAGGGTAGGACAGAATTAAAATTAGTGGACTATGGTAATTTATATAGCCCAACTATTTTATTAGCAAGCCCAAACTTTTTAATTTAAAGCCCAAGATTTTAGTCCAATTATTAAGGAGAGACCTTTTGGGCATTTAATAAAGCAATAAAAAAGTGGGGAGCATAATGGGCTAGGCATTTCAGCCATATAAGAAAAAAAAGAAGAAGAAAGGATAAAGAAAAGGAAAAGAAAAAGGAAGAATAAGGAAAGAGATAAAAGATAAGAGATAAAGTAAAAAGGAAAAGATAAGGAAGATAGATAGCTAAGAAGATAAGGAGGAGATTAGAATAAAGAAGAAGATAAGGTAAGGTAAGAGAGAGAAATAGAAAGGAAGAGAGAGACGTGATGGAGAGAGAGAGAAAGAGGTTGGTGATGTGAATAGATATAGAACATATATCTATATACAAATGATTACTAGCACCCACAAACCCATTTTTCTTTTCATTTTCTTACTTCCAAAATGAGAGAGAAAAGCAAAATAAGAAAGAGGGAGAAAGTGGCATGGTCGGCAGCCCCATGAGAGGGATGAAAGGAGAGAGAAAGAACCTCTATGGGAGGAAAGCAAGGGAGGAAAAGAAGAAGCACACAAGCAAGGTATAAATCCTATATAGGTTATATAATTTATATTTGATTATTTAGAATCAAAACTTGGATTTATGATTCAAAACTCCAAAACATTAGATTTATATGTTTAGAAGTCTACTATATTTAGATCTATCACTTTTAAGTGTCAAAAGTTAGATCAAAAGCAAGAAAAAGGAAACTATGTTTTAAAAGTTAGAAAACCTTGATTTTCTTAGCATAAATTATGTTTTGCTTGGATTTGGTGTATGTTTGGTGTAATAGATCATAAATCATGGTAGATCCATGATCTTAAGGTGTATTAGTATGTGTTGTGATAGTTTATGATGGTTAATGTTTGATAAATCAATAGATCATAAAATTTTTCTTACGAAATACAAAGATTAGAAAATCAGATTTTTGAGAAAACGGAACCTGATTTTGAAACAATCATATCTCCTAGTGTGTTTCGAATTTTTGAGTGTGGTCAAGTTCTGAAGTTATATCTATAAGTCTTCTAACTTTTTCAAGTGGAATCACTGAAGAAATAGTTATAAAATTTCGTGTGAACTGTTTTGAGCAAAGGATGCCAAATCTGAAAAGCCCAAAAAGTAAGCTGTCTGGATTTTTGAAGGGCAGTTTCATTCACTTATTTTATGAAATAAATTGCAATTTTTAGGACATGAAAATATATGATATAAAGTAGCTTGTGTCCAAAAATGAGCTCATTCCGATTTAAATTGAGCAAGTTATGACTATTTCAATATTTGAGTTTTTTCGACGAAAATCGCTATAACCAGAGTTGTATAACTCTGATGGCCACAAAATTTAAACTGGAGGCTCACGTTAACGTGTATAAAATCCCGCCAAGAGTTGGAAATTTCTAGAGTTAAGCGTAAGGTAGCTAATTTCCTAAGGAATTAACTAGAAATGGATTTTTGAAAAATACTAAAGGAAATTAAATAATTCCTGAAAAATTATTTTTGTGTATGAAATACATGTATTTATGTGTGGTCAAAAGATAAATAAATAATAAGATGATTATGTTGAAAAAGTTGAATCCAGGTTGCTGGATTGAAGAATTAGTAAATCCAGGTTGCTAGATTGAAGGATTAGTGAATCTAGGTTGCTGGATTGTAGCACAGTTGAATCCAGACTTGCTGAATTGGATGTCAGTGAATCTAGGCTGACTGGATTAGATGTTAGTGAATCGAGGTTTGCTGAATTGGGTGTCAGTTGAATCCAGTCTACTGGATTGGAAAATAATTTACTAAATTGAAATTCAGTCAGAATCCAGGTTGCTGGATTAGTTAAGTAAGTTTTGTTATGTTGGGAAACAACAAGTTATTTGAATCTAGGTTGTTAGATTAGGTATTCGGCTTACTAGATTATGAAGGACTTTTAAAATGGAAGAATAAGTGTTAATTCACAAGTTATATGATAAAGTAGTATTAAGTCTAAGGTAGCATAATTGTACCCTTTAATGGTTGATGTATAGTAGCTGGGCTAAACGATTCCTTCATATGTGGAATGTATATACGAATTAGTAACCGATCTAACTCGCTGTGAAAATAGTGTAGACGAGACGGAAACTAATTTGTTAGTTGTTTGTGGGAAACCACTCAGTATACTATATTGAATATTATTAAATACTCGATGTGTGCTAAGTTTAGACTTGTGTATATGTATAGTGTTAAGGTTATCTAACATCTGACTATGTGTTTAAATGTTAGATAGTTTACTTATAAAGTATGTTATACTAATTGAAAGATCAATCTTATAACTGATAGGTCTTTACAATAAGGCGATTAAATTAAATTGCGTAGCGGTAATCGACTATGCAGGCAAGTTTTCCTTAACTCAAACTCGAGTTATTATCTCAAAGCATGTTAGTGGTTGAATTATTTATAATTATTCCACATCTCTGATTATTGATTCGCATTTAGTGCATGTTGCATATGTTAATCAGGTATGAAAGGCTGATCACCTTCATTACCATAAGGTTCAGTAAAATTATTCATGGTCCTCGTTGACATTAAACGTTATTGATTCAGTCATTCAATTATTGACATGTTAATTCAATCTCTTTCAAAATTATTATATTATTAAAAACTTGATAGCTTATTATTCTTTCAATCATGATATATCTCCATTGAATTTAAACTTGCTGGGCAAAATAGTTGCTCACCCTTGCTATATCATGATATTAAATTTCAGGTTAAGGCGAAGGCTTGAAGAAGGACACAGACAAGAGCACAGTACAATGATAGATTGTTATACGAATAACTATTTAGTTATCATATGTAAACCTTTTGAAATTTTGAAGGTATGTATTCAGTTAAGGTTAATAAACTTGGGAAATGTTATAGAATTATGTGAAATAAACAATATATGTTTATTTTTACGCATTAGATGATAGAATATGTATGATAATGAAGTACCGTAACGTACCAAGTCCGAGGTTCTTGGGACCCGGATTTGGGGGCGTCACAGGTTGGTATCCGAGCTGTAGGTTATAAACCTTAGATAGGATTACCTTAAGCTATAACTACTGAGATGAGGATGATGAATAAACTCAAATAGAGTTGAAGTGATAAGAGATGAATTCAAGAAATTCATCAATTAAGATAAGAGGATGATAAATAAGATTAAAAGAAGAATCTTGAAGATTTATAAGATGAGAATTTGGATTTACCTGACTCTAGGAATAAAGATAAAAAGTGATAAGAATTAGACAAAGTTTATAAGACGAAAAGTCTAAGATCATTATGTACTATGATTCAAGAAGATCGTAAAATAAAACGATCATAAGATAGAAAAGAATCGTAGTATAACAGGATTATATGATAAGATCACAACGTGATCTGATGAGGTCATAGAGGACAGATAATCAATCTATTGATTGAAGTCTTTATAACAGAATTGCTATACGAATATAGTACTATGAAATAATACGAGTTAAACTTAGGAAAGAGTTTTGAATTGTAGATACAGATTAAATAAAATTCGTATTGAGTAAAGAGGGAGCTAGGATTATGTTAGATTTTAATTGAGGACTCAAGTGATTGCTAAGTTGTACAAACCTTTGTATGGACGGGGGTTTGTGCTTGGTCTAACGACTACTTAGTTTATCATTTTGATAATCGTTGAAATGTCGGTGTTGTGCTATTCGCTATATGTATGATGAGAAGGTGATTCTTTTCTCATGTGTATAACGGATAGGTAGAGAATATAAGATTAAGTGCGAGTTCTTTAAACTCATACGTATGGTAAGTTCGTGACTTATAATCATATGGTGGAACCCCTCAGCGAATGGACGACTTTGGTCTGACTAGGATAAGTTCCTAAACCCATATGATTGTGGTAAGTTCCTGAACTCATAACGTGTGGTATGTTTGATGAACTATACGGGGGTATAGGAAAATTATAAATGAAGAATTGTTAAATTCTAATGGTGATAGAATAGATAGAATGATTAAGCAATGGATCATTAGAGAAATTGGAGTTGATGATGGAAGCATAGGTATTCCAAATCTTCTAGCTGTGCTAGACTTCAAATTTTTGACATCAAGCTAAATTCGCACTGATGTGCTTTTAAATATATAAATGAATTGTTGTTATCAGCAGCACATGGTTACAATTGTGTAGAAATGGGCTTTGTACCACTAACACATCGTTACCTATTGCGGTATGATAACACTAAAAATGATTTTCAATGATTTTGAGCGGTTTAAAGAAGAGTCTACGCTAATTGCTTCGGCTAGATAAAAATAATTTGTGATATCAAAAGGTATTTTATATATCATTAATGCATCATGGAACCTGATGCAGAAATGATAAAAATGATGGAGTCATCAATGTAGAATTACCTAGTGTTGGATGTGATCTAAGGATCGTCAGCCCAATATGGTACGATGTAGTATGACAAAGTCATAAAATGGCGAAATCCTCAAATGGACTGTAAATACAGTGCGGTATCATGACATCATAAAATGATTTTCAAAATTTTAGAGAAAAGTTAAGTGCCAATTAAATTTGGCCAGACACATGTTTCGATTGATATTCGAATTATTGGTATACGTCTAAGCTAATTAATTCAGCTAGACAAATGTTTATGATGATTCAAGTATCTCTTTGAGAATTTATCCCGAACCAAATTATTTTGGTATGGACTCTGATGTTATGACTTAGGTGAACAACCCCAAAAAAGGGGGGATATACTGGTTGGATGATATATTCCAACCATTGAACTCATACAGCCGTTCTGAGAATTAAGGTATAATAGATTGATCACCTAACGTACCCGTATCGGTAGTTTACCTTCTTTGTGATTGTAAACATACCAAGTACAACATGGTTAACAGATTTGGTTACGGTGAATACTGTTAAACCTAAGAGTTCACGGTCTATATGACCCCTCAGCCCGATATGAAAAGTTTTTACTCCTTAGAGAGAAGTCATGGAAGAATATGATGATATAAGAGCTCCTCATAGAAGGAAGCAAGATGTACTCATTAAATTGTGCATGAAATGAGATAAAGGTTAACTTGAAAACCTAGTTTTGATGAATAAAAGGAGTAGTGATTAGTAGACTGTAATTTTAAGGACGAAATTCTTACAAGAAGGGGTGAATGTGATAACCCGAAAATCTATAAGATTTTAAATGATTAAAATAAAGGTTAAAGAATAAAACTTAGATGAGAATTTGAGAATTTATTTAAAATTTTTAAGTAAAACCTATATGATTTTCTATTTGAATGAGAATAAAAAAAATATGGGTTACAAAATTACAAACCCTAGAAATGAGTTATATATATTTGATGGAATGTTGAGAATAAGGTATTACGATACCTATAAAATTGATATGAACTGAAAAGTGTAAGAAATGTTATATGAATACATGTGGGAATTTTATTAAGGAAATAAAATTCACATGAAGAGATGCTATAAGGTTAAACGAAGATGAGTATATGTATAGAAAAATATATATACTTAGCAAGTTGCAATATATTTTAGCAAGAGGAATGACGAATTAATTTAAGGATATGAAAAATCAAGATAAAACTATGTTAGTAATTAACATAGTTTGAATGTTGGCCTTGATTGGCAAATAAGAAGATGACTAAGTATAGAGCTATTAGATAATATAATTAGCAATAAAAAAGGAGTAAGTTAAAACTCAAAATTTGAGTTAAAGATAGAATTTTGAAGCAAGAACTGCTCGGTTGCGTCCGGAACGTCAAGTTTAGTCAGAAATGACAATAAACACAAAATGTGTAAGGGTTGACTTTTTGGTCAAAGTCAACAGTTGACTTTTATTGAAAAAAGTTAAAATTAGAGTTGGAAGTGAAATATGTGATGATTTATGTGAACTATGTATGTGCTATGTATATGATTAAATAAATATACATTATATATTTAGTGTACATTTATTTTGTATAGAAACAAGAATTAAGTTATGTAACCTAATATATATATTAGGTATGATAATTAAATAACCTAAGGGGTTATAATATGGGAGAATGTTACTATATAAAAATATATACTAACCCTAATAGATTTATTTTATACATCTTAAATTAATTAATTTTATAACCTAATCAAAGCAAGTCTAATTGGGTTAAGTAATTAAATGTACATGAGTAAGGATTTGAATTACAAATTGAGTGAATGAAAACCCTAATTAAATAATTAGGATATGACAAAATTAAAATTAGTGGACTATGGTAATTTACATAGCCCAACTATTTTATTAGCAAGCCCAAACTTTTTAATTTGAAGCCCAAGATTTTAGTCCAATTATTAAGGAGAGACCTTTTGGGCATTTAATAAAGCAATAAAAAAACAAAGTGGGGAGCATAATGGGCTAGGCATTTCGTCCATAGAAGAAAAAGAAGAAAGAAAGGATAAAGAAAAGGAAGGATAAGGAAAGAAAGATAAGAGATAAAGTAAAAAGGAAAAGATAAGGAAGATAGATAGCTAAGAAGATAAGGATGAGATTAGAATAAAGAAGAAGATAAGGTAAGATAAGAGAGAAAAATAAAAAGGAAGAGAGAGACGTGATGGAGAGAGAGAAAGAGGCTGGTGATGTGAATATATATAGAACATATATCTATATACAAATGATTACTAGTACCCACAAACCCATTTTTCTTTTCATTTTCTTACTTCCAAAAAGAGAGAGAAAAGCAAAATAAGAAAGACGGAGAAAGGGGCATGGTCGGCAACCCCATGAGAGGGAGGAGAGGAGAGAGAAAGAACCTCCAAGGGAGGAAAGCAAGGGAGGAAAAGAAGAAGCACACAAGCAAGGTATAAATCCTATATATCTTATATAATTTATGTTTGATTATTTAGAATCAAAACTTGGATTTATGATTCAAAACTCCAAAACATTAGATTTATATGTTTATAAGTCTACTATGTTTAGATCTATCACTTTTAAGTGTCAAAAGTTAGATCAAAAGCAAGAAAAAAGAAACTATGTTTTAAAAGTTATAAAACCTTGATTTTCTTAGCATAAATTATGTTTTACTTGGATTTGGTGTATGTTTGGTGTAATAGATCATAGATCATGGTAGATCCATGATCTTAAGGTGTATTAGTATGTGTTGTGATAGTTTATGATGGTTAATGTTTGATAAATCAATAGATCATGAAAGTTTTCTTACGAAACATAAAGATTAGAAAATTAGATTTTTGAGAAAACGGAACCTGATATTGAAACAATCATATCTCCTAGTGTGTATTGAATTTTTGAGTGTGGTTATTTTCCAAAGTTAGATCTATAAATCTTCTAACGTTTTCAAGTGGAATCACTTAATAAGGAGTTATAGATTTTCGTGTGGACTATTTTGAGCAAAGGATGGCAAATCTGAAAAACCCAAAAAGTAGGCTGTCCGAATTTTTGAAGGATATTTTCGTCCAATTATTTTATGAAATAAATTCGATTCTTTTGGGACATGAAAATATATGATATAAAGTAGCATGTGTCCAAAAATGAGTTCATTCTGATTTAAATTGAGCAAGTTATGACTATTTCAATATTTACGTTTTTCTGACAAAAATCGCTATAACCGGAGTTGTATAACTCCGATGGCCACGAAATTTAAACTGGAGGCTCACGTTAACATGTATAAGATCCCACCAAGAGTTGGGAATTTCTATAGTTAAGCGTGAGGTAGCTAATTTCTTAAGGAATTAACTAAAAATAGATTTTTGAAAAATACTAAAGGAAATTGAAAAATTCTTGAATTTTTTGTGTGTGTAGGAAATACATGTATTTATGTGTGGACAAAAGATAAATAAATAATAAGATGATTATGTTGAAAAAGGTGAATCCAAGTTGCTGGATTGAAGAATTAGTAAATCTAGGTTGCTGGATTGAAGGATTAGTGAATCCAGGTTGCTGGATTGTAGCACAGTTGAATCAAGGCTTGCTGAATTTGATGTCAGTGAATCCAGGACTACTGGATTAGATGTAAGTGAATCTAGGTTTGCTGGATTGGGTGTCAGTTGAATCCAGTCTGCTGGATTGGAAAATAATTTACTAACCTAAAATTCAGTCTGAATACAGGTTGCTGGATTAGTTAAGTAAGATTTGTTATGTTGGGAGACAACAAGTTATTTGAATCTAGGTTGCTGGATTAAGTATTCAGCTTACTAGATTATGAAGAAGGACTTATAAAATGGAAGATTAATTGTTAATTCACAAGTTATATGACAAAGTAGTATTAAGTCTAAGGTAGTACAATCGTACCCTTTAATGGTTGATGTATAGTAGATGGGCTAAACGATTCCTTCATATGGGGAAGGTATATACGAATTAGTAACCGATATAACTCGTTGTGAAAATAGTATAGACGAGATGAAAACTAATTTGTTAGTTGTTTGTGGCAAACCACTCAGTATACTATATTGAATATTATTAAAGACTCGATGTGTGCTAGGTTTAGACTTGTGTATATGTATAGTGTTAAGGTTATCTAACATTTGACTATGTGTTTAAATGTTAGATAGTTTACGTATAAAGTATGTTATACTAATTGAAAGATCAATCTTATAACTGATAGGTCTTTACAATAAGGCGATTAAATTAAATTGCATAGCGGTTATCGACTATGCAGGCAAGTTTCCCTTAACTCAAACTCGAGTTATTATCTCAAAGCATGTTAGTGGTTGAATTATTTATAATTATTCCACATCTCTGATTATTGATTGGCACTTAGTGCATGTTGCATATGTTAATCAGGTATAAAAGGCTGATCACCTTCATTACCATAAGGTTCAGTAAAATTATTCATGGCCCTCGTTGACATTAAACGTTATTGATTCAGTCATTCAATTATTGACATGTTAATTCATTCTCTTTCATAATTATTATATTGTTGAAAACTTGATAACGTATTATTATTTCAATCATGATATATCTCCATTGAATTTAAACTTGTTGGGCAAAATAGTTGCTCACCCTTGCTATATCATGATACTAAATTTCAGATTAAGGCGAAGGCTTGAAGAAGGACACAAACAAGAGCACAGTACAATGATAGATTGTTATACGAATAACTATTTAGTTATCTTATGTAAACCTCTTGAAAATTTGAATGTATGTATTTAGTTAAGGTTAATAATCATGGGGAAATATAATAGAATTATGTGAAATAAACAATATATGTTTATTATTCTGCATTAGATGATAGAATATGTATGATAATGAAGTACCGTAACGTACCAAGTCCGAGGTTTTTGGGAGCCGGATTAGGGGGCGTCACAGTTCATTTTTGCACTACAGGCCAAAGATATTCAACAACAGGTCATCTTTGCACTACAGACCAAAGATATTCAACATCAGGTCATCTTTGCACTACATGCCAAAGATAATCAACATCAAGTCATCTTTGCACTACGGGCCAAAGATATTTATATCTCAAAGAAATATCTAATCATTTCAAAATTTATATAAACAATAATTATAACCATGTTGATCAATTCACCTTTGCCCTTAAGCTAAAGATATTCAATTGTAAATTCAATGGTCATGAACATACCAGTCAACAATTCATCTTTGCACTACTGGCCAAAGAGAACCCACAGTCATGATCATACCAATAATCTACCCATCTTTACACTCAAGTCAAAGAGAAATTTCATCACCAAGATTATAAAAATGTTATATATGATAATAAAAATAATATGATCAAAACATGGATCTAATTTCAAGAGTAAGATTCATAAATCAACGATAATTTGGTTAAAAAAAGAAACTAATTTTGTCATGAATAGTGCCCTGTGAATAGTAACCCGTGCATAGTACTCCGTGAATAGTGCCCCATGAATAGTAACCCCGGCATGAAAAGGTAAAAATTTCATAAGAAAAATTATACCAATATTCCGGTGAAATGATATTCAACCGTAACATGTACCGTATTCATGAATAGTGTCGTATACGTGAATAGTGTCGTATACGTGAATAGTAACCTCAACATAAAAAAGGTAAAAATTTCATAATAAAATTCATACCAACATTTCGGTAAAATGATATTGAAAGAAATAACATCATTTACAAAGAAAGTAACATCCCTTACCATCCTTTACCTCAAAAGAAAAGTACTTCTGACTGGAATATCAGATATTATGCTGACAAAAACTTGCACTGCTATCAACACTCAAAATATCTAAACACTTACAAGAAATACGCTTGATACTATAGAGAGAGAATTTTCTGATTCTGGTGTGATTTTCATTTCTAACTAAGCACCCTATTTATAGGAAAATGCTTAGCACACCAAAGCTGAATAAATAAAATTTACGGATGAAAACTTAGAAAATCTTCAAAATTTTCAGCATTATACAAATGGGGCCCACTCTTGTTGGAAAAATCCTCCACCAACATGGTTTTCACCCCAAAAACATTTATTGCAACAAAATCAATTCAGACCCAATATTCAGGAACTTCAATAATTCATAATAAATAGCCCTTTATCAGAAAAATATGAACTTTATGTCCATTCCATATGAAATTTAATTCTCTACAACTTTGTAGAAGAAAGATTTTCCAAATTCCGAACGAAAAATGACCCAAATTTATATACGGACGAACTTGCAAGCTATAATCAAATTTTAGTCAAAAATGGGGCCCACCAATATATTTTACATTCTTTTCTTTCTTTCCTTTTTCCTTTCTTTTTTTGCCTCTCTTTTTTTTCTCTATCTTTTTTTTCTCTTTTCTTCCTCTCTTTTCTTTTATTTCTTCATTTCCATATTCTTCCACTAACTTCCAATCATACCTCTACCAAACACACACACCCACACACACGCATACACACACGTATATATATATATATATAATAAAATATTTATAATAATTAAAAATTCAAATTTTATTTTCTCTCTTCCACCTCATTTATTCATATACCATGAATTTATTATAAAAATATCACCATTATTATATTATTATATTATCACATTATACACTTATAATGTAATATTATAATAATATAGTTAAAGAAATTATTTTTATCAGAAAAGATAAAATATCAACTCTCAATAATTGTCTCTTTAAAAATTCCTCCATTTAATAAATATTTTCTTATCATTTTTATCAATAATTAATTATTCACAAATAATATTACAGAATCACAATAATGACAACAAGATCGTTCCCAGGAAAGAGGGGGCTTTTCGATAAGGATTTCTCCTTACTGGCGCGCAATTAGGTGACCAAACCCCTTTCCTAGACAGAACTTCCTTGGATATTGTCAATAATGCTATCTAATAATATTATTCAAATAATATGAATTATTGATCTGATAATGTGAAATACAGTGCAATGACAATTATTGAATCAATAATAATATAAAATACTGTGCAATACCGTGTGCTACTGTGCAACAACGCGTATTACTTTACTTTAACCACCGGGTATTTCAACAGTTTTAACGGTAACAACTACGCCTATATTTTTAGAAAACTTATTCGTGTCGTTTTCTTTATCCGATAGTTTTTCGTTATGGGGCCCATAAATGGCTGCGCCGTCGTACAAATATTCCCCGACAACAAGAATATTCCACGACCAAGCGAATATTCCCCGACAACAATGAATATTTTATAACCACTTGCTTATTTTGAAAAATTTACATATATCACCCTCAACTTTAACCTTTTATCAATTTAACCATTTATTGAATAATAATTATAAGAAAAATTGAATACTTCTATTTCATAAAATTCGGGGTCTTACATAATGTATTAGTTAAGTTTAAGTTATGTTTAAACTATGTAAGAGATGTTTAAGTTACGAAACCTTGGGCCATGAATGATTATATTAAATAAATGTAATTTATTCTGTGATTTCTGTTGCGCGAGATGTTAATATGTCATTAAATATTTAGAATGTGGCGAACCGAATTCAAGAAGCGAGTGGTCCTCACATATGGTTCTCACATATGTAATAATGTGCTGGGACTGGTCAGAAGTAGAAAGCTGAGCAATGATGAGGTCATCCTACGAGTGGGGAATGGAGCAAAGGTTGCTGCATTAGCTGTTGGGACTTATTGTTTAGAAATGCCTTCGGGCAAGTCCATTTATTTAAATAATTATTATTTTATTCTGAATATCATTAGAAATATTATTTCTATTTCCGTATTAGATATGGAAGGATTTGACATTATAATAAAGAACAACAGTTGTTTATAAAAGCAATGTTTTATATGGTATTGGAAATTTGCGAAATGGACTTTATATACTTGACTTGCATGAAAATATACTTCAAATAGAACAAACTATGAAAAGAAAAACAGATGATGTTAATTATACCTATATGTGGCACTGTAGACTCGGTCATATCAATGAAACAAGATTATCCAAGTTGCATAAAGATGGGCACTTAGAGCTATCTGATTTTGAATCATATCCAACTTGTGAATCATGTCTCATGGGTAAAATGACTAAATCTCCCTTTAGTAGAAAAGGAGAAAGAGTTATAGATTTGTTAGCGTTGATTCACACAGACGTTTGTGGACCTATGACAACGAATGCACGGGGTGGGTATTCTTATTTTAATACTTTCACTGATGATCATTAAAGATTTGGATATGTGTATTTAATGAAATACAAATCAGAATCATTTGAAAAATTCAAAGAATTCAGAAGCGAAGTAGAGAAACAAATGAGCAAGAGTATTAAGATTCTTTGAACAGATCGAGGTGGAGAATACTTAAGCGGTGAGTTTCTCAATTGTCTCAAAGATAATGGTATAATCTCACAATGGACTCCACCAGGTACACCACAGTTGAATGGAGTATCTAAAAGGAGAAATCAAACATTGTTGGACATGGTTCGATCCATGATAAGTTTTACCGATCTGCCAATTTCATTCTGGGGTTATGCCCTAGAAACGGCTGCATACCTGCTTAACAAGGTACCTACCAAATCCGCCCCAAAGACTCCATATGAGATGTGAAAAGGAAGGAAACCAAATCTTAAGCATGTTAAGACGTGGGGTTGTCTAGCTTATATTAAAAAGTATGAAAATGATAAGCTACAGACTAAATCCGACATGTGTAGATTTGTGGGATACCCTAAAGAAACCGTAGGGTATTATTTCTATCATCTAAGTGATCAAAAGGTGTTTGTTGTGAAACATGCTGCCTTCTTGGAAAAGGAGTTTATCCATAAAGGGGTCAGTGGGAGTAAGATATATCTTGAAGAAGTTCAAGAACCACAAATTACTACGGATCAAAGTCAGGAACCTGACCAACTGGAAGAACCTACTGTACCACACTCTATTCGTAAATCTAGAAGAGTACCGAAGATACCTGAGAGGTATGGATTCGTCATAGAGGATGATGATGAGGTACACGTCATGAATGACGATGATCTATTGAATTACAAACAGGCTATGAGTAATAAAGACTCAGAGAAATGGCTTGAAGTGATGAAATCTGAAATTGACTCCATGGACGAAAACCAAGTATGAACTTTGGTTTCACCACCTGAAGGCATAAAGCCTATTGGGTGTAAATGGGTTTTTAAAAGAAAAACTGGAGTGGACGGCTTATAATGGGGTTGAATATGATGAAACCTTCTCACCAGTAGCTATGCTCAAGTCCATTCGGATTTTGCTTGTGATTGCAGCTTATAACGACTATGACATCTGGCAGATGGACGTGAAAACGACATTCCTCAATGGAAAACTTGAGGAGGATGTGTATATGACACAGCCAGAGGGATTTGTTTAAAAGGTTGGAACAAATCAAGTCTGTAAGCTGCAACGATGCATTTATGGATTGAAGCAAGCTTCTCGTAGATGGAACATTCATTTTGATGAGACAATCAAAGAGTTTGATTTTATCAAAAACGAGGATGAACCATGTGTGTACAAGAAGGTGAGTGGGAGCGCAGTTTCATTCTTTGTATTATATGTTGATGCTATATTACTGATAGGGAATGACATTCCTATGCTTCGATCGATTAAAATCTGGTTATCTAAACACTTCTCCATGAAGGACTTGGGAGAAGCATCCTATATTTTGGGAATAAAGGTCTATAGAGATATATCTAAAAGGATGCTTGGCTTATCCCAAGGAACGTACATTGATACGATGCTAAAGATGTTTAGCATGGAAGATTCCAAAACAGGTCTCATGCCGATGAGCCATAGAATAAATCTCTCCAAGAAACAGGCCCCAAAAACACCTGAGGAGAGAAATCGCATGAGTAAGATCCTTTATGCTTCAGCAATAGGATCTATCATGTACGGTATGATATGTACTAGACCGGATATCGCTCATGCACTTAGTGTAACGAGCAAATATCAGTCGAATCCAGGAGAAGAGCACTGGAAGGCAGTGAAGAATATCCTAAAGTACTTACGAAGGACTAAGGATATCTTTCTTGTCTACGGTGGGTCTGAATTAAAACTCGAGGGCTTCACGGACTCAAGTTTTCAAATTGATCAAGATGACAGTAAATCCATTTCGGGGTATGTGTTTACCTTGAATGGAGGAGCAGTGAGTTGGAAGAGTTCCAAACAGCAAACAGTTGTTGATTCAGTGACAGAGGCAGAGTATATAGCTGCAAGTGTAGCTGTAAAGGAAGCTATTTGGATGAAAAAGTTCATAACAGAACTTGGTGTGGTTCCTAGCATTGGAGAAGCAATTCCCGTATACTCTGATAACACCGGAGCAGTTGCACAGGCTAAGGAACCAAAGTCTCATCAGAAATTCAAACACGTATTACGGCGATTTCACTGAATCAGAGAGATCATTGAAACAGGAGACGTCACCTTGGAGCGTGTGGACTCTCAAGACAACGTTGCAGATCCATTTACTAAAGCTTTAACACAACAGCAGTTTGATCGTCACTTAGACAAGATGGGTATGAGATACCATAACGATTGGCTTTAGTGCAAGTAGGAGATTGATAGTAGTGTGCATACAAGCCAATCATGTATGATGATAAAGCACATATTTTGTAAACAATCTTATTTATTTATTAATAAAAGTATTCATTTAAGGCATTTAATTATCTACATGATGCTGTTCTTATAATATGTAAATAAACCATAGTTTTAAGCAATGCTTTTAGAATCATGATGTTGATCATGCTAATGAGATTTAAATTCTTAAAAAGCTTAAAACTAAAATAGTTCCCAATCGTGGGATTACTAAAAAGGGGATTAGTAAATCCGGATAGATTGGTACATATGTTGCTTGCTCATTAGATGAGGATGATTGATCTCATGATCATTTGTGTGGAGACACTAAAGCAAGTATGTAGGTGCTTATTGGAGAATAAGTTCACTGAAAGTGACTGGCTGTGGAATACCTAATGGAATTTTACTCGCCTGTCAGTAGGAATTCCTAATGTGATAGTAGTACAAGTGATCCTTGGACTTGAGATTATCATAGTATCTTGTATGTAATGAATTATACTTTGACTTATTCCTTAAGGCCCTTTAAGGTATATAAAAGGGTATGCTTGGGTATAATGAGTTACATATGGAGATAATGAATGATCAATAAAGAATCTACCACCTCTAGTAAAAGAGGAGATATGTCCTATGTGATTCGTTAAATGACAACCCAGGAATCCTTGGCTGCCAAGGTGGATTGAAATTAAAAAGTAGTTTCTAATTTGCATTATTTGGAGTTGTGCATTTTCTAATCGAAATATATATAATTAAATAAAATAAGACTAGAAAGTAAATCCATGTCTTATATGTAATTGGGACATTGTATGGTGGAATGATTGAATTGTACGGTAACTATTAACTCACAGGTTCTTTTATGATTAATGTTGAAATCTATATTATCTGAAAAAGTCGTTGATCGCTATGAAGACTTATCCCTATTGTAGAATAAATGCTATTTATTTAAATAAATTGTTAGTTTAATTTATTTATTTAAATAAGATTAGAATTGTTCTAATTGATTTATTCACAACCGATTTAATATGGAGAACCTAAAGGGTCACACCATAAAAGGAAGAAGAATTATTTAAGAAGATAATGGCATAATCATAATAATGCATTAAGTGTAATTAATTTAATCTATGGTGATAGAATAAATTAAATTGCTTCATGTTTATTATTTAATATTTTGAAAATATTAAATATAATTTAATAAGAGGAGTATCATTAATATTATTATTATTATTATTATTATTTTAATTTTAAAGGAGTTTAGGAATTAATTTAACATAAGTACTCTCACTCATTCCTAATGAGATTAGGAGGCAAATTAATTAAAGAGTTTAATTAATTAATCCCAATGTGTTAGGAAGCCCAATTAATTAAAAGAGTTTAATTAATTAATAAAAGAAACCCAATTCTAATTAGATTAGTAGGGTTAACCTAGTATTTATATACGAGAGTCTTATATCAGATATGATATACGTGAATTCCAAGAGTTGGAGAGTACACCACATATTTTTTACAGAGAATAGAAAAAGGGTTTAGCCAACGACCCATCTTCCTAAGTTACTACTCTTCATTAGTGGATCACCTCTAGAGGTCACACACTTGGGTGGCTAACTTTGATCAAAGGAAGGAGCCACTATAGGAAATTCAAGGAGATCAAAGGAGAACAAGGAGTAGAACTCGTACCTGTGGAAGATAAATTCTACAAATGTATGATTCTGATCTTCCTACTTTTCTGTTATTGATAATTGAGTTTGTATAAAAATTTTAAAACCTATGTTTCGCGCTTTCACCCTTTAATTATGTAATTTGATTGCATGTATGCGTTACATACAAACCTAATAGAAATGATATCATGTGAGCCAAGGAGCCACAAGGTTGATGATTCAATCAATGGATCTAGATCTGGTTCCAATGATGGACTTGTTTAAGTTGTATAGCTAGTTTGCAACCCATTGTAAATGTAAACCTCTGGCCCTAAAATGGTTATCCTGATTTAAGGCCCAAAAATAGTGAAAAAGCATATATGTGGTGCTCAGACTCACTTAGATGGCTTTCATGCCCACAAGGAGCCCGACACTTGTAAATATTTTCAATACTGTTGAAGATGCTTTGCATCTCAAATAAAATCGAATACGAAATAAAATAGAAGTATCGAAGGCCTTAATTCATATGCGATTGAAAGGGTTTGAAAATAGCTTTTCAAAACATCATTTTCATACGCCTGTTAAAAATGAACTTTTCAATAAGTTAAACCCCTTTGTATATAGGTTAAAAAAGGCATAGCACTACTTTCAAATAAAGCACTGTGAGCACATTTATCTTCATCACACACACACACACGCACATTTCACATGCTAAGGGAATGAAAAAGTAGCGGTAACCGTGTTTCACGGAAGTCGGAAGGTGCCTAACACCTTCCCCTCGCTTAAGCAATTCCCCAAACTCTATGAATCTCGATTTCTAGATCAATTAAACGAAGTCACATATTGGGCCATATTGCAAAAACCTTTCAAAATCCGGTTGAGGTGGTACAACCATTTAAACTCATACAAACTGGCGGCTTTGTCTAATTTGGCCCAATCATTAAAATCAATCTTTTCAAATCGTCGACATTGTATGTCGGTCTTTCCAAAAAATCTCACCCTTTAAAGAAAGATAAGATCAATATAACACAATCTAAAGGGTAGAGAACGCGATAAGAAATTTTCCTGGCATCGACAGGTGGCGGCGACTCTGCTGGGGACAATAGAGGGCTTAAACCGCATTTCAATCTTTTCACTTCCCTTTTTATCTGCATGTGTGTGAATTCTATCTTTACATTGAATGTGAATGAAGGCTTCTTTACAATGCTTTATATTAGTGCTTCACACAATTTTATCATATTGCATACAGTGAGACGAGATGTATGTGAATGTATGTTGTGTAATTTCTCCACCAGGAGGCAAACCTGTAGGTGGCTAATTACTGGACTCAAGAGGAGCATAATCTTACTAGGCTCAGGAAAGGCGCCACTCAGATCCGTTCCAATTGAAAGATCAGATTAACTTCCCATCTAGTAGATTGCGATGATCTGGGAACCTTCATGTCGAAAAGCCCGTGAGAGTAACCTCAGATAGGTCAGCCTCTGATAAACCAAACGCGAAGAGAACACTCTTCATGCCTTTCCCTTTCAATTCCATGTCAAAATGTCAACTTCTGTCAAATATTAAATGTTAATTTCATGTTAAATATCAAATCTTGTTATAAATGTCATGTCATCAAAACAACTGATCTCTGTTTTGCAAGAAAACATTAAAAAAAACCCCTAAAATTGACACATTGCACAGCATGCATACTGTTAGTTTTGTTAGGACTAAACTACATAATCTTTTTATAGAAAAAAATTGGTCCTATTATCATATCATAGTCTAAAAAGGTATTACGCCCATCTTCAGACATGGCTACAAGTGCCACACCTGAATCTAACCATATACCTCGAGAGGAGTTCGAGGGACTTAGAAATCATATAGCAGAATTGGCTATCCTACTAAAAGAACAGAGTAAAAGCACTCAGGGTCAATAGATACCCACTTAACCAAAGTCCTCTGCACAAGGTGGCAGTCATGGTACTGACAAAAAGGTGGAAATGCAGATACCTGAACCTCACTCCAATGAAAAAACCAACAAAACCCTTGAAATCACCAATCTCAAGGATGATCGGGAAACTAGTGACATTAGAATGAAAGTCCAACAAATGGAAGAAATCATTCGATCAATCAAATGGACTGAAGCTTATGGGAGTGTTAACTACTCAGATCTTTGTATTTTTCTAGGGGCTTGTTATCCTGATAAATTTTAAGTACCAGATTTTGAAAAGTACAACGGGTTAGGAGATCCTTATACTTATTTGAAAGTGTATATTGGAGAACTTGGATCCTATGCAGAGGATGAAAAGTTGAGAATGCAGTTATTTTAGAAAAGTTTGACTGGAGAAGCCCGAGCATGGTAAATTCAACTTGATAACTCCAAAATACACAGCTGGGAAGAGCTGGCTCATGCCTTCCTAAATCAGTATAGTTTCCAGTCACAGATGGCTCTAGACAAATATCAAGTGGCCAAAGTTAAAAAGCAGAACAATGAGTCATTCTGGGAATATGCCCAAAGGCGGAGACGGATGGTAGCAGAAGTTAGCCCACCTATGACAGAGACTGAAATGGTAATGACTTTCATTGACATACAAGAGGCTCCATATTATGATAGAGTCCTAGCTGGATTAATAGGGAAATCATTCTTCAAGATGATTAAACATGGTGAAATGGCTGAAATGGGGTTGAAGTCTGAAAAGATTAAAGACCTCACCAATTTAAAAGCGGTAGCTGAGCATATCCAGACTAGAAATTACAGGAGTACCCCTAGAAGGACCCATAAGAAGAAGGAAGAAGAAGTCTCCTTAATACTCCAGGGTCAAACTCAGCAAGGCAGGCAGAATCCGCCCATTCAAAAGAAGAATAACTATCTGCCTTTTCAAACATATGTAAAATCTCCAAATCCACCATTCAAGAAAGAAGGAAAGGGTAAGCGCAGAAGAATGTTTACACCTTCGGGGGATTCACTTGAAAATATATTGAAACTTCTGAAAAATCAGAAGAAGATTACTCATTTTTCCCCCCTGCAAACCCAAATGGGAAAAGCTTTGACCCAAGTAAGAAATGTGCGTATCATTCTGGTTCTCCTGGCTATGATACACAAGAATGTTGGTCCCTGAAGCAAAAGATCTAGGATATGATAGATAGTGCAGAAATTGTGGTAACAACACCAGAATAACCACATATCCAGGACAATCCTCTGCCTCAACACAATGAGGAGGAAGTGAACATGATAAGTATGGGAAGTGGAGAAAGTTCCAAGTACCTTAAATACATCGGAGAGTCATCACAAACCAATGAAGATAACCTCGCCAGGGATGGTTGTAAAGAAGAAGGATTCTCGAAAGAGAGTGAACTAAAATCCATCAAAGAACAGATCAACCAATTGGCAGAGTTAATGGTATATCAACACCAAGTAACTCGACAGCTGATGAACCGATCAGGCCAGAAATAAACTAATGTCCTAACAGTTGCGAAAAAGGATCATTATCGATTCTAAGAGCATGAAACTTGGGCAGATAAAGTTGCAAATGAAGTCAGATTCCAGGCTCGTCCCGAGTTTGCAGCTAAGAGAAAGTTCACCCCTTTGAATCAATCAAGGGAGGAAATTCTACAAATATTGATCAATGAGGGGAAGATCATAGAGTTTTTACCCCCAATTGACCCCCGATCAAGGAGGTTCGATGCTACTATGATATGCCAATATCACTCCAACACTCTTGGTCATGACACCAAAAATTATTGGGCACTTCATCACCTGATACAGAATATAATTGAATGCGGTGGCCTGCAAATGATAAATAGTGGTAATTCATTGCCTAAAGAAGAAGATATGTTCCCGCCTAGGACAGGGAGCTAGGGAGGAATCGTGGTAGTTATTTCCAATAAGAAAGACATGGTAACTGTGGTAATTCAAGGAATGGGGGATGAAAAAGAGAAGAAGCCTGTGCAGATTGCCGCACTTGAACCACTGATGTTGCTATCATTACCCCAAAATCTAGTTAACAGCCTGAAAAGAGTCCCATGGAATTATGGGAAAACTGAGGGGTCAACCCCAGACTGCATTTCTATCATAGCAAAGGATAACCCGCTATTTTTACCTTTGAGGGTATTGAAGCCAGTTGACAAAACCTCGGGGAAGGTGCCTGAGAAGAAGATCAAAGAATTCCTTAGCAAAATGAGTAACAATGAAGCGAAAGTAGTGCAACATTTAAAAGAAGCACCCAGACAAATCTCCATCTTGGATTTGATATTATCCTCGAAAGATCATCGTAAAATTCTGATGCAAGTCTTGGAAAAGGCTTACTTGCCAAAGACTGTGGACACAGAAAAGTTCTCACTTGATAGATCATATTCTTAACAACAATGTGATATCTTTCACTGATGATGACATACCAGCAGAAGGAATTGGTCATTGCATATCATTACATATAGCAGTGATATCCTCATGATAGGTGATAGGGGGTGTATTGATAGATGGAAGGTCTTCTCTGAACATTTGTCTTTATGATATATTAGAAAGGATGAAAATCAATCCAAATCAAATTCGGAGGGGTCATTTCATCATAAGAGCCTTTGATGGATCTCGACGGGACACAGTGGGAGAAATAGAGCTACCCGTGGAGATTGGTCCACATACCTTCCATATATATTTCCAGGTGTTAAATATCACCACTGGATAAAACTTGCTGCTGGGAAGACCTTGGATCCATATGGCTGGAGCTGTCCCATCCACACTTCATCAGCAGGTGAAACACATCATCAATGGAAACCTGGTAACCACTAATGTAGAACCAGAATATCTAGTCCAAGTGCAGGGAGAAATGCCTTTAATCAGCCTCAATGAAAGAGTTGAGTCTGCCAGTTTTCAAGCATTCGAAGTGAGTACCTATTGGGGCCCCAGCCATATAGCCAAGAATCTCTTCCGAAGTGATGGTTGTCGGTAAAGAGATGATATCCCTGGGTTTTTAGCCTGACAAAGGGCTGGGAAAGAATCAATAAGGAATCAAAAGTCCAATTCAGATACCTAACCAAGTAGGGAAAACTGGATTAGGCTGCTCCCAAGGATCAAATCGTAGAAACCCGCATAAGCATAAGCCGATGCATCTATCAACCACCTTGTTATCGAATCTCAATGATACAAGATTCAGAAAACCTGGGAGAAAGATTCCTACTTTTATGTATATAATGTTGATTCCAAAGGTTAATCCAATCAGTAACAAAAAAGAAGCTCCCCTTCTCGCTAAGGAAAGAAAGATGCAGAATGAGTTATTCCTTCAAGAGGTTCAACGCTAATTTGCAAAGAGGTTTTACCAAACAAACACTGAGGGAAAGGCTGAGAATGCTGAAAAGGATGGTCATCCAGATGTCCATACTACAATCCCTTTCTTAGATTGGGCTAAGGTTGATGTTCTAGGAAAAGACTCATACTCTAATCTGGATTCAGTAATGGCCATCATTAAGGAGGAGAATAGCAACCCCTTCATTACTACAGTCAGTAATAACATAACTATGGATAATTGGAGTAGCACGCCTTGCATCACTCGAAAAGGGTAAACGGGCAAAGAGTCCATTTGCCCTGAAGTGTAGATATTATTAAATTACTTACTTTTGTTGCTTAGTTCTTGCAGTTTACTTTTATTATGCTTTTACTAATGCTTTGTATTATTAAACAGTTTCATATATTTAGTAAAAGCATTTTATTTTTAGGACTCCAAAGTTGGATTTGTTTAGCCTTGCTGATGAAATGCCAAGTCTAAACAGTGACTATGACTTTGATATAGAACTGGACTTTGACTTGATCATTGGAATTGAGCAAGAGGAGATAGATGACTATGAGGTGCCTGAGGAGATCAAAGGATGGGTTGAAGATAAACCCAAACCAAACCTTGATCAAACCACCACTATCAATATTGGAACCTCAGAAAATCCCAAAGAACTACAAATAGGGAATGACCTGACCCCAAGCCAAATAAAAGATCTGATTAAACTTTTAACCCAGATCAAGGATGTGTTTACATGGTCATATGAAGACATGATCGAATTGTCCACTGATATTATCATTCATCGACTACCCATCAAGGAAGGATTCAAACCGGTCAAACAGAAACTAACAAGACTGAAGCCTGAGTGGAGTTGGAAAGTCAAAGAAGAAATTATCAAATAATTCAAAGTAAGCATTATCATGGTGTTAACTTACCCAGAATGGTTGTCCAATGTGGTCTCTGCGCCTAAGCTAGGAAGGAAGGTACGAGTATGTGTGGATTACCAGGATCTAAACAAGGCTAGTCTCAAAGATGACTTCCCATTAACTTTCATCCATATATTAATAGATAACACCGAGTAATTTGGCATGTACTCATTTGTTGACTGTTTTGTAGGATATCATCAAATCATAGTTGCTGAAGAAGATAGGGAGAAAACTGCCTTTATCACTACCTGGGGAACCTTTTGTTATCGGCAGCTAGCTTTTGGCCTTACCAATGTCGATGCAATATATCAAAGAGCCATAATGGCCTTATTCCATAACATGATGCACAAAGAAATAGAGGTTTACGTGGATAATATCATCGTTAAATCCAAAAAGGAAAATGACCACACCGACCATCTCAGAAATTATTCAACCGGCTTCGGAAATTCAATTTGAAGCTAAACCCAGTCAAGTGTGCTTCGGTGTGAAATCAGATAAATTATTGGGATTTCTGGTAAGCAACAGAGGCATTAAGCTGGCTCCCGCCAAGATCAAAGCCATCACTGAGATGCCTGTACCCCAAATAGAATATGAGATATGGGGATTTCTTGGGAGAATCAATTTCATAAGAAAATTCATCTCTCAACTCACTGCAACTTGTGAGCCCATCTTTAAGCTGTTGAGGAAGAATTCCTCCGAAAAGTGGAATGGAGATTGTCAAAAAACATTCCTCACCATCAAGAAACAGTTGATTGAAGCTCTTGTTTTGGTGCCTCCAAGGGACAAAGTTCCCCTTTTCATATACATATCAGTCAATTTCAACGCTATGGGCTACATGCTGGGACAAAAGGACGATAAAGGTAAGGAAAGGGCCATATATTACCTCAGTAAAAGGTTTAGCAACTATGAGCAAAAATACACTTTAATTGAAAAGACCTGTTGTGCTTTAGTATTGGCCGCCATGAGGTTACAACATTACCTTTATGGGCACACAACCTATCTTATATCCCACATAGATCCTTTAAAATACATATTCAACAAGCCCATGTTAAATTGTCGATTATCCAGGTGGCAGTTAATCCTCCCACAATTCAATATCATCTATGTAACTCAAATTTCCATCAGAGGTCAAGGAATTGCGGATCAATTGGCCGAAGCACTATCAGGGGACTTCGAACCCTTGAAAACTTACTTCCCGGATGACGGGGTAATAAAAGTTCATTAAAAACATTGCGACGATATGGGCCAATTTTGGAAGTTGTAATTCGATGGGGCTGTAAACATGGAAGGTGCAGGAGCAGGGGCAGTTCTTATATCTATTACGGGAAAACAGTATACCATGGCCACCAAGCTACAGTTTGTCAACACCAACAACACAGCCGAGTATGAAGGCTGTATAATGGGATTGAATTTGGCCCGATCAATGGGTATCAAACGATTAACAGTTTTTGGGGATTCTAAGTTGGTTATCAAATGAACCACCGGGGCATATGATACCAAAGAATTCCACCTACTTCCCTATCATAGGCAGGTCATCAAGATGGCTATGGAGTTTGAAGATATAGCCTTTTTCCACATTCCTCATAATCAAAATGATTTTGCGGATGCACTAGCAACCTTGGCTTCCTTAATCAGCATTTTTGCAAGGAAATGAATCCTTGAGATCAAATTCACAAGCCAGATGGCACTAGCCTATGGAAACTACATTGGAGGAGTATCAGATGAACTATCTCCCATCAAACAGTCCTGGTACCAGGATATCAAAGAATACATACGGGATAGATCTACACCCATTGGGACAAGTCAAGTTAAAAGAAAGCGGAGCCATAAAATGGCTATGAAATTCTACTTCAGTGGAGATGCTCTCTACAAAAGAGATGCTAGAAAATGTCTTCTAAGATGCCTATACAAAGATTAAGATCAAAGGCTTGTAAATGAAGTGCACGGTGGAGTGTGTGGGCCACACATGAATGGTCCCTTACTTGCCAAGAAGATATTAAGAACATAACATTACTAGCTCTCGTTCAAAGCTGACTGTAATGATCACGTCAAGAGATGTTATCAATGCCAAGTCCATGGAAATGTCATCCACACTCCTCCAAATGAACTACACTATATGAGTTCGCCATGTCCCTTTTTCATGGGGGGGATGGACGTGATAGGGCCAATCGAGCCCAAAGCTAGCAATGGTCATCGGTTCATCTTCACCATTATGGACTACGTCATTAAGTGGGTAGAAGCTGCCTCCTTTCCCAAAGTCACCAAGGAGGTAATCATGAATTTCATCAAAAATAATGTAATCTGTCGATACAGACAACCGGAGGTGATCGTATCAGACAATGCCAAGAATCTGAACAACCAAATGATGAAGGAATTGGGCAAGAAAATTCCACATTAAATATCTTAATTCAGTCATCTATCGTCCTAAGATGAATGGTACTATTGAAGCAGTCAACAAGAATATCAAAAAGATCATACAAAAGATGTCCGCCAATCACAAAGGATGGCCAGACTCATTGCCTTTGACTGTGCTAGCATACCGAACATCAATGCACACTTCTACTAGGGCTACCCCCTATTCATTAGTCTATGGCCTGGAAGCAATACTACCCATAGAAGTAGAAATGGAATCATTAGGAGTGTTAATGGATGCTCAGATGGAAGAAGACCAATGGCTATAAGAGCGGTACAACCAGTTATCTTTAATAGATAAGAAAAGGGTTGCAACCATTTTCTATGGTCAATTATATCAGCAAAGGATTGCTCGATCATATAATAAGAAGGTCCATCTTTGACAATTCAAAGAAAATGACTTGGTGCTAAAAAAAAGTCCTCTCCAATCAAGATGAATCCAGAGGAAAATTTGCCCCAAACTGGAAAGTCCCTTTCATTGTCAAGGAAGTGTTGTTAGAGGAGCCATATGATTGCAAGAAATGGATGGCGAAGAATTTCTCCATCTAATCAATTCAGACACTGTGAAAAGGTACTATGTCTAAACTGCTTGCAAGCCACCATCCTGCTCCTCAAGTGAAAAAAAAATCAATCAAATCAGGTCTTTGAAGAATAGCCTGAACTACTAAAGACCTGATCTCCCCCATCCACGGTAGTACGTAGGCAGCCATCTATGGTACGGTCTAGCCTTCAAATGAAACAACCAAACACTCTACTTATCAACTTAAATGTCCATATCAAGACCAGTCTCAAGACACCAAATCAAAACCTGAAAGTTTGTACATCAAACAAAAACCTAAAGATCAATAACCCATTCTGAGAGACCCAACAACATCTCAATGTCATTCCATCAGGAAAGAGTTCGTGATGCATCAAGACAGTAAGTCACGAAGAAAAGTGGCCCTCATCAAGCAAAGGTCAAAACATATCGAAAAGGGAAGTGAAATAAAATATATTTCCTTGCCATATGTTACTGTTTAATATATATAATGTGTCCTGTACATGACAAAAGTGAATAACCTAGTCTATGCAGGAAATAAAAGCTAATCTATAAACCCGCAATCAAACGGGTCAGCAAACCCAGCATCATATCCCTCTCTAAAGATGGAGGTACATCTCTAAGCTCCTGCCCTACAGTCTAAATATGAGTCATAAGATCTATGGCAGTATGCAGAGTACTATCACGATCACTCAAAATTGCACTCATCTGTGCGACGATGTCATCTGTATAGGATCTGAGAACAACACTCTCAGTAATAACAACATCCATAGAAGCCCGAGCCTCATCCCTCTTTAAATAAGCAGCATCTGTAACGATTGAGATTTTATATAATAATTTTAAATATTTATTGAGTTAAATAAATATTTTATGTGAATTATTTATTGAGTGGAATAAATAAATTATGTGATTTTGTGGAGTGATTTAATTAAGTGTTATATATTAATTAAATGAATATTTAATAATTTATTTAATTGATATATATTAATTTATAGTATAGTTCTAATTTAATTGAGATAATTAAATTAGATGAATTGTGTGATGAAGTGTTACATGAATTATAATTAGCGAGTAATTATAATTATGTGGCAAATTTTTATGTGATTAATTGATGTTGGATTTTAATTGATTAAATTAGATGAGTAATATTTAATTAATTAAAGTGTAATATTTAAAGTATATGTTAAAAGGATTTATTAAAATAAAGAAAAGGATTTAAAAAGGTTTTACCAAACAAGGCCTTAAGCTCAAAAAGTTAGTTTTTGTAAATAAGGAGTTTTTGCCAAACAAGTCTTATGGCTTTTCAAATTCTAATAATTGTAACCTATGTAATAATATGTAATTATGATATATATTAAGTGGTTAACAGTTACATATATGTTATAAGTATACGTATATTATATTATATATCAGTTATAATATAGCAATATACGTTGGTTAGTGTTAGAGTTAGTCAGTCAGAGAAAAAGAAAGAGAACAAAGAAAGGTTAGAGAAGAAGAGAAGGAAAGAAGAGAAAACAAGGAAGAACTTAGGAGAAATCATCTTCATATTTTCTTCAATCATCAAAGCAAAGGGTAATCTCAATTCCCTTATTATTTTGTTTATATGTTTTATGATCTTCATGATTTTGAGTTCTCTGTGTTTATAATTAGCAAGAAAGTTATATAAATATGATGTGTATATATATATATATATATATATATATCTTGTGTTTATAATGGTTATTATATGAATTGTATGTCATAATCAAGGATTTTCAGAATTCAATTCGTTGTATAAAGCATGTTTTAATGGAAAAGATGTGTTCATATAAAGTTCATGTAATTGGTTGAGTTTTAGAATAAAAGTTATGATTTAATTGGTTGTTAGTATGCCTAATTAGAATTTATTATAATGTTATCTTCAATTATGAAAATATTACATGTGTTGTGAATTGAATTGGTAGAGAATTTTATTTACAGTGAATTATTTTGTGAAAACTATGAGTTTTTGGAAAATATCAAAATTAGAGTTTTTAAATCATGGATTCTTGTTGTTTAAGATGATTTTGTGTCTAGGAGCATGTTTATGTATGTTAGAATCATGTTAGAAGCTTTAAGTTTATGTTTTTTATGAATTGATATGAATTGCATGAACTGGAATTAGAATTTAGTGTGGAGAAATAAGTCAAATTGGCTTTTTATCTGCACAGTTCGCAAACTTGTCTGCGTTCGCTGGAAAGGGCCCGCCCCGGCGTTCCTATCAAAAGGAAAACCCCCGCCTCGGCAGGGGGGTGGCAGGGAAAAAGGAAACTTGTTTTCTTTTGTATTTTGTAAAGCTAATTTTATGTAATAACTTCTATAGCATGATTAAACCTATATTAAAATGCTAAATGAATATTAATAAATTATATTAATAAAATATAATTTGTGATTATAACTTTGAATAATTATAATTAGAGTAAAAGTTTAATTTAAATTATAATTTTGTTAAATTATAATACTTATAGTTGATTAATTTTAATCAAGTGAATGATAATTTTTAAATTATAATTTATGTAATTATAATAAATGCATGATTAATTATAGATTATAATCTTGTGTATTATAATTCAATATTTGCATGATTAATTATAAATTATAATTTGTGCAATTATAATTTAGTAAATGCATGATGTAGTTAATTAATTATAAATTATAATTTGTTTATAATTTAATTAAATAAGATGGGATTATAATTTGAGTAATTATAATTAGATTAAATATTTAAATTATAATTCATTTAATTATAATTAATATGAAATACATAATTATTAATTGATTTAATTATATGAACATGCTTATGTGGTATAATTAACTATGTGATGATTAATTATTAAATTATATAATTAAACTAGAATGGGTTAACCTAGAGGGGTTAACTAATTATGTGAATTAGTTACATGTTAACTAATTTAGGTTATTGTGATTAAATATATATGTGTAGGAATTGTTAGAACGTGATTTTATTAGTAGCTTGTTCTTGAGGCAAGTTTTCTAAACCCTAATCTTGTATTAATTTTTATGTAAGTCTTTTATCCCTGAACTCGTTAACTTTTATACAAGTTCTTTAAGTTCCTATATTCATTGTTTGAGATTGTCCTTTTTATTATGCAATGGACAAGTATTTAATTTAAGTTCATGATTTAATGTGATCTTGACTTATTGTTCACGCAAGGTCTATATATTCTTTTAAATGCTTTAAGTTTAATCCTAAAGCATATGTTAATTCATAATTCTTTTATTTATGAATTATTCTTAATTGTTGTAAGTCGATTCAACTATTTCTTAGTTGATGAACGTTGAATTCTAAATTACCCTTTTAAGCTTAACCAAACCAAACTTTCTTTGGTGCGGACTTATATTTAATTACTGAGTTGAACAACCCTATTTACTAGGGGAGGTTACTACGTAGAAGCGTTAAGATGTTTGTGCACAATACATTGTACGAAGGGTTGATCCCACTAAGTACGAGTTAAGGTTCATAGTCTTAATGACTGTTAAAAGTTTTAAATAGAAATATTTATAACCTAGGACATAGGTCAAGGTCTTACGACCCTCAGATGAATTCTATATTTGAATTATAATTGTGATTAAAGAATTATTATTCAATTCTTTATTGTTGAAGTAAGTAAATTTATTCAAATTTTTTTAAAGATATTCTTTCATGTCTTTATTATTGTGAATTTCGATGAGTTGTTGTTTGCTCACTCTTGCATTAAATAACCATTGCAGCTAAGGTTAAAAATGTTGATGCCCCGTCAACGAGTAAAGGCAAAGGGAAGCTAAACAAGTGAAGGCTTGTTTAATTTATTTTGAATGAAATTGTAATCAGACTTTATGTGATGTTTTTATTTTCCGCAGTTAATGTTATGTCATGGTTAGAGTAAACCCTGGGATTTATTTTGAAAAGTTATAATCCTTTTTATAAGGAAGATTTTATTATTTAAATCAAGGTTGTAATTTATTTTGAAATTATTTTGGATAGATGTATGTTATATTTAGAAAGTGAACACCAAATCATGTGGAAAAGAAGAACCCGGATTTGGGGGTGTCACAGCATCCCTGCCAGATATGGTTGTCAACATCAAGGTAATAGCCTAATCTCGCTTGAAAGTCAAACGTTGTATTCGCTGCTCCAAAGCCCCTCTAGATAATGTTGGGACAGAGGCAGAAATAGAACTAGGAGTGGCACTAACCAAAGCTGTCATCAAACCAGTGAACAGCTCATCCTCTGTAGGGGAGGCGGGATCCTCCATAGGCTCCTCATCATCCGAATCTATACTCAACTCTTAATGAGCAGCAAGAGTCGCTTCTATATCTGTAGGGTTTGTATGGTACGCATATATAATTACACAATAAAGGCGGAAGTGAGATAAATTAGGTTTTAAAACTTTTATACAAACCCTCACCATGATCATGCTTTGTGCTCAATTATCAATCAATAGAAAGAGAAGGATAAATCAGAATCATATCCTTACAAAAACTAGTTTCCACGAGTACGAGTTCAACTCCTTGCTCTTCGTAATCTCCTTGAATCTCCTGGATTGATTCCTTCCTTTGATTAACGTTAGCCACCCAAGTGTTTGGCCACTAGAGGTGATCCACCAAGGAAGAGAAATTATTCAAGAAGAAAGGTGGTTGGCTAAACCCTAGTTTTTCTATTCTCTGTAGAAAAGGAGTACTCTCCAACAATTAGAATTACGTCTACTGATATCTAATATAAGATTCCTCTTATATAGATATTGGTCAACCATTCTAATCTAATTAGAAATTGGATTTCATTTAATTAATTAAACTGCTTTAATTAATTAGGCTTCCTAACACATTGGGATTAATTAATTAAATTCCTTTAATTAATTTGCCTCCTAATCTCATTAGGAATAATTGAGAGTACCAATATTAAATTAATTCCTAAATTTCTTTAGAAATTAAATAATAATAATTGTAATAATATCAATAAGACTCCTCTATTAATTTATATTTAATATTTCCAAAATATCAAATAATAAATATTAAGCTCTTTAATTTATTTTATCACCACAGATTAAATTAATTACACATAACATATTATTACGATTATGACATAACCTTCTTAAATAATTATTCTTCCTTTTATGGTGTGACCCTTTAATTAGGTTCTCCATATTAAATCGGTTGTGAATAAATCAATTAGAACAATTCTAATCTTATTTAAATAAATAAATTAAAATAATAATCTATTTAAATAAATAATATTTATTCTACAATAGGGATAAGCCCCCATAGCGATCAACGACTTTTCAAATAATATAGATTTCAACATTAATCATAAAAGAACATGTGAGTAAATAGTTACCGTACAATTCAATCCTTCCACCATACAATGTCCCAATTAAATATAAGACATAGAATTACTGTCAAGTCTTATTTTATTTAATTATATGTATTTCGATTAGAAAATACACAACTCCAAATAATATAAATTAGAAACTCCTTTCTAATTTCATTATGCATTGGCCAAAGACTACTGGGTTGTCATTTAACGAATCACATAGGATATACCTCTTCTTTTACTAGCAGTGGTTAGATTCTTTATTGATCATTTATTATTCCATATATAACTTATTACACCCAAGCATACCCTTTGATATACCCTAAGGGTCTTAAGGAATAAGTTAAAGTATAATTCATTACACAGAAGATACTATGATGATCTCAAGTCCGAGGATCACTTGTACTACTATCACATTAGGAATTCCTACTGACAGGCGAGTAAAATTCCATTAGGTATTCCACAGCCAGTCACTTTCAGTGAACTTATTCTCCAATAAGCACCTACATACTTGCTTTAGTGTCTCCACACAAATGATCATGAGATCAATCATCCTCATCCAATGAGCAAGCAACATATGTACCAATCTATCCGGATTTACTAATCCCCTTTTTAGTAATCCCACGATTGGGAACTATTTTAGTTTTAAGCTTTTTAAGAATTTAAATCTCATTAGCATGATCAACATCATGATTCTAAAAGCATTGCTTAAAACTATGGTTTATTTACATATTATAAGAACAACATCATGTAGATAATTAAATGCCTTTAATAAATAAATACTTTTATTAATAAATGAATAAGATCGTTTACAAAGTATATGCTTTATCGTCATACAAAATTGGCTTGTATGCATACTACTTTCAATCTCCCACTTGTACTAAAGCCAATCGCCATGATATCTCATACCCATCTTCTCTAAGTGACGATCAAACTGATGTTATGTTAAAGCTTTAGTAAATGGATCTGCAATGTTGTCCTGAGATTCTACGCGCTCCAAGGTGACGTCTGCTCTTTCAATGATTTCCCTAATCAAGTGAAATCGCCGCAACACGTGTTTGGATTTTTGATGAGACATGGGTTCCTTAGCATGTGAAACAGCTCCGATGTTATCATAATATAAGGGGACTGCTCCTCCAATGCTAGGAACCACACCAAGTTTTGTTATGAACTTCTTCATCCAAACAGCCTCCTATGCAGCTTCACTTGCAGCTATGTACTCTGCGTCTGTCTTTAAATCAGCAACTGTTTGCTGCTTGGAAAACTTCTAACTCACTGCGCCTCAATTCAAGGTAAATACAAACCCGAAATAGATTTACTGTCATCCTGGTTCGTTTGAAAACTTAAGTTCATGAAGCTCTCGAGTTTTAATTCAGACACACCGTAGACAAGAAATACATCCTTAGTTCTTCGTAAGTACTTTAGGATATTTTTCACTGCCTTCCAATGCTCTTCTCCTGGATTCGACTGATATCTACTCAATACACTAAGTGCATGAGTGACATCCGATTTAGTATATATCATACCGTATATGATAGATCCTATTGCTGAAGCATAAGGAATCTTACTCATATGGTCTCTCTCCTCAAGTGTCTTTGGGGCCTGTTTCTTGGAGAGGTGTATTTTATGGCTCATCGACATGAGACCTCTTTTGGAATCTTCCATGCTAAACCTCTTTAGCATCGAGTCAATATACGTTCCTTGGGATAAGTCAAGCATCCTTTTAGATCTATCTCTATAGATCTTTATCCCCAAAATATAGGATGTTTCTCCCAAGTCTTCATGGAGAAGTGTTTAGATAACCAGATTTTAATCAATTGTAGCATAGGAATGTCACTCCCTATATGAAATATATCATCAACATATAATACAAGGAATGAAACAGCACTCCCAATAACCTTCTTGTACACACATGGTTCATCCTTGTTTTTTATAAAATCAAACTCTTTGATTGTCTCATCAAAATGGATGTTCCATCAACGAGAAGCTTGCTTCAATACATAAATGGATCGTTACAGCTTATAGACTTGATTTGTTCCAACCTTTGAAAAAAATCCCTCTGGCTGTGTCATATACACATCCTCCTCAAGTTTCCCATTAGGAAGGCCGTTTTCACGTCCATCTGCCAGATCTCATAGTCGTAATAAGATGCAATCGCAATAAAAATCCGAATAGACTTGAGCATAGCTACTGGTGAGAAGGTTTCATCATAGTCACCTCCTTGTCTTTGTTTAAAACCTTTTGCAACCAGTCGGCCCTTATAGGTCTCTACCTTGCCGTCCGCTTCAGTCTTTCTTTTAAAGACCTATTTACACCCAATACACTTAATGCCTTCAGGTGGTGAAACCAAAGTCGATAGTTGGTTCTCATCCATGGAGTCCATCTCAGATTTTATGGCTTCAAGCCTTTTCCCTGAGTCTTTATTAGTCATAGCATGTTCGTAATTCAATGGATCATCATCATTTATAATGCGTACTTCATCGTCATCCTCTATGACAAATCCATACCTATCAGGTATCTTCGGTACTCTTCCAGATTTACGAATAGGGTGTGGTACAGTAGGTTCATCCACATGGTCAGGTACCTGACTTTGATCCGTAGTAATTTGTGGTTCTTGAACTTCTTCAAGATATATCTTACTCCCACTGACCCCTTCATGGATAAACTCCTTTTCCAAGAAAGCAACATGTTTCGTAACAAACACCTTTTGATCAGTTGGATGATAAAAATAATACCCTAAAGTTTCTTTAGGGTATCCCACAAATCTACACTTGTTGGACTTAGTCTATAGCTTATTATTTTCAAAAAATTTTATATGAGCTGGACAACCCCAAGTCTTAACATGCTTAAGATTTGGTTTCCTCCCTTTCCACATCTCATATGTAGTCTTTGGGGCGGATTTGGTAGGCACCTTGTTAAGTAGGTATGCAACCGTTTCTAGGGCATAACCCCGGAAATTGGAAGATCGGTAACACTCATCATAGAACGAACCATGTCCAACAATGTTCGATTACTCTTTTCAAATACTCCATTTAACTGTGGTGTACCTGGTGGAGTCCATTGTGAGAATATACCATTATCTTTGAGACAATTGAGAAACTCACCGCTTAAGTATTCTCCACCTCGATCTGATCGAATAATCTTAATACTTTTGCCACTTTGTTTCTCTACTTCACTTCTGAACTCTTTGAACTTTTTAAATGATTCAGATTTGTATTTCATTAAATACACATATCCAAATCTTGAGTGATCATCAATGAAAGTAATAAAATAAGGATACCCTCCCCGTGCATTCGTTGTCATAGGTCCACAAACGTCTGTGTGAACCAATGCTAACAACTCTGTAACTCTTTCTCCTTTTCCACTAAAAGGAGATTTAGTCATTTTACCCATGAGACAAGATTCATAAGTTGAATATGATTCATAATCAGATAGCTCTAGGAGCCTATCCTTATGCAACTTGGATAATCTTGTTTCATTTATATGACCGAGTCTACAGTGCCACATATAGGTACAATTAACATCATCTCTTTTCTTTTTCTTAGTTTGTTCAATTTGAAATATATTCTCATGCAAGTCAAGTATATAAAGTCCATTTCGTAATTTCCCAACACCATATAAAACATTATTATTATAAATAGAACAATTGTTGTTCTTTATTATAATGTCAAATCCATCAATATCTAATACGAAAATAGAAATAATGTTTCTAATGATATTCGGAACAAAATAACAATTATTTAAATAAATGGACTTGCCCGTAGGTAGTGCTAAACAATAAGTGCCTATAGCTAATGCAGCAACCTTTGCTCTATTTCCCACTCGTAGGACAACCTCATCCTTGTTTAGCTTTCTACTTATGACCAGTCCTTGCACAATATTACATATATGAGAACCACAGCCGGTATCTAATACCAAAGTAGAATTTTAACTTTTAGAAAAATTAATTTCAATCATGAATAAACCTTAATTGGAAGTTGAAGCTTTTCCAAGCTTCTTCTCTGCCAGAAACTTCTTGTAGTCCCTTTTTCAATGACCCGACTCGTTGCAATGGAAGCACATTCCTTTGCTAGCTGGATCAGGTTTCTTTTGATCCTTCACTTTTGCCATGCCCTTAGCCTTCTTAGATTTCTTCTTTTCAGAAGATACCTTTGGCCTATTCCTTTTCTTGGAAGAATTATCCACCATTAAGACATGGTTCTTCTTGAATAGGAAGTGACCTTTTGCAGTTTTCAACATGTTACGTAATTCAGGCAAGCTGACATCTAACTTATTTATGTGAAAATTTACAACAAATTGTGAGAAGGTCTCAGGGAGTGACTATAAGACTAAGTCTTGACTTAACTCCCCATCCATGATGAACCCAAACTGTCTAAGGTGTTTAATCAGATTGATCACCCTTAGGACATGAGTCTCAACGGCAATGCCCTCGGTTATTCGAGATCGGAAAAGCTCCTTAGATATCTCATATCTAGCAGTCCTACTTTGTTCACCTTACAACTCTTTGAGGTGAAGCAATATAGTAGGAGCATCCATGTTTTCATACTGACACTGAAGCTTGTTATTCATGGATGCGAGCATGATGCATTGAGCACAGATGCATCATTTTGCCACTTTGTTATGGTGGCAATCTCTTCCTCAGAGGCTTTTTCTGGAACAGTTCTAGGGACATGTGAATTTAGGACATAAAAAATCATTTTAGTAGTGAGAACTATTCTCAGATTCCTTAACCAGTCCGTGTAATTCAGACCGGTCAGTTTGTTAGCATCAAGTATGCTACGCAGTTAAATTAGTGATTTTGACATTTTTAAATTTCTGCATGTGAAAAGACAATAATTTAACAAACATTCATTTAATTAATTTTACATACCAAAATAAATTAGGTATTATTTTAAATTGGTATCTTCCACTATTTTCTTCAAACTATATTACCCTTACTTATACAGTTCGACAACATCTAATTAAAGATTTGCTAGTGAGAATAAGGATATTATTTCAAATGTATATAACCTTGTGGATAGCACAACAAACCATATATAAATAAATAGATAGTCAACTCTTTGTCAATTACATCAACATGTAACTCCTTTTTTATTTTGCCTCTTAGATCATAATAGTCAAGTGTGTGCACATCCGAACTAAAATGATTTAAGTAAAGTCCAACCTAACACTTTCATATATTCAAAAAAGAAAAATATTGTCCTTGTGGATAGCACAACAAAATAATATTGTTCGATTTTCTTTATAAGCATCAAATGTGATTAAATTAACATCTTAAATACTTAATACTTGCCTTGTGGATAGCACACCAAAGTCATATTAAATATTTAATACTCTATTAATTTTATCATGCTAGAAGGCGACGTTCGATATTCCAAATATATTTGAACGCTTTAGACTTAAAATAATTTCTTTGAGGGGTTTGTTATTATTAGTCTCATCTTGTTTAGCGCGCATGAACATATTTATATATATATATATATATATATATATATAAAATACGCGTCATTTTATTAAATGTGTGAAGCATGTTTGCATAAAATATAATATATATATATATATATATAATACTATCATGCACATATAGAATACTATATTCTACCCGGATTGATTATGGACTTTTATTCTAGTTTGGTTCACTAGAGCCACCAAGTGAACCAAAAGGTCAAAGCTAGGAGTGCAAAAATTAAATTTAAATGTAACTATTACATTTAAATTCGGGTTCCATTACAAACGGGTCTTCACGCGCTCCTTGCTCTTTGGTCTTCAATTCTTCAAGATAATTGTAACTAGTCCTATTACATAAACTATTTAATTTATATAGAAACCTTGATCAGCAGTCAAGGGGAAGTACATAGGAGGGAGATAGAATTTTACATCAAGAAAAAATTAGAGAAGACAAGGTACGCATACCCCATTTAGTAAAACTCATACATTCAAGCATCCAACTAAAATAAAATCCAATCACATTGGTCAATAGTTTATAATCAACCCCATTTATTATCATACACATCAATATATGAATCAATAAATAAACATTCATCTCATGAATAATAAAATCATTCCATATATGCATTGATGTCATTTAATGGACAAAAGTTTGCTAAATTTTAGTTTTGAAACAAAATAAATTCTTTTATTTTAATCAAAAACCAAATCCAAATTAAACTCCTTTAATTTTTAGCAATCCAAAATCACATTTCAGATAAAATAAACATCTTTATCTTAAACATTTATCAATTAAAAAAACTATTTACTTTAATTGATTAAAAATAAAAATTTTCAAAATCTGCAGAGTGGCGAGCCCGCCCCCAGAATGAACTGGGACGCGGCGTGACCGCGCTGCTCATCAGTTTCAATTTTGTAGACAGGCGCGCCCACACCCAAAATGAACTGGGATGCGGCGCGGCCGCGCTACATAGCAGAAACAGCTGACTTTGATTTTTGTACAAAAAATTCGATCCAATCTCACATCAATTCATACATGGAATCATAAAATTGATAATTAGCACAAAGTTAGACTCTGATACCACTGTTGGGTTTGTACGTTACGCATACATGTAATCAAATTACACAATAAAAGCGGAAGCGCGATAAATTAGGTTTGAAAATTTTTATACAAACCCTCACCAGTATCATGCTTTGTGCTCAATTATAAATCAATAGAAAGAGAAGGATAAATCAGAATCATACCCTTGTAGAAACTAGCTTTTACAGGTACGAGTTCAACTCCTTGCTCTTCGTGATCTCCTTGAATATCCTGGATTGATTCCTTCTTTTAATCAATGTTAGCCACCCAAGTGTTTGGCCTCTAGAGGTGATCCAACAAAGAAGAGGAATTGCTCAAGAAGGAGAGTGGTTGGCTAAACCATAGTTTTTTTATTCTGTGTAGAAAAGGAGTACTCTCCAGCAATTGGAATTATGTCTACTGATATCTAATATAAGACTCATCTTATATAAATATTGGTCAACCCTTCTAATATAATTAAAAATTGGGTTTCATTTAACTAATTAGGCTTCCCAACACATTGGGATTAATTAATTTAACTCCTTTAATTAATTTGCCTCCTAATCACATTAGAAATAATCGAGAGTACCAATATTAAATTAATTCTTAAACTCCTTTATAAATTAAAATAATATTAATTGTAATAATATTAATAAGACTCCTCTTATTAATTTATATTTAATATTTCCAAAATATCAAATAATAAATATTAAGCTATTTAATTTATTTTATCACCATAGATTAAATTAATTACACTTAACATATTATTACAATTATGCCATAACCTTCTTAAATAATTATTTTTCCTTTTATGGTGTGACCCTTTAGGTTCTCCATATTATATCGGTTGTGAATAAATCAATTTGAACAATTATAATCTTATTTAAATAAATAAATTAAACTAATAATCTTTTTAAATAAATAATATTTATTCTACAATAGGGATAAGCCTCCCTAGCGATCAACAACTTTTCAGATAATATAGATTTCAATATTAATCATAAAAGAACATGTGAGTAAATAGTTACCGTACAATTCAATTCTTCTACCATACAATGTCCTAATTAAGAATTACTGTCAAGTCTTATTTTATTTAATTATATGTATTTCGATTAGAAAATGCACAACTCCAAATAATGCAAATTAGAAACTTCTTTCTAATTTCATTCTACCTTGGCCAAGGACTACTGTGTTGTTATTTAACGAATCACATATGACATATTTATTCTTTTACTAGAAGTGGTAGATTCTTTATTGATCATTCATTATCTCCATATGTAACTTATTACACCAAAGCATACCCTTTGATATACCCTAAGGGTCTTAAGAAATAAGTCAAAGTATAATTTATTACACACAAGATACTATGATGATCTCAAATTCGAGAATTACTTGCATTACTATCACATTAGGAATTTGTGACACCCCCAAATCCAGGTACTTTGTTTCCACATGATTTGGTGTTCACTTTCTAATATAACATACATCTACCCAATATAACTTCAAAATAAAATACAACCTATATTCAAAATAATAAAATCTCTCTTAAAACAAGGGTTACAACCTTCTTAAAAATCAATCCAAGGGTTACTCTAACCTTGACATAATACTAATGTGTGGAAATAAAAACATAACATTAACGTCTATTATAATCATTTCAAATAATAAAAATAAGTCTTCACTTGTTTTGCTTTCCCTTGCCCTTACTCGTAGACGGCGCGTTAACATTATCAACCTTAGTTGCAATTGTTATATAATGCAAGAGTGAGCAAGCAACAGCTCACTAGAGTTTAACAATAATAAATACATGAAAGGATATCTTTAAAAAGAATTTGAATAACTTAGCTTACTTCAGCAATAAAAAATTGAATAATAATTCTCTATCAACATTAAGATTCGAATATAGAATTTATCTGAGGGTCATAAGACCTTTGAACTTTTGTCCTAGGTTATAAACATTTTCATTTAAACCTTTAACAGTCAATAAGACTATGGACCTTAACTCGTACTTAGGGGGATCAGCCCTTCGTACCATGTATTGTGCACAAATATCTTAACACTTATGCGTAGTAACCTCCCCTAATAATACGGTTGTTCAACTCAGTATTTGAATTCAAGTCCAAAACAAAAGAAAGTTGGTTTGGATAAACTTACAAGGGTAATTTAGAATTCACGTTCATCAACTAAGGATTAGTTGAATCGACTTTCAATAACTTGGAATAATTCGTAAGTGAAAGAACTATGAACTATCATATGCTTTAGAAATAAATTTAAAGCATCTCAAAAGAATATTCAAACCTTGCTTGAACAATAAGCCAAGGTTACTTTAATTATATCATGAACTTTTAATAATTACTTGTCCAATAAAAGAACAAATCTCAAACAATGAATAATTGAATTGAAACAAATAAACGAGTTTAGGGTTTAGAAGACTTGCCTCAAGCACAAGCTACTAATATAATTCATGTTTTTAACACTTTCTACACATATATGTTTAATCACAATAATCTAAATTAGTTAACACGTAACTAACTCACATAATTGGTTAACTTTTCTAGGTTAACTCATTCTTATTTAATTATTAAATTAATAATTAATAATCACATAATTTAATTACATCACATAGGCATGCTCACATAATTAATTCAATTAATAATTATGTATTTTATATTAATTATAATTAAATGAATTATAATTTAAACATTTAATCTAATTATAATTACTCAAATTATAATCACATCTTATTTAATTAAATTATAAACAAATTATAATTTATAATTAATTAACTACATCATGCATTTACTAAATTATAATTACACAAATTATAATTTATAATTAATCATGCAAATATTGAATTATAATACACAAGATTATAATCTATAATTGATCATGCATTTATTATAATTACATAAATTATAATTTAAAAATTATCATTCACTTGATTAAAATTAATCAACTATAATCATTATAATTTAACAAAATTATAATTTAAATTAAACCTTTACTCTAATTATAATTATTCAAAATTATAATCACAAATTATATTTTATTAATATAATTTATTAATATTCATTTAGCATTTTAATATATGTTTAATCATGCTATAAAAGTTACTAAATAAAATTAGCTTTACAAAATACAAAAGAAAACAAATTTCTTTTTTTCCTGCCACCCCCTGTAATATCCGAGATTATTATGTCATTTAATAATTATCAATAAGCGAACTTATGTGAAACATTAGTGTGATTTCTTTTATTAGATGTATATGTGTTATACATATGTGGTTTATTTTAAGTTATGTGATGTGAAGGATTTAAATAGTTGGTTTAGATTAATTTAACTAATTGAATTTGTTAAATAGATAATTAATTCTATTAATTTCGTGGGATGGCATTACAACTCGAGTTGGAGTTCGGAGCTGAATTTAGAGACGCGGACTGCGTATTTGAGTCTGGAACGTCGAAATTAGTCAGGATAGGCTGTAATCACGAAAATATGTCACGGTTGGCTTTTTGGTCAAAGTGAACCAGTTAACTTTTTTGGAGAAAAAGTCAACCATGAATTTCAGACATGAATTTGATGAAATGGATAGTCCCATGACGTCCGGAACGTCGACTTTAGTAGGAATCGATATAAGTATCGCAACGTTCGGCTACTGAGGGTAAAATGGTCAAAATGGTTATTTAATTGATTAAATAATTAAATTAATAATATTTTTAGCAAATCAGCAGCTGGAGGGGGCCACGTGACCAGCTTATTGGGACAAGAGGGGAGTATACGTATTATCAAGATGATTGAGGGAGAGGGAGTTACACTTGTTTTAGTAAACCAAAACCTTTCATTTTTCTAACTCCCCACTCCATAACTAAATGATTGAATTGTTACTAATGTTTGTAACTGATGAATTGTGGACATGGAAGGGCTTGGGAGATCAGTTCTATCAAACTATATATATGTACACCAAGTCCAAGTTCTTTTCTCTTTTTGGTTAAAAGCTTCCATTATAAAAAATCAAGAGAATGAGAGTTTGAGTGTTGTGACGATTTCTGGAGTTTTGGAGAGTCTGAACTAACAAGGGGGAAAGATTATCATAGTTAAACAAGAAGAAATTCGTCTAAGAGGTAAGCCATGAAACCTATTTTATGTTCTTGAGGAAACTAGTATAGAAAATGCTTGAATAGTCATTGTAAATGCTTTGTGTTGGTTCTATGATGCCATGCTACTGCTTGTGGATGATATATGGGTATTAAGAACGAAAGTTCTGGTCTAATCAAGTAGCAATTACATAGAGAATCATAGAATTTGTGTATGCATGTATGCTATATATTTGATAAAAGGCCTCTTAGATGTCAATTTGTTCAAAACATGGTAATTTAGTGAAGTTAAATGTTGGGTTACATGTATATATGTTAGTATAGATGATGTGGACAATATGAGTCCTTAGATTGCATGCTAGAATCGAAATCATGGATTTTTGTCAAATGGGTTTAAACTAGTATTGCATGACTTTTCGGGTTTTTCGGTCGCTTGAAATCATGTCTTTAGTAATCCGTTTGTTGCATGTAATAATTTTATAAAATAGTATGTTGTATGAAGTCCAATCTGTACAAATTTCAAAGGAATCGGAGTTATATTGTGCAAGTTATGAATTTCGTAAGCAAGCATGTTGGTATAAAAATCTGCAGAATTATGGGAATTTCCAAAAAATTTTGAAGTATAAAACCTGTTCTGGCACGCTTTTTAATGCAACCGGTTTGTGGTCTTAACATGCTAGTTTCATGGATGTAATATTTTTGTAAAATCCTATGCTATGCGGAGTTTGGTGTGCCCAAATCTCAGAGTCATATCATGTGTAGTTTATTCAGAATTAAATTGCAAAGTGGGCTGCTCGAAAGCGAAAATCAGGATCTAGGCCTGATGAGCAGTGCAGCTGCGCCGCTCATAAGGCTTAGACCTGCGCAGCTGCGCCGGTCCAGGTCGGGTCGGGTCGTGTCAGAAAATTTTTAGAAACTTATTTTTTCCTAGATTTTAATACTGGACCCCTGGACCTATTTGATGCAACATGTTTATGTAGTTAAAGTGTATGTTAAGTGAATACGTGCTCGTTAATAAACTTATTAAAGTAAACAAAATTTTTTTTCTTACGAATTAGAGTTCGAGAACCTAATGGCTTAACGTGACACATATGAATAGGTTACGTGAAGGTTAATTGCTAACGATAGTAGACATATCAGGCAAGTTTCCTTACTCGAATTTGATTATGCAAGTTTCTTAACCTTATATCTATTGAGAAATTAATAAATCCTTACTCATTTGATTGCAGCGAGGTAAGTTCAGACTTGTGATTGTATAATCCTTCGTACAAGTTCCTTTGTCTTAAAGTTCTACAACTTCGATTGTTTTGTGAAATGTTATTGATGATTATCTAGTTCCTATTGCAACTGCTACGCTTTAGAGTTCTTATTTCCTTAGTGAACTATATTCAAGTGTGCTTTCTAGCTTTTGTTCCAGCTAGATGTTATTGATGCAAACATAATATATTGTTTAAACGATTCAAATCCTTTGAAGCTAGTTAATGTTTACCAATCCAAATTGTTCTGGTGCGGTCTCGCATGAATACTAAGATGAACAACCCGAATAAACGGGCAAACATATATCGGGCATATAGTCCCATTTATGCTTATGTAGTTTAAACTTTATACTTGTGCACAATGTAGGGTATGATAGGCTGATCACCTGGAGTGCTTGCAGAGACCGTTTGCAATCTATTTGATTGTTCAACCGTCTGATGGTTTTCGATGAAACAAAGTAGTGTTCAGGGTATTCAACACCCCTTAGTGTGATATTAAGAATTCTTAAACTCTTATCTTTGAAATTCTTATTTAACACTTGATAATTCTTTCAATTGTTGAGATATAGCCATACAGATGCTTTTAGTCCTGATGTATGTTTTCAAACTACTTTATATACTTGCTGGGCAATCTGTACTCATTCTTGCTTAAACCTTTTAGTTAAGGATGAGAAGGCTGAGGGCTCGGGCAAAGACAAGGGGAAGTCTATGATGAAATGTTGTGAGTTGTTTGTGTAATAAGTTTATATTTCCGCATATGATGTTATGTAGAGATAAACGCTAAGTTTAAGTTTCAGGTTATTTAAGGTTGAAAAGACTTGGGATTTTATTTGAATAAGTATGTAATAGTTATTATTATTATTATTATTATTATTATTATTATTATTATTATTATTATTTTCGGAGTTTATGTAGTTAGATGATGATGTATGTTGTACCGTGAGCACCATGTCCTGTAATCGATGTTATACGGATTTGGGGGCGTCACAGGTTGGTATCAAAGCTATAAGTTATAAACCTTAGGTGGGGAATCTTAGACTATGACCTTAGGGAAGTTAGTGGAGGTAATAAGGAGATGAACTCACGTAGAGTTCTAAGTGTAGTGTCAAATCTATTTTTCTAAAAACAAAATCAATATCTATTGTAAAATACTAATCAAGTTACTTTGTCTTGATTGTAGGATGTCAGGAGAAGAGGAGGTTAGAGATATTCACGTTGTGAGTGAGCAGTTGGTGACAGGTGTACTTGAGCCCATAGCTGAGGCAGCAGCTGACTCAGACCCAGAGGAGTATCCTGAAGAGGAAGAGGAGCCCGAGGAGGACTCCAAAGAAGCACCTGAGGCTACTATGTTGGATGAGTTGATGGACAGGATTACTGAATTGGACGACAAAGTCCATGAGTTGGAGAAGCTGTATCAGGTGGAGCAGAAAGCTGCAGCATTGCTTGAGGCATTGGTGCACTACCTGATAATTAGGAACGAGGATCTGGCTGACAAGCTGCAAACAGCAGGTCAGAAGGCAGACTGGCTGAAGGATGAGAAAGAAGCTATCAGGACCCACTTGGGACATACCATTAATGGGTTAGAGTCAAGGATTCAGAGTCTCCAAACTGACAAGAAGATCATTACCACATTCTGGGGAGTTGAGAGGAGAGGTCGTGTTCGGGCCTAGAAACTAATAGGCGAGTTAGAAGGAGAAGTAAGAGATAAGAAGGTTAGGATGGATAGAATGAAGTATGAGTTTAAGTCAGCACATGGGAGGTTCCAGCATAGGGTGTATCACTTTCCACGTGAGGAGTACCGGTCTAGACATGCCATAAGCCGTGGACTGGTGCTGAAGATAGCGGATGAAGAGCATGAAGACGCCATTAGGCGGGGTCTTTAGTTTATTCATGTTGAATTTTTACTACTAACGTAAAGAACGCTTAGCTATGGAATAAAAACTTGGTTTCCGATTTTTACCAAGTGTTTTGGGTTAAAGAGATGTAAATGGCGTAATGCCATAAGATGATGAGATACCTTGTGATTATGGTTTTTTTTAAAAATAAATATGCTTTTATTTAAATATGTGATGTGATGATTAAGTTTTATATAAATTATATATGCTGTAGGAATAAGTTATGAGATGATAACATTAAGTTTATTTAAATAGATAGATGGCTAGAGGAAGACGTCGTCAAGTACCAGAAGGGTCAGGCGGTAATGCTGGGGGTCCACCGAACCCCATGCAATAATTCTTATATATGTTAGTTGGGGCACTTCAGAATCGAAACCCAAATACCAATAACCCTCCAACAGCCCAAGTGGCAAACTTTAAGGACTTCAAGAGTGCGGGACCCCCTGAGTTCAAAGGAATCACCGAACCCATTGAGGCCCAAACCTGGATCAAGGAGATAGAAAAGGCGTTCGCTACCGCCCGAGTAGGAGATGAATAGAAGACAATCTTCCCCACATATATGCTGAATGGCGAAGACAACTTCTGGTGGGAGGCAAACCAGACCAAGGCTGGAGAAGGTATTATACCTTGGGAGGGGTTTAAGAAGATCTTTTTCAAAAATTACTTTCCTGTGAGTATGCAGAGTCGCATGAAGTTGCGATTCCTGGAGCTGAAGCGAGACAACATGACGGTACCTTAGTACGCCGCAAAGTTCAACGAGCTGGCGAGGTTTGAGCCTCATCAGGTTAACGCTGAGGAGAGGAAAACGAGGAGGTTTGAGTAGGGTCTCAAACCATAGTTATACAGCAGACTTTCGGTGTTGCAGACGAATAGCTTCGCGACTCTCCCGGAGAAAGCTATAATCGCGGAGCGCGAAAGTGAAGCCCTGATGAAATTTAATAAGGAAAAATAGAAGAAGAATGAAGGAGGAAGTCGAGGGGAAGGTAGCAGCAGTAGTGGTGTAAACAAAAGGAAGTGGAACAACAATAGCAGCAGCAACAATTTTAATTCGGGAAACCCTCAGGGCAAACCAATGAAGCAAAGAAGAGGACTGAGGCGTGCAAGGAGTGTGGGAGGAATCACTCGGGTGTATGTCTAAAAGGGAAGAATGTCTGTTTCAATTACAGGCAAGAGGGGAACATCTCTCCTAATTTCTTTGCACCAAAGAGAAATAGATTTTTCAACTGTGGAGCATTGGACCATCAGGCAAGGAATTGCCCAAAGAAGAATTCAGCAGGAGGAAATGGAGGAAGGGGACCAAGTGGTGGGAATATCACAATTACTGGACCACCAACTCAGAATCGACCAATAGCAAGGACTTTTAACATGACAATTCAGGATGCGGTCGCATCCAAGGACGTGGTTTCAGGCATCATTGCGATCAATGATATATCTGCTTACATATTATTTGATTCGGGTGCTACTTGTTCCTTCGTATCGCATGAATTCTCCCAACGATTAAACTTACCCCAAGAAGAATTAGAATATCTAATGAACATAGAAGTTTCTAATAAAGAAATAATTCTCGTTAGCCATGTCCATATGAATTATGTTGTAGATATTAGGGGATATAAGTTACTTGTGGATTTAATTCTGTTTCAGTTAGGAGAATTTGATGTAATTCTAGTAATGGATTGGTTATTTAACCATGGAGCGATAATAGATTGCCAGAGGAAGTGTATAAACCTTAAGACTCCAAATCTGTCTAAGGTAGTGTTCTATGGGAGTAGGTCGTCGAGACACTCGAGCTGTCTAACGATGATGCAAGCTAGGAAGCTGCTAGGAAAGGGATGTGTAGGTTATTTGGCCCATATCGTCGATACACAAAAAGTAGGGATGGAGATGGGACAGATACCAGTAGTGAGTGAATTTTTGGATGTATTTCCGGAGGAATTGCCAGGTATTCCACCGAATAGGAGGTCGAATTCGTTATAGATTTAGAATCGAGAACAGCCCCGATTTCGAAAGCCCCATATAGAATGGCACCGACAGAGATGAAGGAGCTGATGGTACAGTTGTAGGAATTATTGGTTAGAAAGTATATTCAACGGAGTGTGTCTCCTTGGGGAGCACCAATTTTTTTTGTGAAAAAGAAGGGCGGGTCGATGAGACTCTGCATCTACTATCGAGAGTTGAACAAGGTGACGATCAAGAACAAGTACCTGTTACCTAGGATAGATGATCTGCTCGATCAGTTGAAGGGAGCGAAATATTTTTCTAAGATTGACTTGAGGACGAGATATCACCAGTTGAAGGTGAGGAAGGAAGATGTACGTAAGACAGCGTTCAGGACTAGTTACGGACACTACGAGTTTCTGGTGATGTCATTTGGGTTAACGAACGCTCCGGTAGCATTTATGGATATAATGAATCGGGTATTCAAGCAATACTTTGATAAATTCGTGGTCGTGTTCATAGATGATATCCTGATCTATTCCAAGTCTCAGGAGGATCATGTTGAACACTTAAGGTTGGAATTGGAGGCATTGAGGAAGGATAAGTTATACGCAAAGTTTTTGAAGTGCGAGTTCTGGTTGGAGAAAGTTTAATTTCTAGGTCACGTGATCGACAAGGACGAAGTCTCCGTGGATCCAGCAAAGGTGGAAGCGTTACAAAATTAGGAACAACCAAAGACACCGACTGAAGTAAGAAGTTTCTTAGGATTGGCAGGCTATTATAGACGGTTTATCCAAGATTTTTCAAAGATAGCAGGAACGTTGACGAATTTAATGAAGAAATCAATAAAATTTATCTATACTGATAAATGTGAAGATAGTTTTCAAGAACTCAAGAAAAGATTGAGTGAAGCACCGGTGTTGTCTCTACCAAACGATACAAGTGACTTCGTGATTTTCAGTGATGCGTCACACAAAAGACTTGGATGTGTGCTTATGCAACATGGTAAAGTTATTGCGTACACATCACGTCAGTTGAAGGATTACGAGAAGGGATATCCTACCCATGACCTGGAATTGGCAGTGGTAGTATTTGCCCTTAAGACATGGAGGCACTATTTATATGGTGTAAAGTGTGAAATATATACGGGCCATAAAAGTCTGAAGTATATCTTCACGCAGAAGGAGTTGAATATGAGACAGAGAAGATGGTTGGAGCAAATAAAGGATTACGATTGCGATATTTTATATCATCTGGGGAAAGCTAACGTGGTAGCAGATGCGTTAAGCAGAAAGGGCAGTGGTAGGTTGGCAATGCTAACAACTCAGGAATAGTTAGTTAAGGGATGGCTATATTGGAACTTGAGATAAAGAGTCCGAGGGAGTCAGATGAGAAATTATTTGTAATGGAGGCTCATCCGACTCTATTGGAAAAAATCAAGGAAGCACAAGGCAGCGATGAAGAATGTGAGAGGATGAGGAAAAGAATTTCAGATGGAGAGGAGCTTAAATTCAGCGTGGGTGGTGATGGATTATTTAGATTTGAGAGGAGAATTTGGGTGCCAACGGTATCTGAGTTAAAGGAGGAAATCTTGCAGGAAGCTCATAGCTCAAGATCGACAGAAGAAATATGCTGATCAACATCGACAACAACGAGGCTTCGACATCGGCACTTATGTGTTTCTGAAGGTGTCATCTTGGAAAGGGAAAATGAGGTTTGGGAAGAAGGGAAAACTTAGTCCTAGATTCATAAGACCCTTTGAAGTGTTATGGCGAGTCGGTGAGGTGGCTTATGAAATAGCTTTACCTCCGGAGTTAGAACGTATACACAACGTGTTCCACGTATCAATTTTACGACCCTATAAACAGGATTATAAGCATGTCATAGAGTATGAACCCATCCAGTTTGAGAAGGACTTAACCTATGAAGAGGTTCCAGTACAGATAATTGATAGAAAAGAACAAGTGTTAAGAAATAAGATAATACCTTCTGTAAATGTGGTATGGAGGAACCACAACGCCGAAGAGGTTACGTGGGAACTCGAGGAGAAAATGATAAAAAAAATTACCCTAATCTTTTTGTTTAACTTGTAATAATTTCGGGGAAGGAATCCTTATAAGGGAGGGTGAATGTAATATCCGAGATTATTATGTCATTTAACAATTATCAATAAACGAACTTATGTGAAACTCTTGTGTGATTTCTTTTATTAGATGTATGTGTTATACATATGTGGTTTATTTTAAGTTATGTGATGTGAAGGATTTAAATAGTTGGTTTAGATTAATTTAACTAATTGAATTGGTTAAATAGATAATTAATTTTATTAATTTCGTAGGATGGCATTACAACCCGAGTTGGAGTTCGGAGCGGAATTTAGAGACGCGAACTGCGTATTTGAGTCCGGAACGTTGAAATTAGTCAGGATAGGCTGTAACCAGGAAAATGTGTCACGGTTGGCTTTTTAATCAAAGTCAACCGATTGACTTTTTCGGGGAAAAAGTCAACCATGAATTTTAGAGATGAATTTGATGAAATGGATAGTCCCATGACGTCCGGAACGTCGACTTTAGTAGGAATCGATAAAAGTATCGCAATGTTCGGCTACGGAGGGCAAAATGGTCAAAATAATTATTTAATTGATTAAATAATTAAATTAATAATATTTTTAGCAAATCAGCAGCTGGAGGGGGCCACGTGACCAGCTTATTGGGACAAGAGGGGAGTATACGTATTATCAAGATGATTGAGGGAGAGGGAGTTACACTTGTTTTAGTAAACCAAAACCTTTCATTTTTCTAACTCCCCACTCCATAACTAAATGATTGAATTGTTACTAATGTTTGTAACTTATAAATTGTGGACATGGAAGGGCTTGGGAGATCAGTTCTATCAAACTATATATATATACAGACCAAGTCCAAGTTCTTTTCTCTTTTGGTTAAAAGCTTCCAATATAGAAAAAAAATCAAGAGAATGAGAGTTTGAGTGTTGTGACGATTTCTAGAGTTTTGGAGAGTCTGAACTAACAAGGGGGAAAGATTATCAGAGTTAAACAAGAAGAAATTCATGCAAGAGGTAAGCCATGAAACATATTTTATGTTTTTGAGAAAACTAGTAAAGAAAATGCTTGAATAGTCATTGTAAATGCTTTGTGTTGGTTCTATGATTCCATGCTACTACTTGTGGATGATATATGGGTATTAAGAACGAAAGTTCTGGTCTAATCAAGTAGCAATTACATAGAGAATCATAGAATTTGTGCATGCGTGCTATATATTTGATAAAAGGCCTCTTAGATGTCAATTTGTTCAAAACATGGTAATTTAGTGAAGCTAAATGTTGGGTTACATGTATATATGTTAGTATAGATGATCTGGACAATATGAGTCCTTAGATTGCATGCTAGAATCAAAATCATGGATTTTTGTCAAATGGGTTTAAACTAGTATTGCATGACTTTTCGAGTTTTTTGGTCGCTTGAAATCATGTCTTTAGTAATCCGTTTGTTGCATGTAATAATTTTATAAAATAGTATGTTGTATGAAGTCCAATCTGTACAAATTTCAAAGGAATCGGAGTTATATTGTGCAAGTTATGAATTTCGTAAGCAAGCATGTTGGTATAAAAATTTGTAGAATTCTGGGAATTTCAAGAAATTTTCTTAGTATAAAACCTGTTCTGGCATGATTTTCAAGGCAGCCGGTTTGTGGTCTTAACATGCTAGTTTCATGGATGTAATATTTTTGTAAAATCCTATGCTATGCGGAGTTTAGTGTGTCCAAATCTCAGAGTCATATCATGTGTAGTTTATTCAGAATTAAATTGCAAAGTGGGTTGCTCGAAAGCGAAAATCAGGATCTAGGCCTGATGAGCAGCGCAACTACGCCGCTCATAAGGCTTAGACCTGCGCAGCTGCGCCGGTCCGGGTCGGTCCGGGTCATCCGGGTCAGGTCTGGTCGAGGCAAAAAAATTTCAGAAACTTATTTCTTTTCTAGATTTTAATACTGGACCCCTGGACCTATTTGATGCAACATGCTTATGTAGTTAAAGTGTATGTTAAGTGAATACGTGCTCGTTAATAAACTTATTAAAGTAAACAAAATTTTTTTTCTTACGAATTAGAGTTCGAGAACCTAATGGCTTAACGTGACACATATGAATAGGTTACGTGAAGGTTAATTGCTAACGATAGTAGACATATCAGGCAAGTTTCCTTACTCGAATTTGATTATGCAAGTTTCTTAACCTTATATCTATTGAGAAATTAATAAATCCTTACTCATTTGATTGCAGCGAGGTAAGTTCAGACTTGTGATTGTATAATCCTTCGTACAAGTTCCTTTGTCTTAAAGTTCTACAACTTCGATTGTTTTGTGAAATGTTATTGATGATTATCTAGTTCCTATTGCAACTGCTACGCTTTAGAGTTCTTATTTCCTTAGTGAACTATATTCAAGTGTGCTTTCTAGCTTTTGTTCCAGCTAGATGTTATTGATGCAAACATAATATATTGTTTAAACGATTCAAATCCTTTGAAGCTAGTTAATGTTTACCAATCCAAATTGTTCTGGTGCGGTCTCACATGAATACTAAGATGAACAACCCAAATAAACGGGCAAACAGATGTCGGGCATATAGTTCCATTTATGCTTATGCAGTTTTAACTTTATACTTGTGCACAATGTAGGGTACGATTGGCTGATCGCCTGGAGTACTTGCAGAGACCGTTTGTAATCTATTTGATTGTTAAACCGTCTGATGGTTTTTTATGAAACAAAGTAATGTTCAGGGTATTCAGCACCCCTTAGTATGATATTGAGAATTCTTAAACTCTTATCTTTGAAATTCTTATTTAACACTTGATAATTCTTTCAATTGTTGAGATATAGCCATACAGATGCTTTTAGTCCTGATGTATGTTTTCAAACTACTTTATATACTTGCTGGGCAATCTGTACTCATTTTTGCTTAAACCTTTCAGTTAAGGATGAGAAGGCTGAGGGCTCGGGCAAGGACAAGGGTAAGTCTAAGATGAAATGTTGAGAGTTATTTGTGTAATAAGTTTATATTTCCGCATATGATGTTATGTAGCGATAAACGCTAAGTTTAAGTTTCAGTTTATTTAAGGTTGTAAAGACTTGGAATTTTATTTGAATAAGTATGTAATAGCTATTATTATTACTATTACTATTATTATTATTATTATTATTTTTATTATTATTATTATTATTATTATTATTATTATTATTATTATTATTTCCAGAGTTTATGTAGTTAGATGACGATCTATGTTGTGTCGTGAGCACCATGTCCTATAATCGATGTTATACGGATTTGGGGGCGTCCCCCCCCCCCCCCCCCCCGGCGCCGGGGCAGGGATTTCCTTCTTGATAGGCCTGCCTGTAACGACCAGGAATTTTAAGCTCCTTATTAATTTTATATGTGATTTAAAATTTTTAAGAGTTAATTTTTCAAACTTATTTAAACCTTATGTGGTTATGTGCTTATGTGAATTTAACCTATGCGAATAAATGCTAGGATTTTTATTAAAGGGAATCACTAATGGTTATATAACTTAGTAGATTAACCTTGAGACTTTTATATCAGAATATTGATAAAAACTGTTAGTAAATTAGATATTTAAATTTACTTGAATATAGTGTAGAGAGTTAATCGTGATTGATTAATTGATATTGGTGTAATTAATCGATAATGTATGAAATTATTATTGTTGTTGATTTATAATTATTATGAATAAATAATAGTTAATAAATTGGGAGTAATTAATTTATAATGTGATGATTAATTATTATTATGAATAAATAATAATTAATGAGTAAGAGATTAATAAATATATAATATTATATTTACTTGATTAATTGTTTTATACAAACATGTGTTATTTATATGGTAGTTAACCATATATTATATATAGACTATATAATAACCTTAATTGTATTATGTGAGGTTGATGAATTGAATTTGTACATAAGAGCATGTGACAATACATGGATAGAAATTAATATGTTTACCCTATTACTTTATATTATATCAATAACATTATTAATTGATAAATGATTTCAATAAGTTATTATAATTATTATAATAACAGTTATTATTATAATAATACACAATTACTTTATATTTGGTGTTAATAGATTATGTACATGGATTATATGTTGGTATATATATGTACCTCTATTTGAGACATTGTATTATTGATTGTTTATTTGAAGTAACATTGTAACTTAAGTATATATATAGAATATACATACATAACCTTAGTGTATTTTCAAGTTGCTGAGTAATTGGTATGTCCCAATATGAGTGTCATCCCCAACTTCCTCTTCACGTGAACAAATAATAAGCTAGCCTACTCCTACACTCTCAAACTCATCATCATAGATGGGATCATTGCAAAGGGAGTGAGCATAATAGTGTAATTCAACTACTCCTCACCAACTTCTTCTTACACATTCTATATTCTAGCAATCCTTTGTTTTGAGTTAGTGAAAAAAGCTTGAAACCGTGTATTGATTTGCCTATATATATAACTCATCCTCTTCATAAATTCTTTTACTGAGAATTGCTTGAGTGTTGGGGTAAGAGTAATACATATCAGTGTAGTAGCATTGAGAGAGTAAGAGATAGCAACAAGCCATATTACAGAGGTATAATTACTTACCTTCTTGTTCTTCATTCTCTGTAAAATCCCATTCATGCTCCACATTGTCAAATTCTTGAGTTTTGCAATCTAGATGTTAATTGAGCTATAGAATATGTTTTGATAAGTGTTATATGAAGTTATATGCATGATAGGATTGTATTATAGCTGGCACAGGAAGAATTTTGTAAATTGATTTTGAGTTGGAATTGCAGAACTGCTAAAACTGCACAGCTTCAGGCCTAGCCGCCAGCCTGCGCAGCTGCGCCAGTATTACACTGGCCAGCGGTGCAGTTGCACCAGTGCCTGTCTGCAGAAATTTTTTTCCTTTTTGCTTTCTGCTGATGCTAACTTGATCATACTAATTTGGACATGCATGAAAGTTAGTTTAACTCATATATATATATATATATATATATATATATATATATATATATATATATATATATACGTTCTTGATGCAACATGCATGATTTTAACCATGTTAGTATGCGTTATAAGAGGAAGCTTTATAGTTTACAAATGAACTTGGACTTATTAGAGTGAACTTAGAAGCTTTAAAAAGGGGACTTTGATATATAAATATCATGACTATATTATAACTTTTGAGACATGTTTCTATGACTTAGAAACACATGAGAAGCTTGTTAACTTGCATACATAAGTTTCATGACGGAATGTGAACCCCACTATTGAACATTTCTAACAAACATATAAGCTTCAAAGGTGAACGTTAGCATATAGGTATTGTATATGCATTATAATTTGGCAAGCATGTTAATATGAACATAGAATGCATGATTATAGTATTAAACGCAGTAGCATACGTGTTTGAAAAGACTCAAGGTTTACAAAGGAAAACTTATGTTTTAAAAATGAAGCTTATAGTTTTTGAATTGCGAACTTTGTCATATAAGTAGCATGTGTATATTTTGATATTATGAGCATAATAGTATGTTTACATTGACATAAAATGACGTTTAAAGTGTTGTACACACAGCATTCGAGATTGATGGATTTAAGGAGTTTCAAGGAAACTTAAGAACTTTCAAAGTAAACTTGACCATAATTTTGTCTTGTGATATGAGAACAGTAATGTGTCTTTGGTATGTGTTTCTAATGCAAGTGAAGTCATAGTGTTACAAAACACTTTGATTATACTAAAACGATCTTTGGGGACTTAGTATACTTTTGACAGAGAACTTAAGATTTGAAAGTTAAATACCATGTGAGACATGTTGTGAGCATATAAGCATAAGTATTACGATTCATTATGCCTATAGAGTATGACATGAACGTCATTTGTTATATACAAATTTCAATATGCATGCTTAATCATAAGAAATGAACTTCAAGTATGGACTATATGATTAAAGTATACACGTGTAGATACGCACAAGCATGACAACTTAAACATTGTTTTAACCTTGTTATTTGATAACTTGACTTTCGTAACCAATCTTGAAGTATGAACTTATTTAACTTAAGGTTTACCGGCATGAAAATATATGACTTTGAAATTGGATTAGGATGAGCATGCTAGTTTCGAATGGGAAATTATAACTTGATAAGCATGTATATTGGTTTAATGGCAATAGTTGCATGCTAGAGTTACGTCGGGACACTTTCAGACCCGAACAATTTGCTTAAGTCAGATTTTAACAATTAACATATTATGATGCTATAAATGGTATGGTTGATATTGAACGTGATATTATGTGATAGATTTATATAACGACTAGATTCTAGTATGTGTGGACTTATATTAGTTATGCTAATTGGAGAGATCGACTTGTTATTATTAGGTCGTTCCAATGCCTTTATTAAAGTTAGAATATTGTAGTGAGCAATCAGGCAAGTTTCCTAGACCCTGCATTCTTTATTCAACGGATATTTTAAGCAACTTCTCGAACTTCACTTTGATTGTGTAAGTTCTTTGAACCCGTTCTTGTATTATTTGTAAGTCTTCCTAACTTTACTCAAATTTTATTGAGCAGGGTATTATCATAATGCAAGTTTTCCTGAACTACTCTTTTATTTGAGAAAGTTTTCTTGACTTATCTTATTTATTGTACAAGTATCCGGACCCTATGTGATAGTTCTAAATTCTTGTACTACCATTCATGAACCGTGTAAGCGAGTTTCTAAACTTCACTTGTTTTGGTGAAAGTTTCTATCCTCATATTGTATTGAGCAGGTTTTATTATTGTATTGTGAAAGTTCCCGAACTCATACTTTGGTATGTGAAAGTTCCCCGAACTTCACACTTTGGTTATTGTGAAAGTTCCCCGAACTTCACACTTTGGTATTGTGAAAGTTTCCGAACATCACAGTTTTGAGTATTGTGAAAGTTCCCG